>CAHIKZ030001630.1:0-467500 GCA_903632075.3 Acanthosepion pharaonis | reverse complement strand
TCGTCATTTGCAATAGACTATTGGTGTGATTTCTGGTGACTGAGCAGACAAACCCCGGACAGACTTATCCGATTGCATTGGGTCCATGTCCAGGTTGGCACCTTGTGGCAACTCAGAGATTTCTTCCGAGCACCTCTCTTCAGTTCTATATACTTTTGTGATAACTCATGGAAGATCTTAACGTCCTCAGCAATACTATCTCTCCAAGAAATCCTGTCTTCAGCTACAGTCTACCAGTTATCCAGTCCAATATTGCACTTTTCAGCCTTTTCAATTGTCCATAGATTAATTGTTTTGGTATTCTGTCATCTGCCATATGAATAACATGGTCATCCATCGAAATCTGTATGTGTGTATACTTGCTTCTACAGAGAGTGTATTGGCCATTTATAAAACAACAGTATCAAGTGTACATTATTTACATCGTTCGGACTATAATCCTCATTTCGGCCGTTGTACGCTCCGGCCTTCTTCAGGTGGTTGGAATGTCGAACCGAAGCCTTTATTTCGCTTACTGGGGTAGACCGTTCTAGTTTCACGTGCCATGGCTAATGGATGCCAGTTATCTCCTGTTGATTCTCCACTGCCTTAACCAGGTATTGATCTCACACTCTTTGGGTCCTATCACTGGATCTAACTCCTTTATCCACTGTGCCATGAGTCCTTTAGGAAATATGGCAACAAAGATGAGGACGATAGTTCGAACAATGTAAATAGTGTACATAATACCTCATCTTAGAAATATAGACAGATAATGAGTATCAGGCGTGTGAGACATCCAGTGGGTTTCAAGCAGAGACTGAAAAGTGTAAAAATAGAATAAATTTCAGCCTAAATCTGCGTAATTCAGCTCTCTTTTTCTTTTAAAACCCCTGACCATTCCTCGGTAGCAAAGCGTTTTCAGTTACGGCTATGGCTTACGCCTATACTTATTTCTCCTTTCTCGTTCATCGTTTACCTCTTTTGTATTTTCACCTTTCTCCCCACCTCTCTCTCTCTCTCTCTGCTCTTCTCTCTCTCTCTCTCTCTCTCTCTCCCCTTTTTCTTGGTAGTTTTGGCGCTGCTTTACTTAGATTTCTAACCGTTGGACGGTATCAAAGGCTGTAGTGCAAACTTTCGCTTTGTTTTAAACTTTTTGGGTCAGGCCGTTTTCTTAACGCCTCACCATTTCTTCACTGCCCAAACTGCTATCAACAAATACTATTGTCTTACTCTGTCACTCTCTTTCTTTTTTGTCACTTTTTTTTCTTTTTCATTAGCCATTTCTGTTTCCTTTTAAGGTGCATCTCTCTATGATTTTTTCTCCATAAGAGGCTTGATTGTAAATAGAATTGTTCATAAACATTTCTGGTTCTCAGCAGTCGAGATGCAGCCGCATGGAAACAAGAACGCATATTTGTAGTGAGTAAGTTGTTTTGTCCGTATGCAAAATTGTATACATATATATATATATATATATATATATATATATATATATATATATATATATATATAAGAGAGAGAAAGATGGAGAGAGAAATCTGTGATTCTGCATTCTACGTTTTTTAATTTATGTAATACGTTGCTAATATCCCGACATACACAGAAGAAAATGTTAT
Organism: Acanthosepion pharaonis; assembly: GCA_903632075.3. NCBI lineage: Eukaryota > Metazoa > Mollusca > Cephalopoda > Sepiida > Sepiidae > Acanthosepion > Acanthosepion pharaonis. The sequence continues at coordinate 465,902 of CAHIKZ030001630.1, read as the reverse complement.
TACTTGAGCAAAATCAGGGTTGATAAAACTTCTGGTTACAGCTGTCGCTTTCCTTGAAAGTTCGATTGTCAAACGAAACTAAAAACCTTTCTAATGAGAGCCAGAAAAACAGTTTAAATACACATTTCTTTATTGACTGCAAAATTCAATAAAAACTGAACGTACGAAATCATTCGAAATAATTATAAACTCGGAACAGGTGATATCGACAATGCAGAGTGAAAAGAATCTGCTTCAATTTAGCCGTTTTCTCAATGTCAATGATTTTCTATTTCCAACACAAATAAACATTACGAAACGATTTTCTTCCTTCGAAGGTAAATAATATGGTCATTAAAAATGTTACTTATATATAGCATGATCAGTTTTTTACGTCCATATATATTATTTATATTAGATATTATTTTGAAGAAGTATATATCAGATCTGAACAAGTTTTTATTCCTTACTTCCTTGTCATTATTTTCCTCTGCTGCTAAGCTCGACAAAGTCATTGACAATAAACTGGAAAACACAAACAAAACTTTTGAAAGATTTCACAAGCATGACTCGACCTCCAGATGTCTAAAGAAGAAAGAAGAAGACAAATGTTCTTTGAAATCACCTTGCTGGAAATAGGAGGTAAAATTCCGAAAATTGCATCGTATACCATTGCTGCTTCCTTGAATCCTTCTAAATAGGTTGTTTCTGCGTCGTTCTCAAATTGTGCAGAAAATTCACAAGAATGACACAGACATTTATCCATGTCCTCATTTTTTTTATCCGCGTACACAATTTTCAGTTACCAAAAGAGCCAAAGGAAGCACAACCCCAAAATGAAAAATGACGGTGATTATATGTATGGCCTAAATTGCCATAATACCAATGAAATCGGAAAAAAACTGATAGCCAATGATGTCGAAAAGAAGAATCTAAGTATAGTGGATCAAAACGGCCAACACAAAGACCAAAAAAACTAGTGGCCGAAAATGTTGACCAGAAGGAAAATTAAACAAGCGAAGTAGTGCTCGGGGAATTTCACTGTAGCTGGAAGTATCCTCGCTTTGTAAAGATAAGCGTGGCGGAGTTTCTGGAAAAGACTGGGGGATATGTTCATCTTAACAAAGTTAGGTGTCTATAGGTCGATGAACAGGTATTACAGAATTTTGTAAAGCGAACAGTATACGTTTTTGTGGTCAACAGGCGCTTGCGTAAAATTTGTCATTCCACTAAAGACACATTGGAGAAGTCTCTGAATTCCTTGGGGTATACCCTGAGCAAATTACCAAGGGCTCCGGGTCTTTATTGCGCCCTCGCCAGAGGTGTGTATGGCGGTGGTGGACAGATCATTTCTTTTATCTCCATCATCCTTCATGTGGTCTTGTGTATCTAATGGTGACGATTTGTTGTCTTGTGGATCGGCCTTTAAGACCTTTCCGAATAGGTTTTACTTTATCGATCGATTATTGTTGTCCCTAATGATTTATCGTTTTACAGAATTATTTTTTTAAAAACAGTCAATATCAAAAGTTCTAAAATTAAGGAACAAAATCAGAAATCTAACTTTAACAGAAATTATTTAAGTTTCTTTAGAATGAAACAAAAATTAATTTAGGAAAAAAAAAACAAATACGACAGTAAAATAAACGCAGAAGAAAATAGGGGTCGCAAAACAAAAATCAAATGCTGGGTACACCAGACAAAGAAGAAAAAATAAAGTTCGACGTCATCTAAAAACTACAGAGTTACAGGAGACAAAACAAAAAAAGGATTTGAAAAGATATTAAATTAAAGCTTCAGACTAAATAAACATAAAAATAATATACAAACATTGAAAACGGAATAATAAGAAATTTACGAAAATTAAAGGTTCCCATTAGAGCAAAAACATTCTAAAATAAAAATGAATAAAATAAAAGTTTAAACAAAAAACAGTAAAATGAAAAACAATGAATAAAATAAAAAGAAATATTTAAACAAAAAAAACAGTAGACTTGTATATCTAAATATTACACGAGAAAAGGGAAAATTAGATTTTAAACTGAGTGGGAAGAGAAAATAAAAGAAGAAGAAAAACTGAAAATATAAATTCACAAAAACAGAATAATTGATTCAAAATTTAACAGATGAAGTCAAAAACTTAACGCAAAACTGAGGCTGTCTTTAGCGTACTCCCAAAAACTGTTTACCAATAACGTTCCAAAGTGGTCTGTTACTGGTCAAAGTAATCACGTGGACTCACTCGGTGCCAAGGCGAAGAACTCGACTCAACAATTACCATGAAAATAATTCTAGAAAAGACACAGAGAAGCAACGTTGTGACAGTGGGAAAGTGACTGATGATGAGATGCCAGGTCAGGACCAATAATATTGCTGAGTCTACTTTTTATCAACAACCTCTAAACAGGAGCAACGGATCATATGTGGTAGAAATAATCCAAGCATAAAAGAATAGCAGATTTGTAGACATGCAAGATATATTCTGGAAATTATTATTGTCTAGCACAACACAATGAACCAAACTTTCCAGCACCTGACCGAGTAATGGAAATTTCTCTGATGATTAAAAGAGAGCAGTTTTGTTTTAGAGGCGTTAAAATTAACAAGGTATTATTTACGCAATTTGACTTTTGGTCGTTTTTTTATATCAACCGTGAAATTGATCTTATCGAAATGATCAGACTTACTATTGAGACAGGAATAAATGGTTGTATCATCAGCGTAGATGTGAAGTTGAGAGCTGATGTTATCATGAAGGATTTTAATGCAAATAAAAAACAAAATAATACCAAGGAAATAACAATGGTTACCTACATTAGAACAAAAGAATATAGAAGAGTGTACGTTCAGGATAACTTTCATTTCATAATTTGATCAGAATGACTGAAGCAGTTCAAAAATTCGTCCGAAGACGCAATAACTATTTAACCGAAGAAGACCGGTATGCCAAACCCTGACGAAAGTTTCTAAATGTTCAAAGCAACAGTCCGAGCTTCACCATTCTTTTCCAAACACCGAGGGACTCTTTCCACAATAATCGTTGACTCTTTGCCCAGCTACCGGTTGAACAGTGGTAGAGAAAAATGACTTAATGCCCAGCTACCGGTTGAACGGTGGGTAAACACTTTTAACTAAATTCGTATCTACCGTGAAACATTACAAACCAATTATTTACAAATTTTGACTCAGGAGTTCAAGCAGAAGGTATAAAATTGTTCAGGAGCGCAGGGCCCAAAACGGTTAATACATCAGCAAATGATCAAAACAACGAAAGCCATATTTCTTGTTTATAAGAAGACCGAGCGATGAGTTGCTTAATTAATTCAGCAGTAGTTTACCGAAGACATAGCTGATAGGACGATAGTTGGAAGGGTCAGTTATCACAAGAGGAAAGCGATATTTTTTTAAAATAATATTTGCGAAAGATAAAAGGATCCTAATATCATCTAATGCAAGAACAGAACGGTCATTTCTGCCAAGCCACTAAGTTTTTTCCATCTTGATACATCATTTACTTCCCTAATATCTTCATGATGAAATGATTACTGTGTGTCATTGTATCTCATTGACGCCATTTCTTTAATTCTCTATCTATTCGCCGAACCAGTGTGTTGTTGCTAATTACGACTGAAAAACCTTCGGGGGACACACAGAAAAAAAAGTAGTTAATGAAAACCACTTTGGAAATTGTTGCCGCTAATATTAAAATGAAGGAAGAGGTTTTGTCGTAAGAAATAAACATTAATTTTTACTTCAATCATTCCATCTCCTGTCTTCTGTCTCCCGTTTCCCTTCCACCAATATTTTTTCTAAAGAACTTGAGGATGTAGATTTTTTTCCGCGGAAGACGACGCGCCTTCGAGGCCGGGAATTAATTGATTTATTTTTGAATCACCTCCATTGGTTTCGTGTTTGGCGGGAAAAGCAAAGAGAATTAGAAGATCTGTCCAAAAATCTGTTACATTCACTCTGGAATTATAGTTCACATATTCATAATAATCTTTCCTTTTTTTAAAAATTTCTTTGGCTAAATAGAGTTACCTCCCGACCACAGTACTGAACGACCAGGTAATTACGGAATATATATTAATATTGAATGAAGAGCATGACTCTTTTGTTCATTACATCTGTAAAAAAACGGTTTAGAATAGATATACATTAGTTTACGTACACGTACACATTTTTACAACAAATATTTCGTTTTTCATAGCCTTATCGATTGCATGTCAGTTTCATTCACCCGTGGATGCAGTGTCTACTGGGTACCTTGTTAAGATTCCAACCGCGGTGTATAAATATTGGAAGAATCGCGGGCTCAAATTTAAATACATCTAAATAGAAAGTACCTTCTTGTACATCATTATCGTCATCGTGATTCCGATGAAAAAAATATCGTACAGTCGCAGAGCAGCTGAAGATCAGACCAACTTTCTCCATTTATCTTGATTGCTGCCCAATGTCTGAGCCTCCAAGTAATACCATCCGGTCCATTAAGTGTTGATGTCAGACCATTTTTCCATGTCTTCCTCCTTCTCTTGCCTAATTGTACGACCTTGTAAGCTGACAATTGAAAGATTGTGAAGCCTAATGCATACAATACAGTTTTCTGTTCGTACAATTTTAGCTCACCTATTTAATAAGTTCGAAGGCACGGTGGAGTAATGGACAGCGGTTCGGATTGAAGAATAGGAGAGCCGAGTTCGGATTCCTGTCGAATCCATTGCATTCACTTACTTGCTAATACCCTTGGGAAATGTATGAATATTCTTCTTCTCCCCTTCTCATCAGCTAACAGGACAGACCGGGTTCTGTATCCTTGGATGGCAACTGGTCTACCGCAGAAAGAAATAGCAACCTACTGCGAGAAAACAAATCTGCCTCTTCAGTCATGTATCGAAGGATACATGATCGCCTAAGCGTGAATCACGCATGGCACATAACTGATTTAATAAATTTCGATTTGCAATAAAGCTGCTGGTTCCTAATAAAGTTTACGGGTTATACATATACCTTTGCATATAGATTAAATTTTTCTAGCGTTTCTAGATGTTTTCGTTCGAATGCCATTGTGTAATCTACGGAACACACATACATTTCCGTTCCTTTTTCTGAAATGAAATCTGACCATGACAACTGATTTCTTTTTTCAGATATCTGGAAAAATGTACATACTTTAACTTATATGGTACGTGTTTCTCTGTTGGGGAAAAACACACTCACACACACGTACGCTTGCATCACTTCGTAAACACATTGCTTAATCCTTATGCTTTACAAATTCTTTAACTTCAACCTTTTTATACAGCAATTTAAACAATACGCAATCATCGGTGCGTTTTTTTTTCCAACAGAAAAAAATTGAACCATATAAGCTTAAAAAATGCACAATTGTTTTCCTATTTCTCCCTACCGACACTCTATACAATCAATTTATACCCCAATGGTATATTAAGTTTATAATAATTTTGAACTTTGAATCTGCATACAATTTAGCGATCCTCCTATAAGACTCAGTATTTAAAAACAACTGTAATAAATGGTTCATTTACCAATTGTGTCTGACGAGTTGAAAACCATGAAACATTGAGTTGTACGATACATGTAAGTATATGTGTATTTATTAATATATATATATATATATATATATATATATATATATGTGTGTGTGTGTGTGTGTGTGTGTGTGTGTGTGTGTGTGTGTGTGTGCAAGTATGTAAAAAGATAGGAAAGAACACGTTAGGTAAATAATCCGGAGTTCTTTAGTATTTTTGTTTTTATTTTTTTTAAATTCTCCATACAGAAGTAGAACTTATATTATAATTTTGTTTTTAAAAAATATAAATCATATTTTTTAAAATAATTATAATATATATATATGTGTGTGTGTGTGTGTACATATATGTGTGTGTATGTATGTATGTCCGTATATCACCAAGTTATTGTAAAAGTGTCAAAGAACCACCCTAGCAATATTAAACCTTCCAAAGAAAAATATGATAAAAGGAAAGGAAAAATATTTTAGAAGGAAAAATAGCAAAGACAAAAAGATGCAAAAGACAGACAAATAATAAAAGACTACACAAATAACTGCTCAATTTCTTTAGAAATTAAACTCAGAGCTGCAACAGAGACAAATATAAAAACATAGAATGTTTTCCGACAAATATTACTTTTCTAGTGTGTAATGACTATCCAAAACTCTATGTATTTGTGCAGTTTCAGCTTTTCTATTAGACATTATCAAGAATGCATTTTTAAACTGAATATGCCAATTTATATATATATATATATATATATATATATAGAGAGAGAGAGAGAGAGAGAGAGAGAGAGAGATAGATAGATAGATAGATAGATAGATAGATAGATATATTGTGGACATGTACGAAAATTAAAAACTTGCTGGTGGCCTTGGTCTGAAATTTAAAAAAAATATTTCCATCTCTTGATACAAATGTATACTTTTTACAAAGGAAAAAAAACTATGTCTATTTTTCTACTTTTTCCGTAAATGTTTAGGTAACAACTATTATAAAATAAAGGTCGATTGACAAAATAATTCTTTCTTAAGAGATTTTCCAGAAATCTGTGTTGCACACGTCCGAGAGAGACATGGTAAATGGTAGATATATTAATTTACAGCTAAATCATAGTTTCCGATGTTATTTCACTGTTGCTTTAAAACAATCGCTCAACACAAGTCTGTACATTTTTTAATATTTCAATTTAATAGATGAACATTTTTTAAACGTTTCATTCCAAGCAAGGCGGGAAGCCACTACAGAGAGTTGGAACGAGAGCAAATAGGAGTGATAGAGGAAAGGATGAAGGGAAGGATAAGGGCATCTTGAGTCATCGATTGACATTACATTTGAATAGTTGGAGATTATAGCTATCAGGGAAACAGAAAGAGGGGAGGAAGTTCCACAGGCGAGAGATGCGAGACATGAAGCTATTGGAGTAGAAGAGACATATAAAATTTATGAAAATATTTTTCAGAAAACTTCTTTCAGACGATTCAAAAGCAGAAAATACAATTTTTTTCTTTATTTCGAAGAGTCCATATTTGATTTGAACAAAAATACTGTTTTCGTTGACTTGAAGAATTCTTAAAATATATTTATTAGAACTTTTAAATAAAAAAATCTTTCATGTGTGTTTGTGAGTGTTTGCGTTTTGCTTTCTCTGTAACGTTCCATTTTTTTCCTATTTTTTTTTATTGGTTCAGGTTTGGTGAAATCTCAGATGAACATTAATTCCAGTGAAGCAGTAAGGCAAAGAAGAACGTTGACAAATGGGAACCTCAATCACTGAATTGAAATTTAAGCAAAAAAACAAAAAAAAAAACAAAAACAAAATTTACTTGCGCGGGCAGATGAGTAATTAACAAATTAGATTACAAATCACCAAAACTGAAAAATCAATAAAATGTGAACGCTTATCTTTTAAAGCGAGCCTATGATATTTTATTGTTTCTCTCTCATATATATATATATATATATATATATATATATATAGATAGATAGATAGATAGATAGATAGATATGTAAGCGTTGGTGCATGCTCATATTTGTGTATGTGTGTGTCATTCTCTGTATATATAAATGTATGTATGAGGTGTATATTTATGTATGTATATATATATATATATATATATATATATGTGTGTGTGTGTGTGTGTGTGTGTGTGTGTATGTGTGTGTGTGTCTGTGTGTCTGAATGCAAAACTACATATACGAAAATAGATATGTTTGTACCCATGTTTAAATCTGTATCACTATCGTGTGTGTGCGCATGCCCTTGTGTGTAAGTTTATGCTTGTGTTTGTATGTCTGTGTGTGTATGTTTGTAATTGCGTGTATATGTTTGCACGCGCATATAAATTGTCTTGTAAATGGCTTTATTTGTTTAACCATAGAGTGAGTACTGTGTCAAATTGCAGTTTTAACTGTTAATCGACAATAATGCTAATCTTAAAATATACTCATATTTAGCAAGATCACTTTTTTGCCATAGAAATTTGAGTCTATAAGAACAAAATTTATTATATAAACTAAAGAATTATCAACTCACAATTTGACAAAAATGACCTGAAAAGTTCTCAGAACAGCAAAACTTACCGTCATAACCAATCTGATGTTTGACCTGATATTTGAAAGTACGTTGCAGCGAGAATAAATAAGCAAGCATTCATATGGAGATATTACTCTAAACTCACAAATTTACAAATCTGCCATTCTACCGTATATTGAATACTGTTGCCATATCTAGTCTGATGTCCCTGCTATTCATCTTGAGCTTCGTGACAAAATCCAAAGAAGAATCTGCAATGTAATTGATCCTGACTTGGCATCTGATTTCAGTCACTTTCTAACAGACGTGGTGTAACTTCTTTCTGTCTTTCTACATACATTTTCACGGCCACTGCTCTGACAAGCTTTTTTTTCCTGGCGTCCCGACGAAGTGAATTTAAGCGCGCTACTAGATTGGCATTTACGGGCGATCCGTTTACTGTTGAAATAGTTAAATGTAACCGTTACCTCTACTCTAACAGTTTCTTCACGCGCACTTCCCGCGTCTGGAACTCCTTTCCGTTTACTTGCTTCCCTGAAAACTAGAACCATCAAAAATTTAAATGTTACGTCAGTTGCCATCTATTATCTTCTTGAATACCGTTCATCTTTTAATCTTTCGTCATTCCTCCAATACAAAGTCTTTTCCCTTACATTCACTTTCTGTAACCCCCTGCGTACTAGTAGCATGCCCTCCTAGCTTGGTTTGAAATTGTTAAAAAAAGTATTATTTGTTCGTTTTTCTGTAGCACTAGTCCATTAAGTTTGAAGGAGAATGGTTATTGACATGACCGAATGCTTCCTTCCTTCAAAGCCATTTTTTACTATTGATTTGGAAAAGCGGTTGCATATGGCGCCCTGCATAACATTAGATTGCTTAAAATGATTAGATTATTTAAGATAATTACTCGAATTATTAGGTCAATCATTTGGTCTTGTAGCAATTTACAGTGTTGGGGAAAATTACCTCAAGCACAGATTATTCTTTGTTTAATTTTCGAAATATCTGTAATAAGTTTTTTTTTTTTTTTTTTATAAACACTACATCCACCAAGATATTTTAAGGTATCATTCCCTATCATTTCTTATGATAGTTTTAGGATAGACGATATAGCTGCTTTCATTCCCGATAGTTGGTGTTTCTGAAATATCGAATCCTGTTTCTTTAAATACATAAGGATGCACGTGGCTTATTTGTTCCAGGCCATTCCTATCACAACAACGAATACCATCACTAGTATAACAACCTTCACTAAGTATCAGTCAATGACTTTGCGATATATGTTAGAAATCTATTTGGCACCTTTCTCTGAGAAAGACAATATGTTTTTTCTCCTTTTTTTCCTTGTTTCTTCCTTTAAACAACCATTTATTCTCGTTAATTTTTATTGCTTTTGGTAACCTTTAACCGTTTACCACCCAAAGAAACAATACAAAACAAAACTGCTTTCATTAAACCACGAGAGAGAACTTTTTTCTGCCTTCAGTCAACATGACTGATGCTAACCTCCAAGGCACCATATCTTTGTGCTTTCTTGGGCACACGTTTTCCGATTATATGAAATGGCGTGATTATTTTGAATCAATTGCTAGGACGGTTGATTTAATGTGTTTTGCCAGATATTTTTCTTATATCCGTCATCACCTGACATCTTAATTCCCATCTTTTTCTAAATTTCTCAACATGAATCACCTCTGAATCTTCTACAATTTCTTTCAGATTTAACTCATTTTTGAGCGTAAGAAATTTTTGAGAGAGCGCAATGTTTTAATGATACTAGTCCTACTATTTAACCCATAGCTGGAGAAGATGAAGTGGATTCTTATATTTCCCAAGGGTAATTCCGCATAAGTGAATATAGCGAACAACAGTAGAATTGGAATATGACTCTCCGATTTCCAACAGTACATGGTATTTACTCTCGATGTTACTTAATTTCGGTGATCATACTTGATATTACGTACCATTTCAATATAATTGTCATGTAAATATTCTCCGATGTCTTAATATTTTGCTTAGTTTTTGGTAGCCATGTTTTGTTATATCTAGGCGCCATCAGATTTTTCTCTTTTGACGTTGTCATACATTTCTTTCTTTTTAAGTGCCATGTCCTTTCAGAACGTAGGTGATCAGGGCTCTCCATCTCCCTGCACCCTTTGCAGCATTCAACAAGTTCCGTCCTTCTGCTTCCTCTTCCAGACCACATTCTGTCATCCACTTGCCCGCCAGGTACAATCCTGATAAAAAATTTAAAACCAAATAATTTTTTTTTTATAAAAGACTGTTTGTCATAGATACATTATAAACTTTTTCTTACATATGGTTACTAATTCTATAATCTAAAAGGTTATGTAGACAAAAAGTTATAATCCGATCAATTTATTCAGAAATGGACATTTTTATAAAATGAGGCGTTTTACACTTGATCAAAATTATAAGACCAGGGGGTATAAATTGTTAGATCTAGGGTAATTCCAATGTTTTTAGTTCAGTTAGAGATTAGCAATCACTGCGTAAAGGTGTCACGATGCCTAAAGCAAGCAAACTTACCGAAGATGAGCGTGGTCGAATTCTCGATTTTCATAATCAAGGTTTGTCACAGCGGGCGATCGCAGCTAAGGTAAATCGCAGTAAAACTGTGATATGCAACTTTCTAAAGGACAATGCGAATTATGGAAACGTAAAGTCTACTGGTAGGCCCCCAGAAATTCCTCCGGCATTGAATAGGAGAATAAGATGGGTTGTTATGAAAGCCAGTGGACTTTCTTCTAGTCAAATTAAGGCAGCCACAGATGCTGATTACAGCCCAGTAATCATCAGACGACAATTACGACAAAAAGGCATGGTAAATAAAAAGTGCAAAGAAATTCTTCGGCTGCTTCCACGTCACAAAGTGAACCGTTTATGGTTTGATCCTGAATACCAAACATGGGACATTGAGAATTGGAAGAATGTCCTGTTTTCTGATGAGAAAAAATTCAATCTAGATGGTTCTGATGGCTTCCAACAATATTGGCATAAGAAAAACTTGCTTCCTGAAATTTTCTCGCCACGTCATAGTGGTTGTGGGGTCCCTAATGGTAAGAGGTGCCTTTTCTTACAGAGGGACGATGGAGTTCCAGGTGGTGCAGGGTCGTCAAACAGCGGCTGGTTATGTTAGCATGCTACAAAAAGCATCGTCGGTGACGGAGGGCCGTCGTTTGTGTGGGGATGGATGGTTATTCCAACAGGATAATGCTGCAATCCACGCTGCATGCCGGACCTTGACCTTTCTACGAGAAAATTGGATTCTTCTCTGCATGCTCACCGGACTTGAACCCAATTGAAAATGTTTGGGGATGGATGACAAGACATATTTATCGAAATGGCAAACAATATTCAACAAAAAAATGAACTTCGTGAAGCTATCTTCAGAAGCTGGAGCAATATTCCTCGCAGCTTAATAGAAATACTAATTTCTAGAATGCCCCAAAAAATGTTTGAAGTCATCAAAACCAGTGGAGGTAGAACTCATTATTAAATTTGGTTATTGAATGTTTTCGTACACTTTTTGTACAATTTTGTCTCTGGTCTCATAATTTTGACCAAGTGTAAAACCTTTCATTTTATAAAAATGTCGATTTCTCAATAAAATGCTCGAATTATTACTTTTTGTCTACATAGCCTTTTAGATTATAAAATTAGTAATATTAAGTGAGAAATGTTTAAAATATTTCAATGAAAAACAGTCTTTTTAAAAGAATTTCAATTGGTCTTAAATTTGTGATCAGGAGTGTATGACATGCGTTGTTTTCCCTTGTCTCTATATTACTCTATTCGACCTGTCTGTATCAGATTCTCCAGGCCCTCCTTCCTCATTGTGTGTCCCAGAAACTTCAGATGTCTCTTCCTGATATTAAGTATAATCCTCCATCTTGCTTGCAACTTTGGTAACAAAGAAAAGAATACTAAACTGTTACGTGATATCTGTCCTTTACGGCAGCGAATGTTGGACGATTTCCTCAAAGATGAAGAAGAGACTCTTAGCGACAGAGATGTGATTCTACAGAAGGATGCGTAGAATATCATGAACCGAGCATGTGAGAAACGATGAGGTCTTAAAGAGCCCAGATACACTAGCAAAATAATTCAATTTTTGTACTTTGACATCCTCAGTATGTCGCCAATAACCCAGACTGTCTCTTTTGCGAACAACCATATTTTCTGTAATTCTTAAATGTTAGTTATTTCATTAAATTATGAAAACAGAAAATATTAATCACGTTAACGTTTTGATGTTTTGAAATAAACAAATAATTGGTTAGACAGCACGACTGACAAATGTTCCACAAATATTGATTTTTTACTGGAGAAAATGAATTAACAGCGGTTTGTAATGTTAATAAAAACAAGTTTGGGTTTTTGGTTACTTTCATTTCATTCATGCTCTTCTTTTTATGCGTTCAAATATCTGTCTATTGAAATGAACTCCAAATCAAATTCGGATTCCGGTTACATTTGTGTGAAAGCGTAAACAAACATCCTCTTCGTTAATCAAATTTTATACAGAATTCATTGCGATCAATCATATTATAATAAGTTTACAAGTCACGTCACTTTTACTATAAGAATCTAGGTTGAATGCACGAACTGCTTGATCCATCCAGCATAGCAGAAGGGCAAATATATCTTACAGTGCATGGCTCCAAGTAATGAACTACTTGATCCATCCGACATAGCAGAAGCGCAAATATATTTTACAACGCATGGCTCTACTTAATGAACTGCTTGATCCATCCGGCATAGGATAAGGGAAAATATATCTTACAGCACATGGCTCCAATTAATGAACTGCTTCATCCATCCGACATAGCAGAAGGGCAAATATATTTTACAGCACATGGCTTCCATTAATGAACTGCTTAACCCAACCGGCACGACTAGTATTATGTTTATTTTCATAAGCGTTACAATACTTGAAGTAATATTGTATTTCATAGATATTGTAAAGCAGGCATCTTTATACAACGCTTTATTTCAGGCATGGATATAAAATTAAGCATTGTTTCTATAGAGAATCGAGAAGGATAGGGATTCATAGACAATGGATGTTAACAAGTCGGCCCGCAATCTATCATCTACACTTTGTGGCCTGTCACTGACACGCCAAGGAATCTGGGGTAGGAATGTATCTTCACTTCTCTACTGCAGCAACAGGACTGGCCGTATTCACAGGGCGTTTGTCCTTTTAGAAAAAGTTAATGAAGACAATATATTGCTGTCAGTATTCCGTGTATACAGGTTTCAAACAACCCTCAATTAATTTGGGTTGTATAAGTTCGTACTACTACGATAGGATTTGTCATTTTTGTCAAGATTACGCATCCTGAAACATTAGGTCACATTTTTTTGCAAGTCGTATCTAAATAATGACGTAGACATACGCTCTCACTAAAAAGTGATCATTGGACAGCGGGTAAAAAATTAACATGAAATTAAAGTTTAGATCAAAACTCTATCGCCATTGCGAAGATTTATGATGAGAAAATACATCTCATAACATTAATTTCACTACTGTAATTATATGTGTAAATGCACGCCATTGTTACCAGATTTTAAGCCCAGATTTTGAGTGTACCTATTAAACAAGAGAACATTACCCTTTACTAAATTCACTATGGTGGAAAGTTATATCTATTGTAATGTTAATGAAATTATAACCGTTTCCCTACAATTAAATATCTGGTATTCATTGATTGATGAGTTAGTAATACTTTCGTTTGAAATACAGAAAATATTTCTCTTAAAACCTTTTTTAGGAAAACATTTGTCTCTTTCCCTTCAGTTGTTATCGTTCTTTTCAGTATTGATGGATCTTTCCTTCCTAGCCTTTTGTTTGAAGTGGTGTGGAAGGTTAACACCATGGTTATGCCATTACTTTCTCTTCGATTTATATGTTCTATTTTAGTTTTTGCTGCCTTAAGGTAGACCTGAAGTGATATGGTTCCTTTTATTTAGTATATTTCTTCGTTTGTGATTCTGTAGCGAAAGTTCACAATGTTCAAAGGGGAAGGATATTGGCCAGGACCATCAGGCTTTACTCCCACGAAGCCTTTTTTCACCAATGATCTTAGGAAGCGGTTGCATACAACAGAGAGTTTAGAGATATCTGAACAAATTTGGCGCCATTCAAGACCTTCATATGAATGTCTCGATCTACCGAGGATATTTAAGAATAGAAAACACGAGTTTTCAGATTGGTGTTCTGATTTACTTGTAATTTGTGATTCTAGGCGAAACTACCTCTAATTCAGCCTATTCTATAACCTTGTCTAATTAATTGAAACAAAATTGCAATGCTTCTAATAGTTAAGCGTTATTTTTTTCCCCAGAATTGCATATATTAAGAGTGGGTGTCATACAGGAATAACTACAGTGCTTAATAATTGTAGAATGAAGATTTATAATTCACTATAAAATGAACATAACTATGATAATGCAAGTTAATATTTAATAAACGACAATGCTTTATCGAGTAATTGTATCAATATAACAATAAATATTGCCAGTATTAAAATGTAAACAAACACTATGCCGAATTATCGCGTTCAGAGGAATAGAAATATAGTTATATGGCTAAATATGAGTTATTTCTGCTGCCTCGGAAAAATATACAAGAAGATATGAGTTCATTTCATGCTCGAGGTTTATTCATTAATTTACTTTTGCCGCTACTCTCCTCTCGTAGTTGGAGGATCTGCGAATGGCGATTATTTAAAAACAAACGAAAATACGATGAAAAAGTGTTAATAACATAATGGATAATAATGTAAAATATTCCAGCAAATGAATCAGATTACTATCATAAATTTACGAACTATTTTACAACATTTTCTTATTATCAGTCTATATACTTTTTGATTTCTTTATAGACACAACCTTTATTTAAATCCAACACATGGTTCAAACCACTGGGGATCCGACACGATGACATATTAGCCTGTGAGACGAGTTTATATAAGTAAAGTAAATATCACAGTGTACTAAATGTAGATCCAGCTCGCGATTTTAGAGATTCGAACTTTGAAACATATTTATAAACTTTAGCTGTGTCTAAAAGAAGACCGCAATAGTTTTTTTTTTTTTTTCGTACTAAGTGTCGAACTTCTTAAATTAAGATATTAAAACGTGTCTGCCAATTCTCACATCACAGGAATCTTACCTTTGCATAAATAAATTTAACTCCCTCCCACACTTAGGCGAATTGGATGAAAGGTCGGATTTAATGCGATGTATATCACACAAAAGTGTGGATATTTACAGAAATTGTCCTATTCCCCTTGGCAATTTCTTCTGGGACAACTAACACATTAAGAAATGTCCCCTAACCTTCAATTTAATTGCAATGGGAAAATACAGCCTGGAGAAACTATCACTTGACACGAGACATTGAATATCTTGTATGCTCATTTCTCCAAGAAACTTTGGTATTAATATGTTTTTATGAGCTTTACATTTTTTTCTTAATTTCTGTATATGATTTTGTAAGCGTTTTGTAAAATATAGAAAAAAATGTAAGCATGAATAAAAAAAACACTAACGTCTCGAAACTATATACGAGTGAGTGAATAAACGTGAATGTTTATATCACATCTTCAAGTTGCAAGTCACTGCGGACAATAAGCAATCAAAAATAGCAAATGATAGAAAATCTCTTTACCTCATTTTTCTATTCTTTCTCGCCAAATTCTTATTGTCGATTTTCGGTTTTCCTGACGCAAAACGATCAAAGTTTTCCAATTATAAACTTTATTGGCAAAGTGCTTCCCGCCCTAATTGATTCATTTAGTTCGTTTTATTCTCTGCTAAAACATCGCTATGTTAGATTTTCATTTGGGGATTTTTTTTTCTCTCTGTATTCTTTCTTGGGCGGAATTTTCGTTCTTTTTTGTTTAATCTTTTAACCACACCTCACCGACACCAGCGAGACATTAAATGATTCAATTCTTCAACCTGCAAATCGGAGCTGGCAATTATCAAACCAAAATTAAAAGAAATGATTTATCAAGAAAAAAAAATATTTTATGGCATGATTTTCACATCAAAAGAGACGAGTTTTCTGCATATTTAGCGATTTTCCTTTTGCAATTTTCTCTTATCTCTTATTCAAAAATGTATTTCTTTACCTCTTATTTCTTTCTTTTCTCTCCCCCTCTCTTTCTCACTCTCTTTCTCTTTCTTTCTCTCTCTCTCTCTCTCTGTTTGTCTCTGTTTGTCTATTTCTATCTTTCTTTTATTCTTTCTTTCTTCTTGGGTTTCTCTTTCTTTACTTTATTTTCTCTTTCTTTCTTTTTCATCCGTAGTTATTCGTTGTTTTATTCACCTCCTTTTATTTATTTGCCTTTTTCTTTTCTTCCTCATTTCTTCGTTTTTTAATTCTTTTATTTTTTTATTCACCTTTACCTACTCTCTTTCTATTTTATTTTTGCTTTTTTTTCTGTCGTTTTTTTTTCTTTCTGTTTCTCCTTCATTCTTTATTTCATTTTTCTTTTGTTTTCTTTTTTGCGTTGGTCTTTATGTCTTTTTAATCCTGGGACCTTTTTTTTTATCTTTTCCTCATCAATATTTTGGGCATCTTTTTACCTTTTTTTATTGATCTCTCAATAATTCTGTTTCGTTATCATTTCTATTTTTCTCTCCCTTTCTATTTCGCGTTTCTTACCTTATTCCCTATTTCCCCTTCATATCTATCCACGCCCCATTTGTTCATTCACGTAATATGGTAAAAGGATAATAACGGCGGTTGAAAATACCGGATTGTTAACAGTCATATAGGTTTACGCGATTAGCTTATTAGCATTCTTTCTGTGACTTAATAATTCCTAGACACCTTATCATCACTATCTTCCCTTCCACTCACCTTCTCTTTTATTCATATCTCACACTGCATACATCGTTACCATTTATAACCATAACCCTGTAATTTAAGTGGCTCTCTCAACTGATAGTTATATTCTGGGCGTAGCTTAGATGAGGCACAAGGCCGAAAGTATTGGGCACCTAGTTAGGTTCGAACTTATTTTCACTTGTAATTGATCCAGCAAGACAAACTTGCCAACTATTGCACAACGCCGAGGCGCAGGGCTCCAACAACATATATAGTGAACATTGTAGTATAAAAAGGAGATTAAAAATATATATGTTCAGTCATGATAATAACTAACTACAGCGATTAACCTAACTAACAATCTTAAGTAAAAGTATGGCAGTACCAGGGTTTTGGAGGTGTACTGGAAAAAAAATTACTAAGATTTATTCATTAAATTGTTCGTCTTTAACGGATTATCAAAACATTGCAGGATATTTAAAGCTATAAAATAAATTAAATAATAATGGTTTCTTGATATAGGTCTCACTAATTAACCCATAGCTGGGGGATATGAGGTGGTTTCATAGTATTTCCAAATTTATTTGCTAGTAAATATAACGAAACCAATCGAAATTGAAACTCGACTCACCAATTAACAATTCCGAGGCATTATCCATTATACTAACCGCATATCCAACATTACAGAAACCTTGCAAAGAGATAAAAAGGATAGAAAATAGTGGAGAACACTGATCGCCAACGCCTTGAATTGACACTTTACATCAAAGATAAATAATTATTCCATTGTTTAAATCGACTGAAAAAATCATTTGAATAAAGTTATCAATATATCTGTGACAATTAGGGAGCAACGTATGACGCCTGTTCCAAATACACAGTATGCAATGTCTTTGCCGTTTTTATCTATTTGATAAAAAAAAAAGATATGCAGCAAATTTGATATACCATTAGTAAAGTAATTCCCATCAACAGCCAGAAACTTTGCCATCGTGTCTCAAGCGGCGCAATGACCTAGCGGTAAAAATCAACTGTGTTAGACGCAAAGAAATCTGAGAGTCCTGTCTGAAGTCTGTCTTATCTACGAATGTGCTTATCCAGGGAATGGAAGAAATGGTAATCTGTTGATGCAATGTCAGGGGAATAAGGTGGATGGTACAGTGTCTCCTCGCCAAGTCGCTGTATGTTATGCTTGTGTAACATAAGGCTTGACATTGTCATGGAGGATCGGTATAACCTTGCAAATTAACCAATGTTGGCTGCTTCTACTTCAGTGCCTGTTGCACACGTTCCAACACTTACAAGTACAGGTCCACAGTGATGATTTAGCCCATTGGTAGAAGCTCATAATGCACCACTAGTCAAATAGTATAACAGATACAGAGCATGATCTTGTGTGTGTGTAGAGACGGTCTGAGGCACATGGTCCTGTGGTGACAAGCAATGTCTGACACATTTGGGAATGTCATACAGCACCCAATTTTATACTGATGAATACTCATATCAAATATGACATAACGTTATTCCTCAAAGTTATCCCCACTGGTATCCAGAAACAATGGGAATCGAAATGCACCAAGCCCTGGCAGTACAAATTAGGTCTCTTAGACGACCAGCAGTCAGTGTGTACCTGCCTCAAGTCTGACTCTATGGTGGTTATCAAGGGAATAGAAGAAATGGTAATCTGGGCAAGATAAGGTTAGTATGATGAACGGCATTTGTCTTCCAGCAAAGTGGCTGGATAAAGCCCGGCTTTGTCTTTGAGGAACAGTACACCCGTATGATTAACAAATGCTGGCTCTTTCTGCTTCAACGCCTGTTGCATGCCTTCCAAATGCTACGAATACAGCTCCGCAGTTATTCATTGCTGCGTTGGTATCAGCTCATAATTCACCACTGGTGGATTCATACACAGCATGATCTTCCATGGTTGAAGAGGGAACCCTGTGGTATTCCGTATTGTCAACCTATATCTGGTTCGGTGGGAGTCTCATTCAGGAGACACCTTTTGTCATTGGTGAACATGGGTACGTTTTGTGTCGAGATATCAACGCAAAACAGGCATTTACTCGTTGTTGTTTGTGGTAGCCATTTTCTCAATGTGTACGCCCTTCCTGTGCGGTGCATGTGAAATATGTCTGTTTCATCAGAAACCTGAAAGCGTTCGGCAATCTCATCACAGAGTTAGCTGTTGCCCCCGTTCTATGGCTGCCTTCAGATCTTCATCATCTACAACCTGTGATCTCCGGACCTGAACTTCTGCAACCAATGCCTGGGGGGAAGCGTTCATTAACAGTATTAACCTCGGCGACTTGACGCTGCTGCGAACAAGCGTAAGTTAAAATTGTAAAGCTGAAAATCCAGACTGAGATGTTTCGACACCGCCATATTTCTCGCTGCTAGTCTTTCTATGGCAGATATGTTGGCGCAACGTACACTGCATTTCTCACGAGCAACGCATCCCATTCAGCCACCGCCGCTTATTAGTGATCACTTATTCCCAGACGACGTATTAAATGGCAAGTACATTTTTGCTTACTTTATAGTGTGAGAGTGAATAGGTTACCTTTTATAGTGATTAAAAAATAAGATCTTATTTCATGTTTTCATAGCATCTTAGCTTTTTCATTGTCCTCTATATTTTATTACAATTCACATTATAGAAGCAGCAAAATAATTTAAGCAAATGACGATGAAGGACAAAAACGAAAAAACAAAGTTAAATAACGTGATCTTAATGAATTTTTATCTTGGAACAGACTAAGTATCAGGAAATTCATGATCATATGTTCAATATTTACGGTGTGACCTTTTCTTCGTACGTATCGCTCGAACTTCGTCATTAGAGAAAATCCCTTGATGAGAAATCCTTGCCAGGACGCTCTGTGAAACAACCTTTGTTGAAAAATAAATGTATTCCTCTTCTGCTGTCATAGCATTAAGAATTTTTCAATGTCTCTTGGAAGCATATCTTACTGGGGAGAATTTGGAATTTGACGAAATTAAAAATCGAAACAGTTATCATTGATATATTTGGAAATGTGACTGACAGAATGGAGATATGGATAAAGAAAATTTGGATCTATTGTCCAGTTGAAATTTTACAGAATGGAAGACTCCTATACACAGCAAGAATGATAGTAAAAGTGATGCTACTGACTGTAGACGGCTATGCATGCATTACTTACCAGATATTACTTGATATAATGATAATAATAATATTTTTTTCATAATAATGTTTAATCCCAATGAGACGGTGTATAGCCGAAAGAGATCCTTAGAATAAATTAGTCTAACTTTACAACAACGGTAACATTAGTAGTACGAAGAAAAAGAATACGAAGATTAATAATAATAATAATAATAATAATAATAATAATAATAAGGAAGAAGAAAAATAATAATAAGAATAATAATAATGAGAGGAATATGAAGATTAATGATAATAATAAGAAGATGATGAAGAAGAAGAAGAAGAAGAAGAAAAAGAAGACAAATATTACGAAGAAGATGAATAAATACAAGTAAAGCACAATACGCAGATTGAAGCTGCAAAATACATAAAAAAGAAAGCAAAAACAAATGCAATCGACCACATACAGAAACAATGGCAAGATAAACGGCTGCATGGCCAATACTCTGCACGTACCAAACAAGCTGATGTAGACAAACCCCGTACCATCATTGGCTACGTAGTCCAGGGTTAAAAGCTGAAACGGAAGGTTTTATACTTGCTACACACCATCAGTGCTTGTTAACCAAAAATTATCAAGCACATATACTAAAATACAGTGTTAGCACAGAATGCAGGATCTGCGATAATTACCCAGAAACAATCAATCATCTTGTATCATGTTCCACGGTATTGGCACCTACTGAATATAAAACCCTGCATGACAGAGTGGGCCGATATCTGCACTGGATTATCTGTAAATTCTACGTGAAGGAAACTGAAAGAAAGTGGTATGAACACCACCCAGACCCGGTTACGGAGATAGAACCTGATAAAATTTTATGGAAAAACACAATACACACAGAGAGAACATTCAAAGCTAACCACGCAGACACAAAAAAGTGCCTCCTAATTGATATGACAGTCCCTGCAGATTGAAATTTATCTTGCAACATGTTCAAAAAGCTAACAAAATACAAGGACCTTGAAATCGAAATCTCAAAAATGTGACACATGGGAACATCAAAAATCCCCATTGTAATTGCGGCCCTCGGATTGGTTGGAAAAGTTTCCAGTAGACAAATTGAAGGGATTCCTGGAAGCCCATTCCGTAAAGAAATACAAAAAATTCTTCTCACGAGTACAGCCCACACCTTACGAAGGGATTTGTCTATGTAAAATATGTTTTGTTTTTTTTTTGTTTTGTTTTGTTTTTTCTAGTGGAAAATATCATGATGCCATTTCTAACCTTAGGTCCTTGGGCGGGATCCGGAAAGAAATGATTACACATCAGAAATCAAAAGAAATAAAATAATAATAATAACAACAACGGTGGTGTACAGCCGAGACATTTCCTTAGAATAAATTAGTCCAAATTTACAAGAAGAACAAATATAGTTGATTGAATAATCCTATTATGAAATCAAGATAAGTAGCAGTGTCTGAGGTAATATTATAGCTTATGCTATAAATATAGCTTTGGGCACTAGGAAGCCTCAGCTTATCATTGAAGACATAACGCGACATTTTGCAGCTATTATATTTAGGAAAACGTTGTGCCTTATATACAGATAAATAAAGTACTTCTACTGCCATCTCAAATACTTGGACTTGAAGAAGAATGGGGAAAAAAAGCACCCCAAAATCAGAAATTTGGTAAAATGTCTCGGAAAGAACGAACCTTACTTTTGTCGTTACCCTTTGTAAGACGTTTACGTTAACCATGATTTTAGTTGTTTTGTTTAGACGATGTGTTAGACGCGTGAAATATTTGCAAATACTGTTATTATTTAACAGGCATGGCTAAGTTTCGCAGACGGTTACTTTTACGCAGCAAACTTTTGAGGTTTGTCTACTTCATTATTATCACGCATTGATACGCATCCAATATTTGCGAATACAGGTGGATGATAATATCCGCTTATCGACAGAGAAAATAACAGTATTTATGACTAGCGAAATAGATTTGATCGAGAAGCAAGAAAGAGGTGCACATTTCGATAGAGACGTAAATAAAAAGCAAAATATGACTTACCTCTAAGTAAGACACTCGACGAAATAAATAAATATTCTCCAAGAATGAAGAGGACTAAACGAAAACCTAAAAAAGAAGAGAGAAGAATGTAATATCAGATAACAACGTTTTAAAATAAGAAAAAAATATATAAAAAACGAATTCGGTTTCACATAGAGTCTGAAAAGATGTCTTACTAAAAATACAATGATAATGTGAACAAATGTTTTAAAAGGAAAACACTGCAAAAATGGCGGAAATCGGAATTAAATTCGAAGTGCAAATGTACTGAATCTTTTGGTGCATTGTAAGTCGAGTTTTATGGAAAGGAGCAGAGGTAGCATAACATGAATAAAATAAGGCTAGAGATAAAAGGAATAGAAATGTAAGTGTAAAAATAACAATTCATGTTATATATGTATAGGTAATGGCGTTTTACATTGAAGAAGGTTGATATGTCTGAATGTTAGATATTGACAAGCAATAATGGCGGTCGTGATGTTTATTTTTCGTCTCTATAGAAACTGATGAAGAATATCACAAAGAAATAAAGTAAAAAAAAATGTTTTATTTTCTTTATAGCGCGCAAAAGCAAAAATATGCTGTTAGCTTAATAGTTATGGGAGCGGGAAATAGAAGCGGCCTCCTGAGTTTAAAATTCTAACCATTGTTGTTCGATATCCTTAGCACAAACACCTTTGGAAAATGCAGGTCTTTTTCTTTTAGCTATCAGTTGAACAGCAGGGCAGACTTGGTTATTTTTCTTTCACTGTTAACCAGTCTAGAAGAAAGATAAGTTTTAATTCAAGGCTAGGGAGTATAACCTACGTAGGACAACATTTCTAGAAGGACAACTCGAAATTCTTAAATTTATATTGTTCGGACTATCGTCCTCATCTTTGTTGCCATACTTATCAGAAAGTTTCGGCCGGTGTACGCTTCGGCCTTCTTCAGGTGATTTGGATGTTGAACTGAATCCTGGGGTAGACTGTTCTAGTTCCACGTGCCACGTCTAATGGATGTCAGTTATCAATTATATCCGGCTAATTCCCTTCCCCAAGTTCTCCACTGCCTTAAAAGTGTATTGAACTCACACGCTTTGGGTCTTGTCACTGGATCTATCTAACGCCTTTATCCACTATGTCAAGGACACATGGCACAGTGGATAAAGGCGTTAGTTCAGTTCGACATTCCAACCACCTGAAGAAGGCCGGAGCGTACAACGGCCAAAACGTTGTGATAAATATGGCAACAAAAATGAGGACGAAATTCCGAACAATGTAAATAGTGTACATAATACCTCATCTCCGAAATATAGATAGATATTGAAATTCTTCCTTATCATCTTTCCTTTCCATAGTCGTACCCACGGCAGATCCAGTCGTCATTCATGTAGTAGCCCAATGAAATTCAATGTGTTACGTAATTCGTAATCCTGACCATTAAAATGTATAAGATGCCGGTTCTTTGAACACAAGATGAATAGTGTGATCTCTCACAGTTAAAGGAATGCAGTGATTATCTCTTAAACGGCCGGAACCATCAATTTATATTTCATTGGACATTTTAGTCATTTTTTTCAATGATTCCGTCATCATTCATTCTTGATTCGGGAGTAAAAGACTAATTGTTAACTCTAGGAGTCATGGGAATACTATTTAAAACGTGACTTCTGTCCTCCTTTATGGCAGCGAATTTTGGACGGTCTCCTTAAAGATGAAGGAGATACTCGAGACAACGGAGTTCAAGTGGCTCTTGAGCCTTGTAAATGATGAGCAGCATCATAAGTAAGAAAAGGCGTAGTTTTCTTATCATTATTTCGACCCTGGAACCAGGCTCTTGGTCATACACACAGTTACTAGAATTTGATCAGGCATGTTGATGATGATCGCCGAAAAACCCAAAGCCTGGTTTGCAGCCGCAAAATTACAGACAGTTTTCGAACGCAAAATTGACCCAGGGTGAAAAATCTAGTGGTTCAATAACATTTGTTTTTAAGACATTTTACTATTTGGAAAATAATTGTGTTTTCAAACATGACTGATAGAGAGAGGGGGATAAACAGAGAGAAAACTATTAACCAACATTCCCTCACAAAAGCATCTTGCTCCAATAAAATTAACGATTATTAGTATGGAATACATGAAAATGTTATTTATGGCATTACCTTCCGAAAATCAAGCGTGTTAATTATATTTTCCAATCCTCTCACACACCACGGAGCTAAAAAATGAGTTGATACGAATTAGTTTTTCTTTCGTTCTGTTTTTGTTCATTGTCAATATGCATGTATTTTTCCTCTTCTGTGGGTTTGAAAAAAAATGCTTTCCTTTCTTTTTTTTTCTACCTATGTTCGTCTGTGCCATTTTTTTTATTGTGTCTCGTTTTAATTCGAATTGTCGAGACGTAGAATTCTTTTTTACGTTTATAAAAACACTTTTACTCTCTGTTTATCGATTAGTTGCTTTCTTCTTCCCGTTTCTCGGTCTGTGTCAATACGAGGTATCTCTTTCCTGCTTCTTTTTCCCCACTTCTTTTACCATTTTTTATATTTACAGCAACATAGGGAGAAGTTCTTTCTATGAGTTTTATTTTTTTTTCAAATACTGATGTGAAAGATTTCTTTATAATTTTACTTTTTCTCACTACCCAGAAGTGCTGAGAGACGAATAGCTTATACAATTTCAAATGCGTCTAATATTATAACGACTCTCGAGAACACCTGGCAATGAATGGATAAGACCAATGTTATTGCGAGCCGAATAACTTAGACGCTACACCATGTGCTAAATCTGGATACCAACATCAGAGGGAAACTGTCACTTAAATAACTAATCTGTCTAGCCCCAAAAGATTGAAAGACAAATTGCTAAGGGTATGCATGATAACCAGATTTTATTGTGAATTAAAATGATCAGATATATTTGTCAAGTGGTTTCGATTTTCTACCCAGAATTCATATCGACAACCTTTTAACTTCGTCAAATGGAAAACCACTACAGCTGATTTTTAAATTGTTGAACACTCTACTGTATATATTTTTTATTGTAATAGTCATAATATATTTTTTGTTCGTGAAAAATCATTTATCGTTTTGTCCAGGTGTTTCATAAAATCTCTCGTCGCTAAAATTGCGTAATGCTCTCGGGATTCAAGACCAAAAATTATCCTGGTGAGTTGGTGGCTCTTTCATTTGACATCTCTTGACTGGTTTATGGGATTTACATTTTTTCTTTCTGAATACATTGTCTACTATAAGTTTGATTAGCTTAAATGTTTGTAAAAACTCTAGCTCTATACCGGGTGTTTTAAAAAACTGATACCACTTGAGATGTAAATATCTGAGTAAATATAGTCTTGTCAAATCATTCTAAATAGATTTATTGTTGACCGAAAAGTTACGTGCATCGTCTAGAGCCTTTTCCTCTGTACAGACAATCTTCTCTCTTTGAATATCTTGTGCCATGTCCATGTTTACATTGCATTAGGCCCGTTTTTAGCGTATTCTCTAAAAAAAACACGCTGCATAGTCATGTTCGACTGTGTTCGAGCATACGATAACAGAAAAAACCGCTTTCGATACATGAAAAAGAGAAAACATTAATCATAGAATTCTGAGATTGTTCGACACGTGCTGTTAAAATTGGACATTATTTGGGCAAGAACTGGTCAAATTATTAGATTAAGAAATTATATCTATTTTTTTCGAAGCACCCTGTTTAACCCCAGTTACATCATTGAATTCATTTATCTTTCAACCAAAGTATGATACCCTCACTAGATATCTGTATATATAACACGTATATGAAGGAGAAAATCCAGTAAACCAGAACATTAAACCTATTTTGTTGAACAGAACATTATTTTCAAGGTTTTTTTGTTTTTGTTTTTTACTGGAGAAAAATATAATTTTCTTTTGCATAATAATTCGATAAAAAGTATATAAACCGGACACACATGCAATCAGTTTCTATATGAAAACGACGATTATATATATATATATATATATATATATATAGTAGAGGTAAGGTAAGTCTATGGCATATATGAAAAATATATCATCTTAATATTCAAGATAATATTATTGCGAATATTTTCCCTATAAAGATGGATTCCAGATTATTGATATTCACACAAGTGAGAAATGGAAAGACTAATGTTGATGCTATGGTGTTAAATAATTTGAGTCTTGGCCATAATGACTGCTGTGGTTGTCGAGATAATGGTCTTAATGTCGCAATTATAATGGTGTTGATTACATAGATATCAATGATAAGGACAATGATCGAGATTTTAATGTCTGCAATTGTGATAAATATTTTGTTTAAGCATTTGTCGAGACGATTTAATCAGCCACTTAGTGAAATGTAAATTAATAACGGATTAATTCTTACCCAAATCTCGTCGCCAGTTGAGCATTTTTCTAATTTTTCATCTATATATATTTTCCTACCCTTTATTTCCCTGTTGGTAATTTGTTTTAATCGGCATTCTCTGTCAGAAAATGGCTGCTGTTTTCAATCAAAAATGATTTCCGGGACATTTTCTCTCTCTCTCCCTCTCCCTCCCTCCCTCTCTCTCTCTTTCTCTCTCTCTCTCTCTGTGTATATATATATATATATATATATATATATATATATATATATTGTGTATATTTAAGCTGCAGTTTTTCATTGATGCATGTTTCATTAAATAATATAGACATGTTTTGTCTATTTATTTTAAGTTCCTTTCATATTGTCTGATAAGCTTAATAACATTATCATTGAATGACGAAAGGAAATCAACATATTGATACATGTATAAATCCAATCTACGCTTTCGGCTTACATAAGCCATTATCAAAAATGATAATTACATTTCAATATATCAAACAATGCACGGACGAAAGAATAATGATAGTCTGTTTTTGCTGCATGAAAAATTTCAATGCAACAACTTACTTAAAACAAATAGACAAAACCTGTCTATATTATTTAATGAAACATGCATCAATATATATATATATATATATATATATATATATATGTCCGAATGTAATGAGATCAAAAATTATATAAAGTCTAACGTTCACAGTATTAATTCAAAAGAGGGCTCAATACCCAAGAGTAGAGCAATAAGTATTTATTTTAATTTTTTAGATACAGACAAAAACAACTCATTCACCATAAAGATGCAGTTTTGTTTCAATGCGGCTGCGTCAAAACAAGACTGCATCTTTGTTGTGAAGCATTCCGTATTTTCCGTATGTAAAAATATAATAATATATATATATATATATATATGTGTGTGTGTGTGTATATATATATATATATATATATATATATATATATATATATATATATATATATAGTGGTGAAAAGGCTGCAGAACCAACAAAACTTTTGTGAAGAGGCGAGCGAATACAGAGAACTGATAAAAACATTAAAGTACATGCTCGTTTTCTTTATCGAATGATAAAATCATTACAAATATTTTTCTTAAATTCTTTATCACAAACATTGCTTACCAATAATTATATCTTTTTATCCAATTTTATATGTCTACACCAAACTTGTCTCCTTAAAGTTTTATCGGCACGAAAGGGAAATCGGCAAGCGAATTTCATATTGCAACCGAGTTTATTGCGTTCATTTTGTAATAAGTCTTGTGGTAGTCGATTTCTCCCTCAGTTATTCGTTAAATAGAAGGGAAGAGTTGGTTTTCTAAACTAGGTGAGCATCCGATCTAAGATAAAGAAAATTGAAGTATCTTCAAATGAAGGTTCGTAATTCACTTGAGAAGTTTCAACATTTCAATTCTACAACCTTCTACTGATAGATATGGTGATTTTCTAAACTTACCTTAGATGTGGTACAAGGTTAAAATTATGGTGCACGCAGTTAAGATCGAACTCAATATTCAGACGGAATTAATCTAGTGAGGCGTGCTTGTTAAACACTACACCACGTCAAAGTGTCTTTCTCCTGAGAGATGTGTCTGGATTGTGATTTACAACACGTTGGTCTTTATTTTACAATGTTTTCTTTTTCTGATAAAATGGAGCAATAAATTGTCTGGTTATTGGCAGTAATAGACCACGGCATTAATGTTCTTACTTGTTCGTATTCTTCTTGTGTTCGTTTTTTCTTTTTTATCTTGTTTTTCTTCTTTTTCACTTTTTATTTCTTTTATTTATTCAAACCTCAAAATGAATTAATATATAACTAAATAAAAATAAAAATGCGTTGATATTAGAATTTATAAATTAGCACTTCTCTTCGAAATGTCCTCTATTCTCTGGCATATAGATTCCTTGCTTTTCTTCATCAATTTTCAACATATCGATACACGGAATTTGCTTTCTGAATTTTGTTCACAAAACTCTATCTACTTCTGAACGAGGCAATCCAGTGCAGAAAAGCAATTGATGCCAACCAGGCACCGTACACCTTTCTTCATCGCTAATTATATCGAGAGTGAAACGCGTGCGTAAGGTTACACCTTGAAAGGTATTTGCGCGTCACTCTGATAGATCGATATTTCCAATCAAGTAAATATATTATCACTGGGAAGAGCACATTCTCAACCTCAATCGCCAACCGCATCGGTTGCCACGATTCATGTCAACTATACAAATTTAGTGCTTTGTAATCTAAGGTCAAGTCGCCTCCTCTGTTGTTATTGCCAGCAAACGTGTTTACCTTTAATGACATTACTTGTGCTGTAAAAAGTCCATGAAGCGTGTACTCAAGATGTTACAATCGGTAGATTCACGGCATATATTTTATGTATTTTAATAACACAAACACACACACACACACAAACACGCACGCGCACACTCTTTCCAAAATTGCCGCACGCCTCATCCAGACCGTTAACATCAAGAAATCACCATGCTGATAAATCGACCATAGTGAGATTCGAACCCTGTTATGATGGTCATCAGAAAGCTATGCGCTTGCCTGCCTATCTATCTATCTATCTATCTATCTCTCTCTCTCTCTATATATATATATATATATATATATATATATATATATATATATAGAACGCACATATACAGAACTCAAAAAAAGCTGAAAAATCGAATCATCCTTGATAATGGCTAAAGGTATAGCTGAAAGATATATATATATATATATATATATATATATAACGTTGACGTGAACCATGTGCCATTTTTAGTAGTAGTAATTATAAGTACAAGATTCATTATCCAAGTACTTTTGGGTACATCAAGACACCAGAAGTGTTGAAACAAAATGGCTATTTTGTAGTGTTTTTATAACATATTTATGTTATAATTTTCGAATAAATAATTATATATATATATATACCATCATTTTAAATAATGATAGATATGTGTATGTGCGTGTGCAAAATTTCAGATATAACTAAAATAAATATCTGTAAAAGGACAATATGAATAAAGACAAAAGAAAAAATTAACTTAGACGACCCGTTTCGTTCTCTGATGATGAAGGCGAATGAAATCTCCTTATGATATATGTCTGAAAATTAACGGGTCTGAGTGTATTGTGTGTGCTATAGGCAAAAGAGCGATAAGCTGATTTTATTATCATCTAACATTATATCTTGGCAGTATATAACTATAATCTTAGCTCTCTGAAACAGTCGTGCCTGCTTCACCAAGATAATGTAACTGCTCTTATCACCTCTTTTCTCCAAAATAAAGTGGCTCATCATGGGGGTCCCTTTTGAAGGCGTGGATTCCACCAAGTGGACGGTAACAACGAAGCCAAGGGGCATTCAAGAAGAATCCTTCTCGCTGTACCTTAGACTCGAGGAAGATTACTTTGAATGAGAAACATGTAGTTTGATGCTTGGAATTGAAATAATTGTTACTTCCCGTTATTTTTATATAGACCATGTATATATGTTTCATTGAACGTGAATAATAAAAATTTTATGTTTTTTGTTTAGTCATTCTGATCTTCATATATTTAAACAGTGTGGATTATTGACACAAAGTAACATCGGTCAACTCAGGAACTCTATTCAAGAGGTTTACTGTTAGCACAATTTTGTGTGTATGCACAACCAGTTATTGTGTAGAAGGAGCAATACATATAAGTCGTGCTTGATGGGAGAAATAGTTTGTTTTAAATCGCAGCCCAAACGTTTCCTCTAGTTTCAAAAGTCAGAGGGTGTCTTGGTTTAAGCCGATTATATAATGTTTCTATTATTGTTAAAGATATTTACTATTATATGTTTTTAAAATGACAGTTATATTTAAATTGATTATTCCTATGTTAGCAAGGAGATTTTTATGAATGTCTGAAGGTTTTCGTATCAAACCAAGAACACTTAAGCGGATTGGCAGTCGAAGACAATGATGTTGCCGTCTGATTTATCTAAAGAAAAGCGGGTAGAAATATTCAAATATGAAAGAACATTCCATTTTCAGTAGAGTAATTTATTTCCCTTTATTTTGTCCATCGAAGTAGATTATTCTAGTTCCACGTACCATGCCTCTTCTGGATGTTTCAGTTATTTCTCTTTAACTCAACTCTCCAAGTTTTGGTTCATCACTGCTCTGGTCTGGTCTTGAACTCATAACTCTTTGATCCATTCACTGGATCTAACCAACGTCTTTATCCACTGGACCATGTGTCCTTGAAGGCAAAGAAGATGAGTATAACAATCTGAATAATGTAAAAAATGCAAGAAATTACTCTCACCTTTTTATAATTGACTATTCCGGTTTTATTGCAAATATAAAAGTGCCACATCTCTTTAGTAAATAGGGAAAATCAGACTACCCCACAATTAAGTATTTATGGTCGTATAGTATATTATATAATAGATTATTACATATCAATATTTTCCTTTTGACTGATGTCAATAACTAAATCAATAAGTCGTCATTTATGACAAATAAGAACAGAGGAAGGGCGTCCAAATCCCTTGAGGAACTATTTTATTATTTCCAAATCATATTGTTTACTTTAGAGACGAGGATATTTGTCTATATTTATGAGATGAGGTATTATGTACATTATTTACATTATTCGGATTATTGTCGTCATCTTTGTCGCCATATGAGCACTGGTATAAAATGGTTGCTTAAGATATTACGTCTATAATACCCAGAAATTCATACACAGATGACCACAAGGACACATGGCACAGTGGAAAAAAGCCGTTAGTTAGATCCAGTGACAGGACCCAAAGAGTGAGTTCAATACCCGGTTAAGGGTGAAATTAACAGGAGATAACTGATAACTGACATCCATTAAACATGGCACGTGGAACTAGAACAGTCTACCCGAGTGAGCGAAATAAAGCGTTCAGTTCGACATTCCAACCAACTAAAGAAGGCTGGAGCGTTCAACGGCCAAAACGTTGTAATAAAAATGGCGACAAAAATGAGGACAATAGTCAGAATAATGTAAATAATACAGACGAGGAATGTTAAAAATGTTCAATAAGCTTCTGTGAAAAGAAAAATACAGTTTTCAAATACTTTCCATAAATTTAAAAACTACTTAAATTGTCAGCTCGAGAAAAAATCCTAAATTGTTGGTGGAATAATTTTTTGTAGCAAACCGCAATTGATAATCGTAGGTTTTTGTCAATGTAGTAATGACAGTTTAAATTCAAACAAAATGCAGATAAAACTTCAAGTTGACACCCAATTTATATGAACAGGGCCCCAATTCTACAATCATAATAAATATGTTTCTATTCTGATACATGTTGTAGGTTAAGGAAATTCTAAGAATTCTAAACAACAAAAGAGTAAAATATTTATGCCTATTGTTTTTTATTTATTTTTTTTTTTACGAGCAGGCACGTCAGTTGTATTGGTTCATATTCATAATGACAAAATTTCATGCCACAAACTATTTAAGACTCCTATTGTCTTTTTGATGCTTGTGATAAACATATCAAGTTATTGCATACAGAACTTTCAATTTTTTTTTTATTGGTACAAGCCACTTTTTTTCTATTTTTTTTTAGTCCGACTAATGTTTAATAAAATGATTTTATATATTTTTACTTTTGTTTTATTTCCACCATTATTTCATCAGAACTTTGTTTTTTTTTCCTATTTTGTGCTTATAGATTTCATGGGAAATTTCTGTTCAGTTGATTGTAATTCAATCAAAATTTGATCAAATTTTTGTTGCTATTTACCATATATTTTTCTAGATACATATTTAATAATAATAATAATAATAATAATAATAATAATATATATATATATATATATATATATATATATATATATATATATATATATATATATATATATGTACTTTTTATGTATTATATTTTATGTATTTTTTACCTAACCCTGTATTTACGAAGGACAATCATTGCAAACGCTTAATAGCGCTTGGTTAAATTTGAACGGCGCTGGGGGTCACTTAAATAAAGGGCATGTAATAATTTAATGTAATTCAATATGATCGTTATCATTTATATTTTTGTCCTATTATTATTTGTTCTCTTATAACATAAATTTCTTTCTCTCTAGATAGAAAGAAAATTATGTTTGTTCTTCAGTTTGTATATATTAATAGGTTTTCCTCTTGAATACTGTTTTTGCAATAACACTAATTCTAAATATTCATTGTTAATGAAAGAAGCATTATAAATAATGCGCATACTGACTAGCAAATAAATAGAAAACGTCTTCATTAACCCTTTTCTAAAATTATAGCTACGTATATATTTTCTTAGCATATTATTAAATATCGCTTTTATATATATAAAGAATTATAATTTCTGTCGAACTATCTGATATGAGAAGTTATCATTATTTACATTATATTAGTACAACGCTGTAATCCACTAGGATGTTAAACACTATAATAGCCAAATAGATTAAAACTTTGCTTCGTGAATTTGGTGATATGGAGATGGGGATTTGAATCCTGGAACTGACAGTGTGAAAGGAAACGGGAAAGCGAAAATTAAATATTATATGTGGTTCTAAAGAAGGATGCTGAGGATTTTATGAACCGATTGTGTGAGCAGAGACGAGACCTTAGAAAGGTTGCAAACAAGGAGAACGTTTATACTTAATATCAGGAAGAAGCAGCTGAAGTTTCTGGGAGACATAATGAGGAAAGAGGTCCTGGAGAATCTGACACTCACGGTTCGAATAGAGGGAAAGAGAAACAAGGGAAAACAACGCGTGATATATCTGAAGGACTTAAGCAAGTGGATGACAGAACGTGGCCTTGGGGAGGAAGCAGAGGGAAGTAACTTGTTGGCCGCTGCAATGTATACAGGGATGTGGGGAGCCATGGCACATAAAAAGAAAATAAGAAGGCTATATCCCTAGTCGTGGGGAGTGGAACTAGAACAGTCTACTCTCATATGTTCAGAATTCCCTGCAGATGACCCAGATCGATATACGGCTGAGAAAGGCCGGAAGAAGCATCAACAGAAAATTTTTAATAAAAACAACAAAGATGAGGACAATTGTCTGAATGTAAATATTGTAAAAAATGAGAATTACAAAATGAAGTTGACGAATACAATGAATAAAGCTATTAATCTTTTTTTTTACAATATGATTTCAAAATCGCGGATCGTGTAGCCCTCTGACGCCTCTTTTACACAAGAACACACTACTGCAGTAAATGTGGTGTCATCCCATCGACACTGACACGTTACGAGATTGTTACTTCGTATCGTGACGCACTATGTTGGTAAATACTTCGATCCTTTGAGCAAAAAGAAAATGTTTTATAAATTCATTATGATAGACTCGTAATTTTTTTTTCTTTCCTGCTTTGACATAGAATTAAAAAGAAATGTAATAATCGGAAGCAACTGTCTATCTGTGAAAATCGATAATGCGGATCAGCCAATCAGAATATATTTGCTCTTAACACAATCATAGGCAATCATCTTAGTGATTTCTTCCTAATAGAATTCTAAACTTTCGTTCAGGAATTGAATATTTATCGCCTCATAGAATGGCTGACGCCCTCCCGTCGGATTTCCCCGATAGAGAAGCACGACAGAGGTGTTTGTCTGACCGCGTATCACTTGATACAAATTTGGAAATGTAGATTTGTTAAAATGGTGATTTTAATCTTTCTTTCAGTTTTAAGTTGTTCGATGTTGAAGTGTCAAATGTCAGTTAGGATAAAATCGCAATCTTATTGTTCTGTTTGTCCAAACATTATCCGGTTTATCTATTGCCTTGCATTATTCTTCTCAATCCTATTCTCATCAAGTTCTGGACATTGTCTCTTTTATTGCGTTGATGATGGCGGCTTTAAGCGAATCTTGTATAAGATGCGAATTCAATCCTATTGCATAAGAAAATGTAAACAGTGTAATTTAGTAGAAACTATTGTGGCTTCTGGTCCGTCTCCAAATACAATTTCAGTGTAAGACTAACTGAATTATGTTTAGTATAGATGATCACAAACACAGGGAACATTATTAGATAAAGAAGCAAGGCTTCGAAAATGACAATGAAGCGATAGATTAGATTAATAATGAATGTTTCTAGAATTTTTTCTCCATTTTTACAACTAGACAAATACTTATTCTACGAACAGAGAAAAGTAAGTTCGGATTGAAGCGTTCTTATCGTTCTAACATTTTTACAACATTTTTCACAAGACATGTATTTTCTGAAAGTATTTTTATCATTATATTAAGTGCATTTCAATTTTCCTTCTACTGGGAGTAATGGATAGCGGCTGGGATTGAGGAATTGGTGAGGCGTGTTCGAATTCCAGTCGAATCCATTACATTCATTTACGTGCTAATACCCACGGGAAAGGTATGAATCCTCTTCTTCACCCCCCAGCTATGAGTAAATAGCAAGACAGACTGTGTTCTATAGCCTTGCATGGCAACTGGTCTACGGCAAAAGAAATAGCAAACTACTGCGGAAAAAATATCTGCCTCGTCAGTCATGTATCTTTCGATATATGATCGACTAAGCGTGTATCACGCATGTCATATAAATGACTGACTGACGTGCTAATACCCTTGGGAAAGGTATACATTCTCTTATTCTGCCCCGGACTATGGGTAAATAGCAGGACAGACCTGGTTCTATAGCGTTGGATGGCAACTGATCTACCACAGAAAGAAATGGCAACCTAATGCGGAAAAATATCTGCCTCGTCAGTCATGTATCGAAAGATACATGATCGCCTAAGCGTGTATCAAATAAATAGCAGAACACTTTGACACTGGGCATAGCTACATAGAACTGTCTATGAGAGAAATATCTCAATAATTTTCTAATCGTTATACTTTTGATAATAATAAATAATAAATTAGGAAATATACGATTTTACATTTGTATTTCATGTCACGCTTATGGCATAAAGAAATCTATAAATGGTAATAAGGATACAGTAGCGAGGGGAATTCTGGGCGAGACACATTCCTTAGTTCCACCAATTCAAACATTCACAGCTAAGACCCACCATATCATGTCGTTAGTAGTAAATCTCACCCATTCACTTCGTGTTCATTTTTTATCCCGTGACGCGTAGGGTCGTTGGGGCGCCATGTGTGCTGCAGCGACACTAGAAAAGGTGATTCTTGGGCAAGAGTGCCTGACGGAGCCCAACAC
The DNA here is from genome assembly GCA_903632075.3 of Acanthosepion pharaonis. NCBI lineage: Eukaryota > Metazoa > Mollusca > Cephalopoda > Sepiida > Sepiidae > Acanthosepion > Acanthosepion pharaonis. The sequence goes on along the minus strand of CAHIKZ030001630.1, from coordinate 430,231 downwards.
TGTCCAGACCGGTTTTGAATCCAGTTTTCCTTCTCCTAGATTGGTTGCCACAAAGTATTCTGTTATTTGCCCATAGCTGGGGTGTGGAGAAGACGTGCATTCATACCTTTCTCAAGGGTATTAGCACGTAAGCGAATGTACTTACGTGTTCATTTAATAAAGAGCAAGGTCCACCCAGATAGCTTCTTCCCCAGAACTGTTGCTTTGTAAAGCAGAATGTACGAGAGGAGACTCTACTGACAACTACAATATTTGTCACTTTAACCGCAGAGACAACCGTTATTTATCCTATACGCCATTCCGATTGATTTCGCCCTGTTCGCCTGTTTCTAGTTATATCTTTTTTTCAGTTTTTCCCCGGATACCTCTCTGTTTTGATAGAGTTGGAAGATGTGCTATCCAAGGTTTTTTTTCCCAACCGAGTATCACTAATAGTATAATATATATATATATATATATATATATATATATATATATATATATATATATATATATATATATATATATATATAAGTTAACATAAATTAACACTTTACAGGCGACACTCTGTTTCATGCTAGATGCAATCGCCAGGCCACGTGTGCTATATATATATATATATATATATATATATATATATATATATATATATTGTTCCTCACCTTTTGGCATAACTCTAAAAATTGTCAGTATATACACTGCGTTTAAAATTATTAACGAGGTGACATTTTTCTCATTTTGTTCATAAACTACTAGTCCGAATTTAATGAAATTGCCACAGTATAATGGGAATAGCTATATGCGCAGGCTGTATAAAAACTGTATTGTTCTGCGCAAGAGGTAACAAACTGTGGACATTTTTATTATTAACTTGAGACTTTACCCATTCTGAGAAAGATATTATAACATCTGAAATTTCCAAATGCAAGTCTACATTAGGAATATCCAAAATCATTGGAATATATCACCAAATTTTGCCAAGATTTGTGGCAGCTCCTACAGGAGCATTGGAGAAGCAACAGTATGCAGAAGTATTCCCTATCGTCTTCTCAAAACAGACGGTCCTGATGGTTGATGCAAAATTTGGGCCGTAAATGGATGAGATCGTCATCAACGCTTGGCACGCTCACAAGGAGGAGGGAGAGGCTGGTATTATTGAAGGTTTCATAATTGGACAGTGGAGAATGCCTGACGGTAGGAAAATAACCGCAGATGCTTATATAGCCTTGCTTAAAGGGTACCTGTAATTTTGGCTAAAAAAGCAAAAAAAAAAATCACTTTTAGGAGAACCATCGTATTTCTGCAAGGTAATGACCCTTCGCATTCAGCGCATAAAACTAAGGAGAAACTGCAGAAATTAGGCTTCTGTGGACCTCGAAGGATGAACTGGTCGGTCAATTCTCCAGACTTAAACTTAAATGAAAACTTGTGAAGCATTCTGAAGCGACGTGTTTATGAGAATGGATGCCATTTTAGAAGCAAGTTTTCTTTAGTGTTGAATCTGTAGATAGAAAAAAAATGAAAGGAGAATTTAGGCCCACTCACCACAGATACGGCGGGCAAGTTGGATATCCTTGGGCATGATGGTAACACGCTTGACGTGAATAGTACACGAGTTAGTATCTTCGAAAATACCCACCAACTAAGCCTCGCTATCCTCCTGTAATGCCATCACGACAGAGCTCTGGAAACGGAGATCGGTCTTGAAGTCTTGAGCAATTTCACATACCAGGCGCTGGAATGGAAGCTTTCTAATCAGAAGTTCGGTGGATTTTTGATAACGTCTGATCTCACTCAGGGCGACAATACCAGGCTTGTAACGATGGGGCTTTTTCACTCCGCCAGTGGCAGGAGCGCTCTTACGAGCTCCCTTTGTGGCCAGCTGCTTACGAGGAGCTTTTCACGTGAAATTACATCAGAAGTGATCCAGAAATTGTTCGTTGGATCAGCGCCTTTTCCAAGTCATTTAAAAACAACGATCACATATCTCATACTAACCAAATCCTCTAGCTTTTTTTAACTTTTTTTTTTATTTCGATTTAATTTCATCTTTGTTATTGTATGTATCCATAAAAATCGGTTAATGAAGCGATTAAATTGTTATATTTTTTAAATAGTTTTTTTATTACACCTCGCTAATAATTTGACTCACTAATAATTTAACTAAATTAGATAAATGACTGCAACTTCTCTTTCTTTTTCTATAATCTTACACTTTTTACAGAATCGGTATATATACATGTTTTGATTATCTTCATTATTCGGACTATTGTCCTCATCTTTGTCGCCATATTTATCACAACGTTTCTTCAGGTGGTTGGATTTCGAACTGAATCTTTTATTTCGCTCACTAGGGTAGACTGTTCTAGTTCCACGTGCCATGTTTGATAGATGTCATTTATCAGTTATCTCCTGCTAATTTCCCTCTGAAAGTTCTCCACTGCCTTAACCGGGTATTGAACTCACTCTTTGGGTCCTGTTACTGGATCTAACCAACGCCTTTATCCACTGTGCCATGTGTCCTTGAGAACTTTCAGAGGGAACTTTCAGGAGATAACTGATAACTGATAAATTCCAACCACCTGAAGATGGCCGGAGCGCACAACGGCCGAAACGTTGCGATAAATAAAGCATAAAGATGAGGACAATAGTCCGAATAATGTAAATAATGTACATAATACCTCATCTCAGAAATATAGACATACATGTTTTCATCATTCCCTGATAACTTTGTTAAATTCCACCCATTCGTTTTTGGATTAGATGGAAAAGTGTGACCTCGTTAATAATTGGAAACGCAGTGTATATACATATAAAAACAAAGGAAATCATTGCTATTTATTAATCTGACAGATTTTTATTACTTGAACATTGTTTTTAATGGATACTCGTATTTGAATAGACGCTCCAATCATTTATTAAAAACGATATATAATTATATTCGGTTAACGGCCCCAATATTCGAGAAATCTCATTGGAGAAAATTATGTACATTCTGACAGGATTTGAAGCTGCTTTCCCCTAGGAAAATCGGAATTAGATCTAACGTGCTTTGACCTCTCAGCTACACGGTGTGACGATAACCAAGCTGAATGTTACCTTTAAACACAGAGATTTCTCTGGCTTTTGAAATAGACATAGCTGCATAATTTCATATCTTAAAGTAAACAATGCAATTTGTAAAACGAATGGATTTGGTTTATTAATTAGACAGACCTGTAGACGAAAATGAATTAATATACTCCTTAATACATAAACGGAGCTCTACTCAAATACGCGTATTCACTAAAAAATAATTTCTAAGTAATAACAATTGTCGGATTTTTAAATAAAGTCGTTTCTCGCCTTGCCTTTCTTGACCATTGGTATTTCGCACTTATAATTATTCATGAGTAAATTTTTAATATATCTGTTTAATAAATTCAACCCATTAAATTTGGCTTACCTATCCAGACTTTCTGCTAACTATGGATGTTTTGAATTGGTTGGAAGCCTGTATATGAGAAAGACAACTCTGAAATCAAAACTTTGGTAAAGCCAATGAGAAGACATTTCATTTGTAATCAGTATTATAATATTTGATGTTCTAAAAACGCTTTTCCTTAATATTCCTAAACATTCTAAAACCGTAAATTCGATGAATTATCAAAAACATGGTAAAAGTGTAAAACTTTTATGCTATTCTGTGTTATCCAATAAAACGAAAAAAAAATATCATGTTATATAGTTGGTGGAGACAAGTCTCAATATAACTGTGAAAAACCTGTGAGGAGATTTGATTAAAACAGCCATTTGCATTCGAAATATCGAATATTTTGTCATGCAACCTATTTTTTATGCGAATTAAAAAAAATCTCACGTCTGTCTCTATATCAGCCACATCGACAGTCCGACAACCAAATTGGTTTTTTATTCGTTCAGTCCACAATAGTTGAAATGAGAATAGGCTTCTTTTTTTAATATTTCATTAATGAGTTAGATGTCAGTGGTATTGACCTCTGTCTGTCACTGAACGTATTGGTTCAGTTTCAAATAGTAACCGGGATTTACTTACGGATTACAATTTGACTTTCGTTCCCGTCGACAGTTTTCCGCAAGGGTAGGGCGTCAGCAAATCTACATATCGATTTTGGAATTAAATGAAGACAGCCAGACTCAACTTCGATTAGCGAACAAATCAATGTGACCAAAATGTCAACCTCGTTTTAACTTGTAATGTTCAGAATGCCATACAGCTGACTCCTTATTTTTTGTGCATGTGTATGTGTTCATTATGCGTGAACCGTTGTTTTTATTCTATTTTCATATGAGACAGCCAAGGAAGGTAGGATCTATACCTACCAATCTGCTTGTGGAGCAAATAAACTTGCGGCATAGGAAATTGCGCCGCAAAATACCAAGCATTTCTAGAAGAGTCTTCTTAAATATCTCGTCCTTCTTATCAATTGAGTCCGTGAAGGACATCTTTAATGGTAGATCCTATGAAGCATTTGCCTTCCTCCCACCCTCTTCCGACTTGGATATGAAGGTAAACTACATCAGCGTCCTGGCTAAGACGATAAACTATATTCGACAGCAAGGTCCTCGCTTTTAAGGAGCATGGAAGCACCTCTTAATTTCTGGTGTTTCCAGGTCCACTCTGACCCTGGGTTATACCAACGGTCAGAATCCCAGCTTTGGGCAAATAGTTATTCAAACCCAAAGGAGTCAAAACACTATGAAAGTATAAAAATAGGTTTTCATACCAGCAATACTTTTTTGGAAAAATTCTTACCAGCAATACATTTTTGAAAAAAGAATATTACCGGAAATACATTTTGAAAAAAAAAAATTACCAGCAATAAATTTAAAAGAAATATTCCCAACAATACATTTTTGAAGGAATATTACCAACAATACATTTTTGGAAGAAAATATTACCAGCAATAAAAATCTTGTCGGCATTAAATAAGCCATTGAGGTTGATATACCGTAAATAAAATAAACCAAGTCGAACCTACCCTCTTTCGCCTTTGAATTTAAGATCAATTGCAGAATATTATAAGATAATTAGTAAATATAATAAGCAGATGATACCTCGATAAATCTAGACCATCAGAGCTTTGTATATGATGTCCCCAATGACTTAATTCCCAAAGCCCCAGACAGGCTTATATCATTCAATACACAAAGAAATCTAGTAAAATTTAATCAACACCGAACACGCACTTTATTTACTCCAGTCATGATGAAAACGTTTACTCTCAATGAGTATCTTTTTCTCGGCGGCGTATAGGGACTAAAGCTCACCCCACACCTGAAGTGGTCCTCATATATCCGTACCCTCGCTGAAGATGCTGGAAAAAAGGTCGACCTTTCATGGTACCTGACTTCACCTGACATTGGCTACCTTTACAAGAGTCATATCGGACATAAAATCGAGTATTACTACTATATATAGGCTGGAGCCGTTAAGTCGTCATTGTCCAGTCTTGGTGAAAGCGTCTACCTTTATTGTAAATCCCGCAATCCATTTCCCACAGACGAAATATTGCAAGACACACGCTATTCTATAGCTATTTCCATGGCAAATATTTTGATGATCTACATTCATTAGTTCCACCAGTTCTGATATTCACAGCTAATTCCGGTCAGACTACGTACTCAGGGTCAAATCAACCACATTTCCTTTCTGTTCCATTAGTAAGGAGGAAGATTTCCCCAGACCGCTTCATCACCAGAACTGTTCCTTTTTGTAACAGACTCCCCGTAGATTCTTCCTTGATCACTCGGATCTTCACCTTTATGTTTAACCGTTATCTGTCCTAAATTATCTCATAATATGCACTTCTGATCTCCTCCCTTTACACTCGTAAAACAACTGCATTCAATAACCCACTTCCTTGAGTGGCACTTGATTATTTTATTAACTGGACAATAGTGTAAAAAGTAAAATCTGTCACAGTCTTGTCCCACGAGATATTTGCAAATTTGGGATAAAATTGAAATCAGATCAGGCTGGGAAAATCAATCATGAGATTATAGAAGTTCATAAAAATGCTTTAGTAATAATTATATTTAATGCGCAAAATCGTATTTGGCTTCCCGTATGTCAACTTATTGTTGGAAATTAAGACTGTGAATAACGAATTGTGTTACATTTGAAAACTGAGCGCGGCAAAATTATTTCACCAAATGCAAGATAAGAAAATAGCTCATTATAGATGGTTGAATCATAAATGAATGAGAAGTTTTGGTTTGGTTTGGTTTGGTTTGGTTTGGTTTACGGCATATCAAACTCAATGGCTTATGTAATGACGACAAGATTTTTAGGATAGATTCCTTTGAATAGAATATGTATTCTTTGGTTCAGTTTCGTTTGGTTTGTTTTACCGCATATCAAGCTCAATGGGTGATTTAATGCCGACAAGAATTTTAGGAAAGGTTCGTATGAATAGAATATGTATTCTTTGGTTTAATTTTCTTGGTTTTGTTTTACGGCATATCAACCTCAATGGGTGATTTAATGCCGACAATATATTTAGGACAGGTTCGCATGAATAGAATACGTATTCTTTGGTTTGGTTTAGTTTTCTTTGTTTTATTTTATGGCATATCAATCTCAATGGGTGATTTAATGCCGACAAGATTTTTAGGATAGGTTTGTATGAATAGAATATGTATCATTTGGTTTAGTTTTCTTTGTTTTATTTTACGGCATATCAAGCTCAATGGGTGATTTAATGCCGACAAGATATTTAGGATAGGTTCGTATGAATAGAATATGTATTCTTTCGTCCAGTTTTCTTTGTTTTGTTTTACGGCATATCTACCTCAATGCGTGATTTAATGCCGACACGATTTTTAGGACAGGTTCGTATGAATAGAATATGTATTCTTTGGTTGAGTTTTCTTTATTTTGTTTTACAGCATAAAACCCTCAATGGGTGATTTAATGCCGACAAGATTTTAAGGACAGGTTCCCATGAATAGAATACGTATTCTTTGGTTTGGTTTCGTTTGGTTTGTTTGTTTTACGGCATATCAAGCTCAATGGGTGATTTAATGCCGACAACATTTTTTGGACAGGTTCGTATGAATAGAATATGTATTCTTTTGCTTAGATTTCTTTGTTTTGTTTTACGGCATATCAACCTCAGTGGGTGATTTAATGGCGACAAGATTTTAAGGACAGGTTCGTATGAATAGAATATGTATTCTTTGGTTAGGTTTGATTTGGTTTGTTTGTTTTACTGCTTATCAACCTCAATACGTAATTTAATGCCGACAAGATTTTAAGGACGCGTTCGTATGAATAGAATATGTATTCTTTGGTTAGGTTTGATTTGGTTTGTTTGTTTTACGGCATATCAACCTCAATGTGTGATTTAATGCCGACAAGATTTTTTGGACAGGTTCGTATGAATAGAATATGTATTCTTTGGTTTGGTTTGATTTGGTTTGTTTGTTTTACGGCTTATCAACCTCAATGGGTGATTTAATGCCGACAAGATTTTTAGGACAGTATCGTATGAATAGAATATGTATACTTTGGTTTAGTTTTCTTTGTTGTATTTTATGGCATATCAACCTCAATGGGTGATTTAATGCCGACAAGATTTTAAGGACAGGTTCGTATGAATAGAATATGTATTCTTTGGTTTGGTTTGATGTGGTTTGTTTGTTTTACGACTTATCAACCTCAATGAGTGATTTAATGCCGACATGATTTTAAGGACAGGTTTGCATGAATAGAATACGTATTCTTTGGTTTCGTTTCGTTCGGTTTGTTTGTTTTACGCCTATCAAGCTCAATGGGTGATTTAATGCCGACAAGATTTTTAGGAAAGGTTCGTATGAATAGAATAAGTGTTCTTTGATTTGGTTTCGTTTGGATTGTTTATTTTACGGCATATCAACCTCAATGGGTGATTTAATGCCGACAACATTTTTTGGACAGGTTCGTATGAATAGAATATGTATTATTTTGCTTAGTTTTCTTTGTTTTGTTTTACGGCATATCAACCTCAATGGGTGATTTAATGGCGACAAGATTTTAAGGACAGGTTCGTATGAATAGAATATGTATTCTTTTGTTTGGTTTGATTTGGTTTGTTTGTTTTACGGCTTATCAACCTCAATGGGTGATTTAACGCCGACAAGATTTTAAGGACAGGTTCGTATGAATAGAATATGTATTCTTTGGTTTGGTTTGATTTGGTTTGTTTGTTTTACGGCTTATCAACCTCAATGTGTGATTTAATGCCGACAAGATTTTAAGGACAGGTTCGTATGAATAGAATATGTATTCTTTGGTTTGGTTTGATTTGGTTTGTTTGTTTTACAGCTTATCAACCTCAATGGGTGATTTGATGCCGACAAGATTTTAAGAACAGGTTTGTATGAATAGAATATGTATTCTTTGGTTTGATTTGGTTTGTTTGTTTTACGGCTTATCAACCTCAATGGGTGATTTAATGCCGACAAGATTTTAAGGACAGTTTCGTATGAATAGAATATGTATACTTTGGTTTAATTTTCTTTGTTGTATTTTATGGCATATCAGCCTCAATTGGTGATTTAATGCCTACAAGATTTTTAGGACAGATTCGTATGAATAGAATATGTATACTTTGGTTTAGTTTTCTTTATTTTGTTTTACGGCATATCAACCTCAATGGGTTATTTAATGCCGACAAAATTTTAAGGACAGCTTCGTATGAATAGAATATCTATTCTTTTGTTTGGTTTGATTTGGTTTGTTTGTTTTACGGCATATGATCCTCAATGGGTGATTTAATGCCGACAAGATTTTTAGGACATGTTTGTATGAATAGAATATGTATTCTTTGGTTGTGTTTTGTTTGTTGTACGGCATATCAATCTCAAGTTTCTCTTACATCATATATTGGAAGTTAGAACTATATATATAATTAATGAATATCAAACACTTAAAATACCATAGGTAAAATCTTTATTTCATGAAAACTATAAACTATTTTTATAGCTTTTATGAAATAAAGATTATTACCCATGGTATTTAATGATTGATATTCATTAATTAATAATTCACCCTGTCTCTGTCAAAGAGCTCTCCTTGTGTCTTTATGCTCTTGGAATTTCCATACAGATTGCCATTTTAACTTATTAAATATATATATATGTGTGTGTGTGTGTGTGTGTATGCGTGTGTGTGTACGTGTCTTAATTTTGTTATTTCTAACCTTTTCACGAGGACTTATGATTTATAAATATGTTTTCAAATTTGATATCATTTTTATAAAATCATTGTACTCGTTTTTTAAAATCGAGTTTCATTAAATTTTTTACCAAAGAATTCGAACATTCTGTCATATTAAAGTATTTATGATGAAGAAATATCGTCTCCTTTCTTTGCGATTATTAACACTGTCTTGTTATATTAGAAATAAACATCGTTCCTCAGATGTTTTCTATAAGACTTGAAGATCGCTGTTCCACATGAAGTACCTCTTCTGTCAACAAACAACAACGATTTCACCATGGTCGTTTTAAATGCTGATTTTTAATTAAGTCACTTCTTTCTGTTTCTTTTGACGTCTTTCCACTTTAAGTCGTAATATTCTTAATCTATCCCAAAATATTCCATGCTCAACTTCTGTTATATCATTCATGTTTTTCTTTTACAATGAAAATTAAATTTACATTCGAAAACATATAGTTAAAATAATTAGGCCACATAATGAGTAAAGCAGGGGTAGATAATTCAGCCTTTGCAGAACATAATGATGGCAGGAGAAGCAAGAGAAACAGTGAATTTACTAGTAGTTTGTGTCAACAGATGGCAGCGCAAGGAAAAATATGGGGAGTAATGTGTTAGCAATTACAGAGTAGAAAAAGAAAATTATGGAGATCTATGATTGATGTCAACCTAAACTTGTCATGTCACATAAAGCTTAAGAATGTAAACATATAATATGACAGTTCGACTTGCATTGGTTATTTCCTCAAGATCGAATAGACTACGTCTCGGTTTCCCTGTTCATAATTACTGAAACACTGAATGAAAATGAACAAATATTCGTACTGAAGGCTGATGGCCTTTTAATCCACAGTTCAAAATAATCCGTTAACTTGCATGTCACATTATTTGGCGGGAATGTTCCCTCCGGGAATTAGGGTCGTCTACCATCAGGTTCACACTCCTCCTCGTACTTTTGAGTAAGATTTTATCCCATCATTATCTGTCTAGACTCTGAGATGAGGTATTATGTACATTATTCGGACCATTTTCCTCATCTTTGTCGCCATATTTATTACAACGTTTCGGTCGTTGTACACTCCGGCCTTATTCAGGTGGTTGGAATATCGAACTGAACCCTTTATTTCGCTCACTAGGTAGGCTGTTCTAGTGCTACGTGCCATGTTTAATGGATGTCAGTTATTAGTTATCTCCTGTTAATTCCACTGCCTTAACCATGTATTGAACTCGGCCGAAACGTTGTAATAAATATGGCGACAAAGATGAGGACAATATTCTGAATAATGTAAATAGAGTTTATCTCATGTTTCATCGTTTGGGATTGGGTTCCGATGATTTCTAACGTCTTATTCTCTTTGTCTCTCAGTAGCCACTTGCGTCTTATTTGCATTATCGTCGTGCCTGGGGTTAACTGACTGAAATAAAAAGTTAGGAATTTTACAACTTTCCCTTATTATCTCATGTCACTTGTTGACAGTAGAAAAACAACTAAGAAATCACACATCATCTAAAGATGATATGAAATAAGGTCCAGTCTAATACAACATAACCTTCAGTTAACCAATCAGCGTGTGCCTATTTATGTATTCATACGTTATGTTGTGTTTCTGTGTTAATGAGGTAGACAAATATTTGCTAAATTCACGTTCATACAGAACAGAGGTGGGAGTCATTCATTATCGAGCATTAGAGGAATCTATATGTGTTCATGTTTACAGAAAATGAGTGTGAGGTATGTGGTTTTATATCAAATCCTGTGTGATGTTTGTTAAAAATGCTTTTGAAAAGTGATCTCTATTAAGAGGCTGATGGAAAAATCGTGTGTCACGGTCAGTTCATTAAACGGTGGAAATAATAGGAACAATGTTTAAAAAGAGGCCATTCACCTTATTCACCAGATTTAGAGGCCTGTGATTCTAGCTATTGCCAAATCAAAAAGACCCTGAAATATCAAATATTTGCTGTTGTATCTAACATCAAGCAACAACGACATTACTGAAAGGTTTTCCGTAAAATGAGTTCCAATAATGGTTTCACATCAATCGCCTTAGGAAATCCAGAGTCTCACAAACTGAAGGCGATTACAGCCAATAGTGACCAGGTCAGCAAACATTGTTTACGCAGGGTCGTTCTCTGAATTAAATTATCACACCTCGTATATGTATGGTAATTTATACGCTTTTAATAGCCAGTGATCTCATAAGAGGTTTTGCTTGAAGCCCTGCTGTCTCTTTTGAATCTACATTAATATTAAGCTACTTCTTAATACGTTAAGTGAAAGTAATCATAGAACAAAGATTAAGATTTCAAGAAGCTCCTGGTTTACGGTTTTCTAACAAGGGAAATGATGATGATGAACGTGACTGAATAATTAACAGAGAAAATAATTTAATTTTGTTCATGTGAAGACGAAGTCATACTAGGTTCCAAATATATCTAATTTAATAGATTCGATAGTTGACATTATATCCTCTCCAGAGCTTTGTCTAACATGGAGCACAACAGTGGAAGGCTGAGAGATCAATGCATTAGTAATAACCTTAGAGAAACATTAACGTTTGTTAACTGCAAGATATTTAGTGATCTTGGCTAGGTCCAGCGCAGGAGGACAATGATAGAATGGTCGGTAAGAATGGCAATTGCAACCGATTGCGACAAAGTCATATTTCCAAGAATCGGAGTACTGTAATAATTCTAGCTGGCTAAATATTGTTCGACAAACACCGAAGATACGCTGAGATGCTAAAATATTGGAGAGAACAATTTATCGCAACATTCCGGTTTCCCAAACTTAGAAATGGAATAAGATTTGTATTTAAAAATATATTATTTAATATTCATAATTAATTCAGCGAGTCTAGAAGAATCCTCAACAGAATGCAGAAAGCACTTCACGTCCGTTTTGTGAGAGTTATCAACAGTGCGTATACACTAGCGAGAATCGAACCGGGTCGTTAAGACATTACGTAAAAGTCATACCCCCTGGACCAACGTGTCTCGGTGACAACGAGGTAGCAAACTAATGTATACTAATGTTCTCATCTATGGTTTCAACTGTTTGGAGTCAATCTCGTAAATAATTCATATTTTATTTCATATTAGTTACAATAATGTTGCCGCTGCTGCTGCTGCTTCTTCTTCTTCTTCTTCTTCTTCTTGATGCGTGTCATATTCAGGATGTTGGCTATCATGGCTGGCCCTAAATTCATGTACTTTGTAAATTTGTATTTTTTACAGATCTCTTAAATATTGTTCCGCCATCCATTTACTAAAGCTCGCTCGGTAGCCTGTGTCTTGCTTTTCCTCTGTCCTCCTTTCCTTCAATCTGTCCAGTGACTATCAAATTTTCCAAACCTTCTATCATCATTATATACCTTAGAAATTTCAATTCTCTCTTCCTCATGACGTGTTGTGTATAAAAGGTATCTGTTTCCATTTTCTGAAACATCCTAATAGCCTACATGTTCGATTCATGGTATTCTCAGCATCCTTCTTTAGAAACAAAATTGTTTGTCGTCACTTCTCCATTTGTGAAGACATTGCTAGCGTTTTAGATATGGCAAAACGAAACCGTAAAGCGTGTCCTTTAAGCGAAAAGGTGAACATTTTACACTTAATAGTGAAATATAAATCGTATTCTGATATTGCTGAGATCTGCGGTGAGATATGATCATAGCATCATGCTATAATAAATCTTTTGTTTTCTGGTTACTCATTCTTTTATAATATTTAATTGTGCAGAATTTATAAATTAGGCTCAATCATTGGCGTGCATTCGTGGAAGGCATACCATAGGAGTTGCGTGCGAAATCGAACAACGCTTTCTTTAGAAGAAATTTGTCAACTTAATACTACGTAGAAAACGGAATTGTTTTATAATAAACCCTTCAAATCTTTCGTACGCATGCATATATTAGCGTATACTCTTTGCGTTTTCCATATCCGCTGGGATTATGGAACATACACAGTGATTATATTAGACATTAATCTACTGTAGATCTTACTCGACTGGGGAGTTTTTACTTTATTTTCATCACATTTTAACACACAAATATAATTATTCAATATATTTTAATATAATTATTGTGCAAGATTTAATATATAGAGCATCGAATACTTTCAAAAGTGAATCTAAATGTTCTTAAGAGGCATACAACATGAGCAAGGCTGGATATATATGAAACTATATACAAACTCTCTACGAATCTTAGCTTGTACATGCGGATTAACAGTTATGCATAGTTCTCTTAATATATTCAAAATCACACATCAGGCATCTGTAAGTAGAAACAGAAGTTTTATGTCGTAATTTTATCAAAGATTCTGATTCTTATTGCTGATGTTCTCTGGTAAATCGTCCCAATTTTATTTTGATAGTTGTAGAAAAACATATATTTTTTTGTCTTCTATTGAGTTCTGAAAAACGACTAAGTGTAACCGTTTAGCTTAAGGTTTTGGCTGACAATTTAGTAAAATTTTAAACTGTTTTTCCATTTGCCATTTTACCGCAGATATGTTCCCGTTGCTTTAATCTGAGTGAAAAGAATGTCGTTTCCTTAAAACGAAAAAATACAGTATTGCTTCCTGTGACGTTCTTCGTGACAAGGCGCTAAAACACACCTGATTAAATTATAGATTCCCCTACAAATCAAAGACGAACTACGCACATGCGCGAGATTAAAAATATAAAATAGCGAAAATTTATCCATCGCACCATATACTTGCTATCAGCTTTTACAGTATTCTTTGTTTGACTCCATAGGGGAGACAGAGTTTTCAAACTAGGTAAGCTTTCCAAAAGTGGAAGATTGAACACACGCAATGTTCGGCATTTCTACCGCTCAAATTTTGATTATGAAATTACCCATAATCTGTATACTTGCATATTAGTGGAGGTGATATGTTCATTTAGATGTCATTCTATATGCAGAGTTGTTGAAATTTTTTTCGTCGATCAAGAAGCCTTTCAGAAATATATTTGGTAAATGTTTGTGAAGTTTGTTGATCCGAAAACTTTATTAATATAACAATGCCGTGAAAAATAGAAAAATGCTGAGGTTTAATTCAAAATGTGTCCTTGGTAATAAAAACTTTGACGACCAGGACTAAGATTGCTTTGAATTCCATAAGTTTTACAATGAATGCCAACAATTCGCTTGCGAATAGAAAGGGCAATTGCTCTGAGCGTCTCTTTCTCCCAGATGTCTTTACGTTCCGTGGTTTCAGTAGGGTGAATAAACAGCACGCTGTATTCTCTCTGTCACTTTTAGTCTCTATTCCTTCAAGAAAAGATGCTTGCTATATTACAGTCACCAAAAATAAAGCAAAGGAAGAAGAAACCTGAAGAAAATTGTCTTTTACAAATTGAATCTGCTGCTGCAATGTTAGTTTCCTACTAAGACCTTGCCAATAGGCCACGAGAATATAGAGCGAAAATAACATGTGTACAATTGGAATAGAATATTTCATATATGAAATCATATTCAGTTGGTTTTAAACATAAATAATATTAAACTGTTATTTTATAGTATCATATTTTCTAATATGTCTTACATGAAAATATAAAAAGATTAGTGTCCCGCGTCTAGTTTTTTTTTAATAAAAAGTAAACATTTATCTTATATATATATATATATATATATATATATATATATATATATATATATATAGTGTCGGTCACTTCAGGCGAGGTAATAGCATAGTAAACGAATGTGTACCATTTTAATGAGACGCTTGATTTGTAAAATCTAAATTATTGATTTACACATGAACAAGAAAGTAATACTTGGAAGAAAATCTAGAGTGAGTTGAAACAAAATAAAATTAAACATTACTTTAATAGATACATCTCGAGTTAATCCATTAGCGAATACAAAGAGGTCTTAAGATGCATAAGGAAGCCATTTAACTTAAACCTGGAAATCTAGGCTCACGTTCATGCAGCATTACGGAAGTAAAAACGACCTTGTAAAAGTGAAACCTTGCAAACAGCCAGAAAAGAAATGGGAGAATAATTAATGGAGGATTTCCTCACTAGCTATTTTAAACAAGGCTAAGAATTTTAAATGACAGATTTTACTGTACATCAGTCCATATATTATCTCTATCGACAAATGAAAGACAGTAATGTTTGAATAAATGAATATATTACAATGCATTAAAATTTGCGTTTTCACTAGAGATTAACACTTTATTATTAAATTTCTATAAGCGTTAATTGCAAGTCAAATATAGAATCTCTAAAGAAAAACCATGTATTAAAGATGCTTGTGAGTAAATCAAATTTATATTAAACAAGAATTTTATGTAAGCGGAATTTGAATTTAATTAACAACGGATCGTCAGATACTAAATAATTTCTGTCGTTTTTTTTTCCAGATTTCTAGCCGGAAACATTTCTGTGAAAGTAATTTAGATTAAGTATCTTTAGAATGTTTAAGAGTTTTTTTTTGTTTTTTTTTTACTGCAACATCACCTCCGCTGGGCGAATCAAGAGTCCAAAATGTGTCCCTCTCGACACCCATGTATCATCCTGTTTGGAGAAGTCGCCAGTAGCAAGAGGTCGCGCTGAGGTTCAAAACGACTCGAGAAGGATCACTTGAAGATATCGCTGACACAGATGAACATCGACCCTGAAACCTGGGAAACCGTTACGGCAAAGCAAACTTACTGATGTAGAACACTCCAGGTGAAGGGACTGAGGCTTTCGAGTCCAACCGTCAACAGCAAGAGGATCTCTCAGAAGGGCCCAATCACCCTCATTTCACATTCCTCTGGGACTCTTGATCACGATTCTTCAGGAGTAGGCTGAACCTTCACGGCTATCTCCGCCGCCGCCGCCGCCGCTAGAGGGGAGAAAAAGAATAAGTAGAGAGAACGAACAACCTGATATTCGGATTCCGACTACTTTATTTTATTCTACGTTTATTTTTCGCAACAGTCCGTCCGTAAATAAACTTGCTTTTTTTATTTTTAGACATTCATACTATAGAAATCTGAGTAAAAAGTATAGTCGCCATTTTAGCTTCTCCATTTTCAGTTTGCTAATAGTTGTAAGAAGGCGCAATGTAAAGTTTCCCCCAAAAAAAAAAAAAAAAAAAAAAACAAGAGGAACTGCAAACCGAAAATTACCAAATAAAGCATTTACAGAAATTAAACTGTCTGTGAATTCGTATTAAATGACATCGAAAGGTGTGACTCCAAAATCCGAAGGTAAAATGGAATATCGAATGATACACTCTTGTGCAAATTAATTGAAACAAAACGAATGATCCCGTTATTACTTATTTTTTTCGTATTTATTTTAGTACTTCGTACGTACATCCCACAACGTCATTCCTTGCAGATTGACCACGGATTCTCGATTCGATTTAAATCAGGAGAGTTTCCGGGCCAGACTTCCTTGGAGTAACATCCATAGCAGACAATGGCCGTAGGACAACTAATCGACTAATCAACTAATCGACTGTCTGCGCGTGATCGAAATCAGATGCAATCATGGATGACGCAATATTTTTCACAGCCAAACAAATTTCATCATACACCCTGACATTAAATTCATATTACTGCACACCACCACAAATGACCTAATCTGAAGAAAAATATAAATCGATTTGACACCATCATAGTGAAAAGAAAATTAAAACTGAAATTGTTGTTTCACTTAATTTGCACCACGGTGTACCTTTTAAAATATAAACAAGGTTTGAAGAAACTGGAATATTCTGCCAGAAACTAAGAGAAGACAGTTGAACAGCTATTTCATAAAGATATTATCTATGGCAGTGAATTGTGCACAAATTGACCAAAAGATGAAGAGGCAACAGAGATGTGGTTATACAGAAAAATGTTGAGAATATAATTGATAGTGATTGTGAGCAACAAGGAATTTTTAGAGAAAATTGATACAAAATGGACACTTATATTTATCTTCAGAAATCGAGTAGAAATTTCGAGAAAACAATATTAGGGAAGAGAGTTTTGAGAATTTGACACTGACAAGACATTTTCAAGGCAAGAAGGAAAAGATAAAACTGTACATATCCTACTCAACGAGTTTGTGTAAATGTTTGCCAAAACAGAGTTTAGGAAAGATAACAAATCAATTATTGTACCCTTTACATGTGAATCATTTTCCTTGTGTTTATTGTTTTAATCAGAACGTTTTGTCCGTTCTGCCTTAGAGAGATATTCGGTCTATGTCGATCCGGGTAATCAACAGGACATTTTTAAAGGAACTATTTATTTAATCAGCGGGTGTAGATTGTTCGGTTTCCACTGGGCATGTCAAGAAATTTCTCGTCAATTTCTCATTTAGTACTTTTGAGCCCAAATCTACAATGACCGGTCCAGGAATCGAACATACAATTACAATGTAACGAATCTACAAATATACGATTTTGTCCACTAGAATATATATATATATATATATATATATATATATATATATATATATATATATATATTATATATTGCCCGCCATCTATAATCATGCGGATATCAAAATCAATTAAACGCAAGCTTTGCGACAATTCTTCCAATGGTACAATATTTAACGAAGCTAAGAAAGACTACGAAACAGCCCTAAAGATAATGAATTCCTGGCAACACTCGCGTACTCACCACGGAGGATCAAAAAGCCAACAGCAAGAGAAACACCCTATGGTTAGACCCAGCATACAACAAACACGTATAAACAAACGTAGAGAAAAATATTCATGAAACTCTTACACAAACACTCCCCCGATTTAAGCACAGTCCACAAAATATTCAACAAAACAGAGTAAAAAAAGTCAGCGACAACGGCACTGAGAACATGGCACAAATAAAAAAGCACAATAGGAAAACTATCAACAAAACAACCGAACAAATTAAACCCACGTGCAACTGCAGAACACAATGAATGCACATTAAACGTCAATTAATTACAAAACATTGTAATACACAAAGCCACGGTAAAATCACCAGATAATGAAGAAAAATATACATAGGAGTAACTGAAGGACCCTGGACACAAAGAAACTATACGCACAAAACATCTTTCACAAATAGTAAATGCGCGAAGAGCACAACGCTTTCCAAATATATCTGGGAAATTAAAAACAACGCAAATCACATAAAAAATATCATGGAAAATAATAAAAAAAAACTACTAAATAAACGATCGGACTCATCTCAAAATTTGTACTACGTCACGTAAAAATCAATAGACCGAGAAGAGGATATAGAAATATATAAAATGAAAATAAATAAAAAAGTAAAATAAATTAATCCAAATAAATTATAATAAACAAGCCACACCAACCGTTAGAATAGACTACCCGCAATGCAATAAGGACCCGTAAATATAAATAGTTGAGAAAAAACACAACACATGTGGCCTGATGATTGCCTTCAGCATGAAACAGTCAGTTGTCTCTGAGTGTTGACTACAATGTTCAATTTTACATATACATACGACCTATCTCTGATATTGAGCACTTTATTCAAAAATATAAAATACCTTAAACTATATTTTTTCATTTAAAAAACCGAATGAAAAAAGAATGTTAACAACAAATACTTTTTCATACCCAACCCAGTTCTGCGGAATCAGAATCACCGTTGAATTTAAGCAAGCGAATGAGCCAATTGGAGTAAAGTGCCATGCAGATTTAAATTTTTCCCACTTGTCCCGAATGCAGCTATCGATTTTTTTGGCATGCTAGCATATTCGTGTCAGTTGTTGGCTCTCACGCTGGCCAATATAATCTGCCTGCCTATTCGTGGCAGCCAGCTATAGACTCTCACTCTGGCCAGTAGAAAATGGCCACAAACGACACGAAAACTGCCGTAGAAGCATGAAAAAAAACGATTATTTCCACTATTGATGGGTGTTGGGAAATGCAAAGTCGGTCTTGGCCTTTCCGCTAACTTGGAGCATGGGCATGTAAATTTTTGTGTAAATCCGTTGAAAATTGCGGCCGTGCATTCGTTACACACACACACACATGTCCTGCCTTATATATATATATATATACAGACACACACACACACACACACACACACATATATATATATATATATATATATATATATATATATATATATATATATATATATATTCTAAAATATATTTTCAAGGTTGCAATATTTTGGGGTAGAAGTGAATGCAAAATATCCTGGAAAGTATGGACACAGTTTAATAATGGATTGCATAATCTTCATGGCTAGAATATTGTATTGATTCATGAAGCATATCGTCACCATTTTGTTTTGAACTCTTATATGCTTTATCTCTTTATGTGGCCGTGTTTGTTTGTGTTCTGGCGCGCGCGTGTCCGTGTGTGCCTGTGTATGTGTGTGCCTGTGTAAGAGAGGAAGTGCGCGTGTGTGAGTACTCAATTTTGACAATCATTAACTAGAGAAATGGCGTTGAACAATACGTGAGTCAAGTTAAAAATTCTTTACTGACTAATCTGCATTTTTTTAGTTGCAATGCCGTTACAAATAATGAGAAGAATCGACTAATAGATCAAGTCAAAGATAACACTTTATATGTTCATTCCATGTAAAATATTACAAGCTGTGTGTCATGTTGAGAAGAGATGGTAAACAACACCCATTTCCTTAAGAAATATCTTGCAGGATCGAACATAGCGCCCAGAAAATCTACTATTTCACTGAACACTTTGTTTAATAGAATTAGAATGAATAAGCCAACAACCCTGATACTGCAATTGTTTAAAAGGAGTTTATTCCACAGCAAACTTAGTTCAGACTACATTAATGTTGCAAAGAATAAACAAGATATATTTGGAAAAAAGATGTTGAAATTATGTCGAATGCAGACCGTCTTCCTGTGGAGAGAAAATAGGTACAAAACTAGAAAGGCGTATGAGAAAATAGTCTATCTTCTCACCTGATTTATTCAACCGCTACAGTGAGGCTATCATATGGGAGCTGAAGATCCTACGAGGATCTTTTTTCAGTAGGTTGACATTGTGTTGATATCAGAAACAAAAGAAAACTACGGGATCCCCTTTACAAAGTAGGAAAGGAAAGAGAGAAAAAAAGACTAACTATAATTTGTAAAAAAAAACAATATATCACTGGCAGAAAAATGAATATGCAAATTAATATATAATGTCAATCCTCTTGTATAATGGTCCATCTCCTCACAAATTTAGAAACGACTAGAGCCAACATAAATTTGCTTCTATAGAATGAGGATGTCATGGGCGGAGTGAGTAAGCAACGAAGAAGTCTTATGACGAAAGTAAACAAAAAGAACACTTATACTCAGAATCCGAATTAGACAACTGAAATATCTTTGAAAAAATGAGGAAGGAAAGCTTAGAGAATCTGATACTCCGAGGATCAATCAAAGTCAAAATGGCAGAGGTCAGTAAGACACCTACGTGATATACTTTTGTGGAATCATGGCGGAACCGTGAGTGATACGAAATAAGAAAGACAAACGTTAATAAGAGCTACAACGCCTGGAAAGTTGTGGAGAGCCACTTTCACCATTTCTGAAGTAACATGACCGAAAACCGTAAGTGTTTATCTTTGATTTCCAACCAAACATGTTTATTCATACGAGATTTTACCAAATCCAAAAACACGTTTAAAAATAGTCAAAATCTGTTTATTCTGTCTCCATTTGAAAAATCTAAAAAAATGAAATAAATAAATCTCTCTGAAATTTGAAACACTGTAGCTATTAATTTCTCGAAGTCTGTATTTTACGAATAAATCCATCTATAGATTATTAAACTTTCCATAGATTTATCAATAAATTGTTTACCTTGAAGCAAAGCTATATCGAATAAATCAATTTTATTTTGAGATTCTAATTAAGTATTTTACATCATCTCTTCATGTGGTAAGATGTAAAAACATTTAAATTAAAGGAAGAGGCGTGTTATTTTTCAGTTTTCGACTTTTTTGAAGTATGTTCAGATGAAGAGTTCATAGGCTGACCAAGATACTCTCAATGAATGTAACCAAATTAGGTTTATTTTTCCTCACCGTTCCCCCTTCTATTCACACTTCTCTTCTATCGGTGATACAGAATTTGGACCGTATTAGTGAAGAAGCTTTCATTCTGTTGGTAAAAAAGTATTTTTCATGTTAGTCAGAGGGGGTAAATTAGGAAAATAGAGAAGGTATTCAACCAGTTAAAAGACACTCACGCGCAACAGCCATTGAAACAAGGAGATATGTAATGGAGCATTTTCCTCATTAAATAAGACCTCTTTTGTCTGTTTTCTTGGACGTTTGGTTTTGCTAACCTTTCGTAATAACCTTGGCAGAGAACTCTCTATTGATGGTGTATTATTTTGAAGAGAAACACAATGCCGTTGATGTCAGTAAACAGAATGCCGTTGGCAGCCAAAAAAAAAAAAAAAAAAAACTGACGCCTGATAAAAATGACAATAGTCTTCTTTGGCATAAGTAAGAACGTTTTTTTTTTTTCACTTCATTGGTTGTCTCTACCGGAAAATGATGAAAACAACACTTATATTGGATTAGGAATCCAATTGAATCTGCATCAAACAATGTCAGATTTACCGGTGATGTTATCAGACTGGTACGTTTTTGATCATGTGTTAGATGAATATCAGTCAGTTATGTGTCATGCGTGACTGACGATGCAGATTTTTTTCCCGCAGTAGGTTGTCATTTCTTTCTGCTGTATACCAGTTGCCATCCAAGGCTATAGAACACGGACTGTCCTGCTATTTACCCATAGCTGAGGGGAGAACAAGTGGATTCATATCTTTCCCAAGAGTATTAGCACGTAAGTGAATGTAATGAATTGGACTGGAATTCGAACTCTGCTCTCCGATTCCATTACTCTCCCTCTGAATATCACAGCGTACAAACCTTCTTGATGTCAATTTCATTGTGCAAAATATTCTCAACTCTCTCAGAAGATATTATAATATAACTGGCTAATTGATTTATTGTCAATCCTCTGTCGTCCATCACAATGCAATGAACATTGTCAATGTTTTTTTCCCTGTGGTGGCAGTAGTTGGACGTCCAGACATTTAATCATCTTCAAGTTTCTCCTGTCTCCTCCTAAATTCAGCTTCCGACCCGTGCACGATTGATAAAGTTGGAGCATCATCCCCTAATGTAGAAACTATCTCAGAATAAATGTCCACAGGGGCTAAAACCCTTTTCTGCCCATTTTCAAAAGGATTAGCTACTAATTAGTTTTGAAGACTCATTTGAACAGTCGGATGTCAGTTTATCTGGAAAGGAACAATGATATTATTAATAAGAACTGAAATTAATTATTTAAAGCTCTAACATAACTCGTTCATAGTCAGCCTATGAACTTTAGAGCCTACCCTCGTATAAACAACATGTTCGACATAACATTTCAATAACAAAGCCAGTGCTGCTCCAAAACCTATGGAATATTATTGAATCATCAAACTTTATAATTATAAATTCACAGCATTTAAACAAATCACAAATAAAACACAAAACAATAGTCGAACCATATGGCTTTATTAAATGTGTCTTTTCATAAGGTCCTAAACTTTGAAACACTCAGTCAGTTTTGTGCTTTCAATGTCCCATCCTATTTCATGTTATGCTATTCATTTACACAATCTTTTCACGTAGATTACTCGCTGCTTTCCTTAGCCCCACTTGAGCTCAGTATGTTCAGTGTGTCAAATTTCTTAAACGCTTCTCCCTTACCATGTTTCGTCTTTCTTTTTATGTGCTGTGTCCTTTCAGGACGTAGGCAATCATGACCTTCCTCTTCCTCCTATCCCTTGTGGCTCTCAACAGCTTTTATGTTTCTGCCAACTCCCCCAGACCACGCTCCGCTATCCACCTCCCCAAGCCCGGCAAGTATGTCATGCGCTGTTTCCCTCTGTCTCATTTTGCCTATATTCGTCCCGTGAGTATCAGATTCTCCCGGCCCTCCTTTCTCATCTCGTGTCCAAGAAGTTTCATCTGCCTCTTCCTTATGTTAAGCATAAACTTCCTCCTCGTTTAATTAATTCAAATGTCTCTTTCTCTTTCTAATTATAAGCGTCTTTTTTTTTGCTTCTATTTCCTTTAACATCCCCCGTTACTTCCATTTTCTTATAATGACCACCCAAAATAGATTAATTTATTTAAGGCACATATTTTGCAATTATTCATTGTTGGTGAAAATATATGGATTAATTAAGAAATAAATCAAAATTTATCGATATGCTGTGTCGCTACAGAGAGTGGCACTCCTCAAATTCCTAGCCAATATACCTCTTAACAATCTTTTCTCTCAACGATACGTTCGACTCCTTAGTCTTTCATTTACATAGACAGGCTCATTAGACAGGTTACTCGCACTTACTTCTGAACTTCTTGCGTTTAATGTCCGCTCTGTGCGTCAAATTCTGCGAACCCACTTTCTTCATTATGCATTTTAGTAATTTCAACAGTGTCTTTCCGAGACAGAAACACTGTCTTTTTAGTTTCCATTTGTCTTAAAACTTCCTCGTTGCACATATGTTCCTTCCATGGTCTTCTCGGCATCTGTATACATTCTAGCAACTTTTCATCCGCTAGGAAAATTCCCAGTATTTTATGACATTCTTTTGTTTTTACATATGTCTTTATAACGACCTGAGTGATTTGTGGCATGGAATGAAAAAAAAGCTCTTTCGGTTTGGTTTCAAATTTCTCGTATAGCTGTCGACAGATCAGTTTTGCTGGCTGTACCCTTGTCATTGACCTTGACAAATTTCCGTTATAGATTTTCAATCAAATTAAGTGGGGGACTTTTTGTTAACTTAATCAAATGATATGCCGCTGATGAGGAAAAGCATTTATATTTTTCTTTTTGTCGCAAAATGCATTATTATCACAACCAAACTAAACCTTCTTTCTCTCGATTTACTATGAAAAATGTCAAATAATTCCATGCAGTCCCGTGCATTGATTGCTGTTGCAATGTTTACTATCGCTCTTCTTATTTACGTAACATACATTCAAATATAAAAAAAATTGTTAAGGCAAATATTTTTTGCAACGAATGATAATGAATACTAAACTAAAATTTCCATAATTATTTTTCTTTATTCTTATTATGCCCTCTTCAATTAATGTCGATGAGATGGCCTTTGGTATTGGGGATTTTTTTTTTTCGATTTTTGATCATCTTTTCGCAAATATGTGAGAGATTTTGCCTTTTTACACTTGGGTATAGCTCTTATAAAAATTTCTAGCTGGATTGACCTCTTTTTTATATGCCGGGAGAAGACATTGACGTCCTTTTGCGGTCCGATTCAGCACCCGATAGCTATATCAGCACCTTCTAGGACAACTTGATTTTCTTTATACTCTGGTGTGACAGTGAATGCAAAGCATAAGCAGTATCTGTTAGGTGGAAGCCCATTGTTTATTAGGGTCAATAGAGAGCAAACCCTTTTAGAATAAAGGTTTCTAATTGGCAGTAAAGTTGGTGAAGTCATCAGGAATTTCCTAGAGTAAGTTACGTAATACATTCATAATCTTCCTTATAGATTTAATTTTAACTGGATCAAGCAAACATTCCAGCTGATAAAAAGTAGTGATTAATCACTACATATAATATTCATACCAATTATCCACACTTCATAACTGGTTTTGTGTAATCCACTGTAACTTTGTTTTCTTTGTTGTATTTTTCATTTTTTATATTCGTTTGTCTTTTGTCTATATCAGTGCTTCTCAAAGGTTTTGTTTGTTTTTTTGCCCATGACCCTCTTTCCCCTTCTTTGTTTGTTCGTGGACCCCTTAATAGCTATTTTACATAAGACAACAATATTCTATTTTTCAGTAATAAAATTTTGTGGTTTTAACAACCAAAGATATGTTATATAATTAAACGTTATTTTAAAATGAAAACTAATTTAATGCAAATAAATTATTCTAATTATTCTATAATAATAATAATAATAATAATAATTATTATTATTATTATTATTATTATTATTATTATTATTTTTATCATAGTAATAATAAGTTTTATTGACCAATACCTTGTATTAAAACATTACTAAGTTTCTTTAATCGTCAATCCTATTGGGAGCAGAGCTCTTCAGACAATTGAATTCCTTGCAGCATTTATTTATGCAAACTGAAATGAATCATTCACACACACACACACACACACACACATATATATATATATATATATATATATATATATATATATATATATATATATATATATATGATGACAATATATATTGAGCTCTCTGAGGAGGGAATGTGAGTTTGTAAACAGTGACTATTACGGCTAATAATGCAAGATTCTTTCGTAAAGAGAATCGAGTTCTCTCAGTCACTAAAAATAAATGCACTTAAATTCACCTCCATGCCTGCCGTGGACTAATGGCTTAGTGATTGAATCTCCGACTAACGCCGATTTAGTTGGGTTTCAATCCTAGCTTGAGGCAACCGAACGTCTTAGCCTCACTGATGAGCTGTTATACAGCGAAACAGTCTGTCTGTCGGTAACTATATACATATATCAGTGTAGTGAAAATTACTGTAGAAATTTAATTTTTAATAATAAGCATTTTCAGTTGACTCTCTTCATGGTCTACCAAAATATTATTGTGGACAACCAATTTGGTATTCTTTGCCTATGGACTCCTGGGGCCTAAATCAAATCCTTTTGAGAACCCCTAATCATTATAAATTCTATAATTTTTTATAGTTCTGTTCACATTTTGACTCATTTGAGCGCTCTTTTTTTTTTCTTTCGTTTTCTTGGGCTTTACTATTTTTCAAGTTATATTCCTTTGAATTTTCTATCGTGAATCTGTGACGTCATCCGCCATCAATCTTCATGCCTTCTTTAGTGAACCTCTTTATTTTGTTTACAATTGCATCACAATTTAGACACAGCTGGCAGAAAAATGCCAATATCTTGTACCAAAGTCTGTGTTGGATTTCCTTCTCAATTAAAAAAAAAAATTCCATTCCATTGTTTAACTCGAAAGATCTTTTGTGAGAGTTCTACTTCTTTTCAATTATGCAATTGCAACCGCTCGTTCAGGTCAACAAGTGTTCACTTTTAACTGCAGACTGATTTGCATATTTAGAATTCTGCTAGTATTTGTTTTAGAAATGCAAATTTTAATTTATTTCCTCAGCAATGAGCGCTTCTGTAATTGTTTCCTCTGCTTGAAGTGAAAAATATGGCATTAATTTAAATAATTTAATTTCATTATTTTGCATTATACTCAATTCGACAAGAATGATCAATTATTAAACTTAAATTGTTTTGGGTATACTTGTGATATTTTATTTGATATGAGGTGAGAAAGTTTGCAGTGGCTTTACTCAATATAGTGATTACAAAATATGTCCAGAAATTCTACTATGGCATATTTGCTTGAAAAATTACATTATCAGAAAAGTAATTGTGTATTGTCCACCAGTATAAGATGTCGGTGTTTCAGAAAATAATAGAATGATTGTTTTCAATGCTAGCAGAGATTTGTCCCTCAGTAATCTGTTACACCATTTTCAGCTTATTCTTGTTTCTTATTTGATTGGTCACATAGCATTCTTACTGAAGCTTATGAAATAGCAGGAAAGAAACAGGGAACTGCAAAGAATATAAATTATTAATTTTTAGGTTATTTGCTCTGATGAATAATAGAATCAACACGTGTAAATACGGCTGAAGAAGACGTAAGTTAACCAATTTTCTATATACCCCCCTTTCTCTCGCTTTATGCTTCTAGCTGGATAATAATAATATTTTTCTACTCTGAATAATAAAAACAACAATAATAGTAGTATATATAGGAAACTATTGACCATCTCAGGCTGGTCTGTACTTGCCACAAACGAATATAAAAATCTTCACAATGGTGCAATATTTACACTCGACAATGTTCACTTTGGCAAAGAAGTCAATAAATACTTATATGAACATCATCCAGCACTGATTACAGAAAAATAAGACATCACAATCCTATGGTATTACACCATCTTTATAGACAGGAACACTGAAGCAAAAACACTGGACATTATTTTAAAAATGGAAAAGAAAAAAATTGCCTACTAATTGCTATGGCTTGCCAACGGACTGTAACAAACTAAGAAATTTGACAAACTATCCAAATATAAAGACCTGGAAAAAACGGAAATTGAAAACATGCATAGTCCCAGTCGCAGTCAAAGCTTGGAATGATAAAAATGGAACACAACAATACATTGAAAAAATACCTGAAAATTCCAGCTTATGAGAAATATAAGTAATTGTCTTAATAAGTACAGACCATACACGAAGAAGAAATTTGTCCATGTAACGCTAATGATGTTAGAAAAACAAATCATGAAATGTAGCCATAACAACACACCACTACCTGCCTTAGGTCTACCCGCAGTCTTGATAGGTAGTGTGACCATAACAGAAATCGTAATATAATGATTATGATAATAATAATAATAATATATATATATATATATATATGTGTGTGTGTGTGTGTGTGTGTGTGTACGCAACACATTTTAAGAAAAGCATTTTCAAATTGAAAATTCCCAGCGTCTCTCGTTCTTCCGCATGTATTCTTACGCAACGGCGTAAACATAAACTTAGTTCGATGAAAGCCTTAGTGACGAATATATATATATATATATATACTTATACTACATATGCATTTGTGTGTGCGTGCGCGCCTGTGTGTTTGTGCGTTCTTGTGTGCTTGTGTGTGTGTTTTATGAGGACTAATAGAGGGTAGAAACTATATATCTAGTGATTATTGCCCCAATTGTATTCAACAAATCATTAATCATTTTCAAGGGGTTTTTTGTTAGAATATTTTTCTGTTTTTATGTCCTAAATTGTACCGTGCAGAAGTAGTAGTAATTCCAAGCCATGTTGTAATTCCATGTCTTTAAAATTACGCTATGGAATTGGCATATATATATATCTATCTCTCTCTCTCTCTATATATATATATATATATATGTGTGTGTGTGTGTGTGTTTGTGTGTGTGTGCGTGCATCTATATAAAGGAGAAACAGGCCGCCCACTTAATGTAAGACTGCAAGAACATCGTAAAGCCGTAACACGAGGGGAAAAAGAAAGAAGGTGTAGCTGACCATATATGGACGGAAAAGGGAAATTAAAACCCCACCCCACGTAGCATGAGCATGAAAGTATACATAAAAAAATCACTGAAAAATACGAACACTTAAGGAGTCAGCACATATGTTACGCCACAAAAATCATCTAAGGCGGCCAAGTATAGAAATGAATACGATATGGGAACTAGTAATACTGAATGCTAGAGAAAATCAAATAATAACAACAAAATTGCAATAGGTCTAACTAGAACAATCTACCCCGTTGGACGAAATAAAGGGTTCAGTTAGAAATTAAAATCACCTGGAGAAGGTCGGAGCGTACAACGACCAAAAGGCCATGAATATGACAATAAAGATGAGGACAACAGTCCGAACGACGTAAATAATTACAATACCTAATCTCCGAAATATACACATCTATAGATAGATAGATAGATAGATAGATAGATAGATAGATAGATAGATATAGTTTCAGAGGTAAGTAGACAATATATTTATGCAAACACTTATTCGTCAGACATTGAGCGACAATTAACCACGACCTAACAATACAAATCTTCTATGAATCAATTCAAATTATGAGAAGATAGTTGTATTTTGATTTTAACCTTTATTATAATTTTTTCGGCCTGAATTGTAAACTTGTCATGGCGTCCCTTTTACTGACGCTATCAAGTAACTAATGCCAAATAGGTTCATTGAATTTATTAGCTTCTTTGTTCATGAAGATTTACTATTTCTTCTTTTATACCTTTTAGTGGAATTCAACCTTGAGAATTCAAAATATTTCCCCTCCATCAATTACTGTATTGTCACTCTTGGAAATATAAGTATGATTTATGAAGATATCCGAGCAAAAGAATTAATTTTACGTTATTTTGTGGATTCCAAACACTGTCTGAACTCAGGCAAATCAAATCTTCTCGGCCAATTCACTCATTGTAATTATTTACTCAGAGTTAGAATCTTACAAAAGAATACGTATTTGTGACATCTGAAGAATTTATTAGGTTGAAGCAAATTATATATTTTCCAAATAAAAAATCCTTGATTCTGTTCGATCTATAGCAACTTATTCATTCGTTAAATTGTTTATATTGACTTTTTCGTGTCTTTAATCCATTTCTCATCTAAATCATCGCAGCATAAAACAACAGTATCAGTCCTGAGTCGATAAATTCTTCATAAAACGTTTCGGTAGCTTCAACATCTCGGAATTGCTAACGAAGGAATGAATTTTGTCTGAATACAATCGTGAACTGTTATTTCTAAAAATAATTCGATGTTAAAGAGTTTTCTCGCTAAACAATTGGATTGTTTGCGACGAATCATTCGCAAACTTATGATATGCCCTGACATGAAGCCACACATATGGAATTGGATGCTAATCAACATTAAACGGTACTCATTGCCCCTTCTAGATATAAGATTTTCCCCTGGAATCGATTATGTCGAATCAATTGGGGGAGATTGGTTCTCTGTGTCATACTAGACATGTTTTCTCATCAGAATCTCTCCATAAAATTTATGTCTACCTCTCATCCATGAATTGGATATTTATGTCACATTGCCGTGTGAGAATAATTGTTATCTAGAGATACTTGAGAAAATCTAAAGAATTATCTACAATATTATCGGTTCTGATATTGTATCTCAAATTCATTCACTTTCGCACCGCCGTAACATAAATTTTCACGTGTCATTTCTATGAATATTTCATGCCAATTGTTCTGATAATACCTCCTCTTTGATAAAATCGACATCGTTGAATTTAAATATAGTACTATGTTTGCAGCTAGGTTCCATCATTTTATTTTTGAAATTTCGAAATGTTATCAATACATATAAAACAGGTGATGTCTCTGTATCTGTATGTCTCTCTGTGTGATATCTCGTTCACTCGAGATCCATGAAACCGATTTTGACAAAACGTGGCACATACATTGTACAATGGAAGAGATGGATATGAAATTGATATTTTTTTTAAATCAATAATCGATAAAGCTGATCAAAAATCGATAAATTCAGCTTTTTCCATCCGATTTCTTTCAAACTCGGTATGTAGGTTACTTACATCATGACGAGTTCAACGATAAAATAACTCATTCTTATATCTGCGCCACTGCGTTTAGCGAAAATCCGCGAAAAACGGAAAATTAATTTCTCCACAAACCGATTTCAACACAAATTTTAAACTAAAATCTCGCCAGGTAGTACCTGCTTGTTGTAGATGTTTCGTATCTCTCCGTCCTCTTTATTTCCTGTCAGCTACAATCTTCCACTCTCCTGGTTATGACAATAAACGACATATACCAATAAGGCATCTGATCTGGAGGTTTTGTGGAACTTGTTACCACCTCTTAATTGCTGTTGTTAACATGTCCTCCCCGCCCCTGGATTGTAGGACCTTTTGCAGTCTCATCTATGGACGAATCTGGGTTCAAAACACTGTGAAAATATAAGAATACATTTTCAAATTAAAAAAAAATTACCA
Organism: Acanthosepion pharaonis; assembly: GCA_903632075.3. Classification (NCBI taxonomy): domain Eukaryota; kingdom Metazoa; phylum Mollusca; class Cephalopoda; order Sepiida; family Sepiidae; genus Acanthosepion; species Acanthosepion pharaonis. The sequence continues at coordinate 399,451 of CAHIKZ030001630.1, read as the reverse complement.
GCAATAGATTTTCTAAAAAAAAGAAAAGTTTAATAGCAATAAATTTTTGAAAAATTACCGAAGCTCACAGTAAAAATAAATTTTGGCATTAAACGAATCGTAATGATTTGATATGACGTGAAACAATCTAAGAATTGTAATAAAATCCTGAATTATCTAGCACTAAAATACATTACCTTATTTACAGCTTATAATTAATAAGGGGGTCAAATACTGTCTCCATTGTTAATTCCGTTACCAACAGCAAACTGATATTGAATTGATTTACAATTGTTTCACAAATGCTTCATAGATGAATTCTTGAACCAAAATTCGATTAACACAAACACAGGTCTAAAATAGAAAAAATGAATGAAACAAAGATTATAACAGATTATTAAACTTGAAAGAAATTAGTATAAAAGTGAATTTGGGTTTCAATCGCCGAATGTTAGTGTCAAATTGTCTTATGTTTGTATTGAGTAGACAATTTACAACTAAAATCGACGATGAAACGTCAATATTTTTAAGTTTTTTTTTGTAGCGGTGCATAATGCGCCCCCCCTAATTTTACTTATTATTTTTTTCAGGAAAATGCTTGTTATACATGGGGAATTACGGTATTTGTTAATATAAGTTATTACATATGCAGGTTTTGTAAATATCACATACTTTGTAGGATTATCAACAATAAAAGATTTCTTTCATTACATTAATCCATATAATATGCTACAATTTCTTTTTAAAATCAAATTGTATTCCAAAATATAATATATATATATACCACTTCCTATATTCTCGTAATAATGTCCACGAAAACATGTATATGCACAAAAGCTGAGTATTTTCTAACATGTATTAATTCAAAGCTCCCAAGAAAATTAAATTTCTTCATTTAATGACCCATAAGGAGTTGATTTGCCATTGAACAAACAACAAACCAATCTTCTAAAAAAAGTTTAAATGCAATGGCTATCGTTATCTCCTGTCTCCGTTAATCTTGTTAACTTATTTTTCTCTCTCCTCAGGAAAGATTTATCAGTTTCCTCCTCTCTGGTTCCTTTTCTCTCAACCCCTTACACTTTTTGTATGTTTATCGCCTTGCATGGGGTGAAATGATTGAAAACAATTCCCAGACAAACCGATTTCTGGAATAAAAATTTACCATTATTTTCATGTTTACTGTCAGACTTATGCTCTTGTCATTTTCTTAATTAGCAAATATTTTCCCCTGTTATTCTCTTGGGAAATCTTCATGCCTTTCTCGATAATGGTGCCCTTGAAGGGGTTTGGAACTCAACACTTTATTTAATCTACGGATGTTGATTGTTCGCATTCCGCTGTCAATGTCGAGATAATAGTCGAGAATTTCTTCACATAACAAATGTGATGTAACCACATGTATAGATCCAGCAATTCTTAATAAAGAAATACTCCTAAACAGATAAGTTAATAACTTTCCCGCCAGTTGATTCCATAATTGTGAAATGTTTATGGCTTCCATTTAGTATTTTTCTAATAATTTTTTTTCGTTCCCCATTACTTGCCCATGAATAAATCTTCATGTTCTTTTTTACAACTGCTCAATTATTGCTGAATTGATTGTAATACAGTAGGCGATTCTCTAGATATGGAAAGATAATAATCTATCGCCGTGAATTAAATAAAAATTGGCTGATTTATTGATCGATTGATTTTACGATTTATTAACCATTTGAATTTTTTTAAAAGTCGAAACATAATTTTTTATTTTAAAAAATATTTTTTATTGTGAGTAAATACTGTATTAACAATTTTTTGGTGATAATAGTGGTTTTCATTTACAAGGCCTACTGTTTGCAACATGTCACTTACAAGTCCTACTATTTACATACTATTATATCCTGGAGAGAAGTACGTTGGATGCATGCCTCTCTGATTTCCCAAGCCGAACCTTTACCTATTTAGCCCTTTAGTACCTTGTATTCCCAAGTACTTACACATCTAGGTAATAACCAAGGTGAACGTTGCTTAAAATCCTTGATCGAAGGGGAATCCGTGTTTTAGCGTTATATGAACGCAAGCTCATTAAACAAATGTTGAGTTCGAAATTCCCTGAAGGAATGGTCGGAAGGCACAACAACCAAAACTTTGTGACAATGACAACAATAGTGAGGACAATTATTCGACTGTAATTAAAACAAATAATGATTATTTATTATCTCAGAAGTTCAGAAAAAAATTGCTTTTCATGTCCCGAAAAACGATTTGATTTTCCTTTTCAGAATGATGTCTAAACGCGAAATGGTGTTCATTTTAGCCATTTCATATGTAGCGTCTTTATCTGTTAATTTATTGTTCCCCAGGGATGTAAAATACGTACTACTACTCTTGGGTGACAGAAATAATTTCAACTCGGAACCTCAAAAGGATAATTTGCATTTCTAACCCCGCAGTCAGTTTCTAATAAACAATTTCCCGAATAGTTCAATTTAACTGTAAAAGTACAAGCTTAATTCGAAAATAAAAAAGAAAGTTTGATAAAATCTACCGTTTTGGAGTTATTCACAATAAAAGTTCGGACTCATTCGCGTCGCGGTGGGTTAAGTTGAAATTAATTCTGCACCTCCCACTGTTGATTATTCTTCTATGTGCTGTATTTATCCAGAAATTGGGCAATCCACATATAAGAGTCGGCGATTTAGTCATTAACGCGCAATGTGTCATAGGCAATTAGTCCCAGCGCTGTCCATGCCTCTCCAGGTTAAACCACAAATTATGACACTGATCTTGAAAGCCCGTTTTCGTTATGCGTGCGTAATGGTTTATTTACATCTGGCGAAATCTCTACCCCAACCGTTGACTTCAAACTCTAAAGTCTCATCATCATACACACTGCATACAGCGCTATGTAGCGTAGGTTACACCTTTGAGATTGATGTCCGTAGACACTAGGAGATATTCCATCTGCCATTTGATAATTTTTGTCTTTAATCCTGTGGCGTATCTCTCTACACTTCCGACGAGAAGTTCCTGATGCAGTTCCAACCCGAGTGAACCATGTGGCCTCCTAAATAGCGCAAATTTTAAAAAAATGAATGCCGTGTGTTTAATGAAGGCTGGACAACTCAAATACATTTTCAGTAATTCAGGGAATAAGGCAGTATATTTACTGTATCATTAGGCGGCTAAAGTATTCAAGGAATACAGTTTGAAATTGCCCAACCAAAAAACATGCCGAAATGTCCCAGTAATATCACAGGAATAAAAGCTGCAATGTTTGTTATGAAGCTGCAGAATGAACAGGCTATATTTACGAAGCAATCGATTCTTTAGGATGGTGCTCCAGAGGCATGCTTCATGTTAGCATAGAACCTCGCTAAAAACCATATTCTGATGGTGAGTTTGTTCAGAAGTGCTTGGTAGATTGCGCAACATCCTATGCCATAATGCAAGAAGCAATTTCGAAACCATTTCATTAACAAGAAGTACGGCTTTGTTTGTTTTTTGTTTTTTTAGCACTGGATGATTTCATCGATAATCAAGACATTGCACAGTTATCAATCTTTTTTCTGTAGAATTAATAAAAATTTCGTCCTTACAGAGGAACTACTTGGTTTGGAATCAGGGAAAAATACAACCAGTGGTCAGGACTTTTTAAGTGTGTGGTAGATTGTATGGAGACAATTACTTTGTCATGTAATAAAATAGCAAGCATTGCAACAGATGGGGCCAGAGCATTTACTGCAAAATATGTGTCTGTGAGTAAACTTTCAGAGAACAAGTTAAAAGCAGAACACCTAGACAGTGATATCTTGTCTTTTCATTGTATTTTGCACCACGAAATCCTTTGTACATGAGCACTGGACCTAAAGCATGTGGTACATCCTGTAGTGAGTGTAGTGAGTAAAATCAAGGCGTAAGTGTGCTCAAACATCGACAATATAAATCTATTCTTGGGGACATAGAAATAGAGTATAGAGATGTGATTTACCTGGGTAATGCCTGTGACATTTAATGTTAACTAATGAATATATTTTAGAAGGTGGACTCTACGATAATCAAACCACATCGCGTACCAGATGACCTTGTTTAAATGGCTTGAAGAACAGGGTGTAATAGAGCGAAAAAGAGATATTTACTTATAGCTGAAATAGACAAGACATAGTAGAGAGCCATGATCATCCTAAAGGCTCATATCACATAGAAGAACAAAAAGATGATGTATATTACGATATTCTTAAAGTGTATATTACTTGCATTGTGTAGATAGATATTGATATATCAACACTGCATAATATATCTGACCAACTAGGGATGCCAAACTCGGTGAGTATATTCAAGGTGGGTCTAAGTATTTATACAGAAACATGACATTTTCAAGTAATTTATTGGAATCTTTATTATCCTAGATTTTAATTCGACTTCATAAACAATGTGGTATGATGTCTTTATTAGTCCTGAGTATGATGATAAACTATATCCAGCAGCAATGATTTGAGGAGCGAGGAACTAGCTCTTAATTGCTGTTGTTCCCAGGTTCACCCTGACCCCGGGCGGTTGCACCTGTTAGGGTCCCACCAATGGGCAAATAGTGAACTCACAAACAAAACAAAACACTATGAAAGTAAGAATAACGAAAATAATTTTATACAGTGCTGTTCGATAAAAGTGATTGGCCTGAGATTTTTTTACTTAAAAATTTTTTCGCCTATTGTTTTGGGGTCAAACTATTTTTTAATCTTACTAATATAAAGGCTCCTTCCTGACCACCTAGTGAAAAATTTACTCACCGTACGGTATTCTATTGATAATTAAAATTTTGGAGATTTAGTGAAAAACTCTGTGCAAAAAAATGACTCACTTATTTCTTGCAACTAGTAATCAATAGAAACATAACCGAACAGCTTTAAATAAAGAATAATAGAGATATAATATATTTATAATAGGTAATATAGTTCGAAATATTTAATAATCTATGGGTCCTCCTATATTTTGAATAACCTTTTCAACCCTTATTGGAATTGGCTTTATTAGGTTCTGTCAAATCTCATCTCCAAGCATTGAATTCCATTCGGATATGAAATTCACAATCAAAGTCTCTTTGTTGCTCAACTGCTTCCTCGAGAGCCTGTACTTAATAATTCGCCACAAGTTTACTATGGGGTTGAGGTCAGGAGATTGGGGCGGCCATGTCATAACACTCACCTGCTTCTAATCAAAGTATTCCTTCATCAATTTTGATTTGTGACAGGGAGCATTATCCTGCATAAAAATGAGCTTGGTGGGGTCGATTTGCACCCTTTCAGCAGAAGGGAGCAGACAAGACTCTAAAATTCTCTTATACTGCTCGCTCCTGAAGGTCTTTTCAATATGTTTTAAGAAACCAGTTCCATGAAAAGAAAAGCATCCCCAGAACATTGTACTGAACGGATGCTTGACAGTACTTCCTGCTATATTCAAAGAGCTTTCAAAGCTTCTTCTTCGGATTTTAGATCGCTTATCGTTTGAATTTAGCTTAATTTTCGTTTCATCGGAGAAGAGAACATTTAATAAAAAAAATCAGGTGAGTCACGTCTATCGAACAGCACTGTATACCATTTGTTTAAATTACCAATTAGTTATAGAAAAATGACCAAAAATACATTTTATCTATAGTTGATGGTATGCAGCTTCGTTAAATTTTTTAGATTTTGTTTTTTAAATAAGCCATAGATGTTGATATAACGCTAAACAAGTTCAACCTAGCAAATAACTAACGAAACAACTTTCATGATATTAATCCATATAATATCCTATACTTACAAAATATAACACACGCAAAACCGCCTCTAGTAATTATGTCCATCAAATATTTATATGTACAAAAGCTGATTATCATCTAACATGTATTCAGTTATGACAGCAGAATAAAACAGAATTTTATTATTTTTTCAGAGACCCCTAGAAAATTAATTTTCAGCATTACCTGACTCAATTATATATGACGTTAAACAATGTCTTTAATTCCATCATCACATCTCTAATAAAACAATTGTATCAAAGATCTTTTTACTGTAAGTGCAGTTCTCTTTGTTGAATATCAATTGCCAATCTTCAATCCATGACTCTCCACAGCATTCTATCACGTGTGTGTCTTTCTTTTCTTTCTCCATGTTCCGTCATTCATTCATACAATCCTGCCATGTACATGACACGGTGCCTCTCCCTATCTCTCCTGTTCTCAATATTCTCCTACTAAGCCTTAAGTTTCCCAAGCCCTCCATCTTCATTATCCATCCAAGGAATTTCAACTCCTTTCTTGATTTTGAGTAGAAATGTTCTTTCGATTGTCATTTTCTTTAAGCCTTACTCGTTGCTTTCCCGTTGCCCGTAACCTCCTGTGGAATTTTATTTCTCCTTCTGCTGCCTGTAGTTTTCTCCTTATCCGTGTGGGAATTGTTCATCATTCACTGGATACATATGGCATAGTAATCCAACACACATTTCGTTGTTTCTAACGCCATTTGCCCGTTTCTCAGCGCCTTGTTTAGCTTTAGGAATGCGTCTTTCGCTCGAGTCTGATGCGTGTTCAAATCTCGCTGTATTATGTTCCATCCTCTATTAAAACACTTCGCAGAACATTATTTCGTGTAAATATTTTTTTTAATTTAAAAGTGTATTTATATTCACCATATCTAACTGAAAATACATCTTTATACATCAAACATATCGACGCCTGAATTATTACCGGTTATAAACATGTTCTGATATAACTATTCACCCACTTACGTGTCTGATAGGTGAAACTATGTATCGCTTGGATATCTGTAATGTTTTTTTTGTTTACCAAAAAAAAATTTAAGGAAAGATATTGTGATGGTTTCCAAACATATAATTCTGTAAAGTGGAAAAAGGTTTGTAATTTTCTAGAGAGAAAAAATAATATTGATGTAGCGAAATTGTTTGTATGTCTAAAACATCTGACCTAAGTGTCATGCAGAGAATGTAAATAAGTCATATTCAATGTGAATCTTATAAATAAAGTTTACTCGTTCCCGCAATATGTTTTATGCAAATTTTTATGACGTTTGCGCAGAAGTATCTTGACACTGTCAAATTGCTTGTCCTTGATTCACACATAAACTTAATTCTCTCCGTTTTGATGAACAATATAGATTATAGATGTGTTTTATCATTTTATGTATCAGAAAGGTGAGGTCTTATAAACGATTTCGTCAGGTTACTCTACGTTAGCGAATTAACTCTTGTGCGAATTAATTAAAACAACCGCTTTGGTTTCTTTTTCATTCATCATAAGGCAAGTTTTAGACTCACTGGAATGACAAAGTGTAATCGGTTTCTATTTTTCCTCAGATCAGGTCATTTGCAGTGGTTTGTAGTGATATGAATCTATTTTCTGACTGTGTGTCGAAATCAGTTTGACCTTGAAAAATATTGCGTCATCCGTGATTGCATGAGATTTTTATCACGCCGAAACATTATCGTTACGATTCTCGATTAGTTGTCCTACGGACATTTCTGCGATGGACGTTACTTCAAAGAAGCGTTCGAAAATTGTAATGCTGCACGAGCACACTGGCCAGACTTACCAATGAGCAATTCAAAGTACTACAGACTGGCCCGGAAACTCTCTCGATTTAAATCTAATCGAGAGTGTGTGGTTAATCTTCAAGGAACGACTTCATGGAATGGGCATACGAAGTAATAACATGTGCACTGGGCCATGTTACATTGGAAAAATACGAAAAAAATCAAATGATAACGGAATTATTCGTTTTGCTTCAAGTAATTTGCTAACCGCCGTAACTATACACACATGCACCAAAAGTATAAATAAGACTTGTCAAAGTGCAGAGGAAAAATAGGACAACTGGTCGCCAGAGCTTTATATGCAGTCACAGCGGTGATGACATGGCATTAAGGAGCGCAGGCTTGTTCCTTCTTTGAAGTCAACGATCATTTGATGAAATCAATGGCCATTTGACCGTTACTATGGTGGGCTTTATAGTTGGTACACATTAATTATGGTTAGGCCAGGAGAAGGAAGGATTCCCCAATGTCTACATATTCGAAACACGCTACGCTTGAAGGAATGGATATCTTGCTTTCAATACAGGTATGTGGATGGAACTGCCCGGGTTCACAGCTGAGCAGTGACTCTTCGAACTGACACTGATGCTGATGATAATGTATAGAATACTAGCAGGTTTCGCCTGCTCTCTATCGCTTCGCAAAGTAAGACATATTCTTTACTTTATCTTTAAAAGAAAAAAATTAAATCAACATTTCACTCTCATAAATTGGCCTGTTATAGTTAAGGAAAGTTTTACAAATAGATGCCAACTTGTTAAAAGCCATTTTCAAACACTTTTCTACTCTATATAAGACGATATTTCTCAACATAACTATCTCTGATGTGTAAATCAAAACAATCCTCGAACAAAAGAACATTAATGAAGGACAGTTAATTAATTATTTTTTTTTAAATCAATATGCAAATTATTTAGACCTGAAGAGTGATATTTCGTAGAAGTAGATAATATATAATACAGATTTTGAGCTTTCATCGCGTAAATTACTATAAAGTAGAGCTGGGGCTTTTTAATATCAGAATTCGTTGGAGAATTGAGCTACAATTTCGCATGTATTCATATACATTCCATTATATGGTTTTTACTTAATTAGCTGTTATCTTTCTCTAACTCTTCAGATATTGGATCTTGAACGTATAACTAATTCTATTCTCTGCTTTCACATCTTTAAACTGTATAAATTTTCCTCTGCGCTGTCACCCATGAAATAAAAATAATTATAAAATAAGGATCTACGTACATCATACCGTGTTTGAATTAAGTTTCAGCAGAAGAATTATCATTAAACATTTAAAAGGTAAGCTTAGGCATTAATTCAATACTTAAATGAAGCGATCAACTGAGTTCTTCAGTAGTTTATTGATGCCTATCGCATCTACTTCTTCTATTTTGATGATGTCCAAACCAAACATCCTATAGGATAGGGCATCTTTTAAGGTAGCTTAAAATCTTAAGCAAGCTGCAATTTTGGATACAAAGGGAAAATAAGTGTTACTCCGCTTGAACCATAAAATCAACAATAATGGCCAGTATAATATATTAATATATATATATTTAACCTCGCATAATCATAAGTATGAATCATTAAAATCTGATCAGTAGTGGTGGAGGAGTTGCGTGGACACACACACGCACAAACTTACATACACTCTACTTTATATATAAGATATCTCGTCATGTAACTTCCTTTCGACATGACTGAAAATCTGTAGATCACTGATGTGTACGGTTTAGCAACATTTGTTGACCAATGGACACGTTAATGTATCGAGAACAATGAAAGCTTATTTTAACTCACTTGCTGTTTTCAACAATGCTTCACTGACTCATAAGAAAACCTGGAATGAAGAGAAATCTACAATAATATTCAAACAGTTATCTTCGTTGATACACAACGCAGACTGTGTCAACCAAACCAGTTTTAATCTTCCTAAATAAATGAAGACTAAAATTAATATCTTTCTAAAGTCTTTTTAATTAACTGACAAGTTCGTGTGCGAGTGTGAATTATTGATTTTCAGTCTGACTTGAAACCATGTCAATCTTGTTCGTTTTTCTTTTTGTGATTTTCCTTCCAACATACGCTGCGTTGGCAAAACTTTAAACAAGCCTAGATTAAAAGAACGAATTAATCAAAATGGTTCATTGATAATCGTGATAATAGTTCTTCTTTCTTCGTACTGGATTAAAGTATCGTTTATGCAGACGATTATGTAATAAGAAATGTAACAATAGAGTCTGCTTTAAATCGCTTCTGGATAATTTACAATAGTTCATATTTATTTATTGTTTTGGCAATAATATAGACTAAAAGTGCATTCAAGAAAATTGTTTTATATTATTAATGCATTTACTGTAGATAAAATGAAGTAAAGTTATTGAACTTTTTTTTATTGAACGAGAAATTAACATTTCGTCCGGACATCAGTACGTGAGGTTATAAACTGAAATAACGATTACAACGTGTATTTAATGTTTATATATTACACTACGCATGGTTGAATGGTGACAGAGGTCTTTCCAAACTGGTTTTCCCCAGAACATTATGTTGCACAAGAGGTCGCTAGGTGTTCTGCGTGAGAAAGAGATCAATAATGCATTTTTTTAGTAGTTTTTACTTCATGCTATATTCACAAATTTAAGAAACGGTTGAGAAACGCTGGGTTACAGTATTAGCGTTCTCTTTATGACAGTTGTGTTCGAATCTTATACAGGGTGAGATGAGTAAATTGTCGTCTGAATTAAGCAAAAAATGAAAATAACACAAACATCTCATTTTAATGGATATACTTACAAAAATTATACAAAAATATCTTGAAAAACTAAAGAGTAAATTTATTCAATATAATCGCCATTGGCTTCAACTACAGGCTCCAGACGACTTCAGAATCTTCTGCAACTGATCTGGAGTGTCTCCTGGTTTGAGTTGGTGAATCTTTGCCTTCAGTTCATCTTTGGTATTACAAGGGGTTTTGTTCGTCTGTCACTCAACTGCGCCCCACACATGATAATCAAGGGGGTTGCAGTCTAGGGATTTAGGTGGACACATGTAAGGGGTGATTTGGTCGCAGAAATTGTCTGACAGCAATTACAATGTTGTCCTGTTGTCTGACAGCAATGTCTGATGCAGAGACCTGTTGCCAGATATAGAGAAATTCAGCAGCCATAGTCTTCACCCTGGCCAGTACTGCCTCCTCAAGACACTTGCTGTAGGCTTCCATGTTGAGTCTAAGGACCTCACCAAAACATTCAGTTCTTTTCTTATCAGAACGATTAGAGTGAGTTTTCCGAGCTACTGTACCTTGGTAAACCTAATTAGACTCATCCAATTCTTTCTGAATCCTCTGAACTGTCCCCATCTTGACATCAACACTGCACTTTCCCCATCTTGAGATCAACTCTGAAATGTTCGTATTGGAGCTTCACGTTTTTAAACAACAAAACGAATACATATTCAGTATTATCGACTTTCATTGTCACTTAAGCAGAATTCTACAAAATACATATCAAAGAAAGAGAGAGAGAAAGTGAATTAATTGCAACGTTTTGATTGATAATTCCTTGCAGTTTGAGGCAGGTTCGCTAAGACGGAAAAATTAACGGTAATAAATTCTGGAGATTTTTTTTAAGCATTCAACCTCAAGCAAGGCGGGAAAACACTAGCACGCAAGGGTTACAGGGATTTGGAGCGAGAGCAAAGAGGAGTGATAGAGGAAAGGATGAAGAGAAGGTTAGGGAATAGATCAGGGCATCTGGAGACGTCGATTGACGTCGCATTGAATAGTTGGAGATTATAGCTATCAGCAAAACTAGAACTGGGGAGGGAGTTCCACAGGCGAGAAGTGCGAGACATGAAGCTATTGGAGTAGAAGAGACGGCTACATTTAACAGTCTCTACACTGAAAGGTCGAGAGCGAGATGTCAGCCTAGTAGAACGCTTAAATTCATGAAGTCTGGGAACCAGCAAAAGCAGCTCATCGGAGCAGTTACCGTGAAAATATTTCTAAACAAATACAGAGGGAGACAATGGCCTGTCTGTGAGAGAGTTGCTGCAGATGAGCCTTTGCCAATTGATAATTCAGTAATTCTCAATCGAATGAAAAGGTACTCAATCCAACACAGCGTTCCTTTTCAGCCTGACACCCAAGTGAGACCGTCAGCTAACCATGTATCATTTAATTATTTATCTTTTTATTTATTTCTTTTAATCGGGATCACTCCATGGAAGGCAGTAAAGTTACTAAGACACAAGCAATTACAAGTTATGGAAGAATTAGGAACAGAAACATTAATAATAAGCGGAAAGAGGAATAAGAAATTAGGACCACAGTAGTTTGGTTTGGTTTGTTTTTTTACGGTATATCAACCTTAATGGGTCATCTAATGCCGACAATATTTTTATCTTGGTAATATTTTTGTTTTCTCAAAAACGTAAAGCTGATAATATTTTTTCAAAAACTTAGAGTAATATTATTTTCAAAAACGTATAGCTGTTTTTTTTTTCAAGACCGTATTGCTCGTAATAGTTTTTTTTTCTTCAAAAACGTATTGCTGGTGATATTTTATAATGCTTTTTACCTCAGTCTCGGGGTTAACTAGGTGTCCATAGATGGGACCTTAACAGGTACTACCACCCCGGGTCAGGGTGGACCTGGGAACACCAGCAATTAAAAAGTTTTTCCACGCTCCTCAAAACCTCGTGACCAGAGGCCTTGCTGTTGGACGTAGTTTATCGTCTTACCCTGGACGCGGATGTAGTTTATACACAGGACTAAGAAGCACAGTAGATAGCGATTGATATTACATTTAAATTATTGCAAATTAAAGTCGCCTGAAAAGCATGGAGTCGGAAGGGAGTTCTACCATCGAGAAGTCTAAGGAAAGAAATTGTTAACATAGAATTTACGTTTATATCTAGCCAGCTCAACTGAAAATTGATGGGATCTCGACGCCACTCTATTACTGCGCATAAATTCAAGATGGCTATGTATCATAGCGAAGATTTCAGCTGAGTAATTACCATGAAGGTATTTTTTAGAAAAGACACTGAGAGGAAAATTTAGGGCGACGGGAAAGTGACTGAAGCCGAGCCGCGAGATCAAGACAAATAATACTGCTGATTCTGCTTTGGATTTTGTCAAGGATCTCAAGGTAAGTAGAAGCCCCCCCCAGACCATATGCTGCAGCAATATTCTAAGCATGGACGAATGGTAGACCTATACATATGTAAGATTCTCGAGAGTAAAACTGTCTCGTACGACACAGTGAATCAGCTTTCTTATCAGCTGACCTGACAATGGATTCAATAGAGTCTTTCCACTTCATGCCAACTGAGAATGTTAGCCCGAGAAAGTTCAACGAGTCACTGATGGACGACAGAAAGGGGTCTCTCAGATGATAAACAGACAGAAGTTTATTTTTGGGGGCGTTGAAATTAACAACCAACACTTTTACCACAGTTAACAGTGATCGTTTTGGACATCGACTGCCATTGTGACCTCGTCGGACTGATCAGGCTTACGGACGAGACAGAAGTAAATATTTTTCTCATCAGCGTAGATACCAAATTGAGAGCTGATGTCATCGGGAAGGTTATTAATGGAAAAACAATACAAGTGACCAAGAATGGCGTCCTGGGGTGGGAACCCCTAATAGTACAAAAAGATCTAGTCGAGAGGCCGTTCAACATTATTTCACAATTTGATAGATAAGATAGATGGTCAGTTCAAAAATATGATTTTTACCCATTGACGAATGTTCTGGCCTCCGCGGTCTTTATATATCATATTAAGGAGAGCGACACGTTTTCAGAAATACGCAGACTGTCTACTTGCTAGGAATTTCTTTTTTGCCCTAAGACTTAAAATTAGCTTCATCCATTCTACTTCAATCATACAATATTAAACATTAGTGATTAGTCAACGAGGTGACATCTTGATAATATCTGCCTGTGGAGACGATCTCTGTGTGCGACAAAGTTTATGATGTGTCTGAAAACTATGCCACCAGCTGACCAAGTCTTGTAAAGGTAATCTGATAACTGTTCAGAATTCTTATGGTAACAATGTCTGAAATGATTATAAAAAAATAAAATATCACGTTACTCTACAATCTACAGTTAAAGGAAATGGCGAAACATATTATTATATATATATTATATATACACTACAGCTAAAGAGTTTGAGGTGACTCCTGGGAAATGTTTTTAAAAAATTGGCTCCAAATTAGTTGTTTTGTTAAATAAGCGAAAATTATTTTGCATGGTTAAAAGATGTGCGATGATTTTTATTAGAAATTTTATTATGAAAAAATAGCATTTAAATTTTGTTCTTGACAAAATGCCATCCTTTAGCCATGATTACGGCAGTCCAATTTTTTGGCTTTCATTTCAAGAGTTTCTCAAAGTATAAGTTTTATAAGTGAATCCTTTCTTTTGTCAATGAATCTAAGAGCTCTTTTACATTTTTTTTGTTTTTGGTGGAAATGTTTCACACTTCTGTCAAGTACAACACATGCTAAATTTGGTAATTGCTTCAAACAGTTCAACTGTAGGGCATACTTATAAGTGTTTGGGTCTGTGTGTTCTCAAGCTGATAACATATGGTATGTAACGATTATAATCGTAGAAATATTGCCAGCATTTTAATACCTATAAGCATGCTTTATTCTGGTGCTATTTAAACATCAGGGAAATGTATTAAGAAAGGACGCAAAAATGTGACAGCAAAATCCGAAGGCGTATTCGAAGAGTGATAAATGACTTCCAATATCTCAGCAAAGAAGGTTTTAGCAAGAAGAAGGAAAAATAAACGAAAAGGCGGTTGATCTTGCATTTACATTTTTAAGATCTTAGTTGGTAAGAAAAAAATCTGGAAGAGATTTCCAGAGTAGTGAAGTACGAGAAAATACTCCGTTAGAATAGATAAACCTCGTTGCCAAATTAGTAGTGCCGTCGAAAACATGTGGTCGATGTGACAAGGAGAAGAGGTCAGGAAGAATTGGCATGAAAATATTTACAGAAATGAGAAAGATGAGAAATTAACTGGAGTATTGATGGCAGCTCAGGACAGATAATATTACAGACCGTTCTTTGGATTTCATCGAGAGTCTTGAGATATAAACAAATTTGGCACCATACCAAATATCGCAGCAATATTTAATGCACTTTAGTCTTATAAGTGTGCAGGATGTATGACGACGTGAAAAAACGTATGGTACAACACTGTGAAATAACATTCTTCGAAACAGACCTAGCAACTGACTCAGTATAGTCGTACAAAACATGAGACCGAGAATGAGCAATGAATTACTCTTCTGGAGGTTAGCATTATTATGGATGGAAAGAATGATTCTCTATGATCCACTGGATCCAACCAACGCTTTTATTCACTGAGTTGTGAGTTCCTTACCTGACTCCTGGGAGTTGAGTTAAAGGGTAAATAAAAGAAGCATGGTACGTGGAACTAGAACAATCTACCACGGTGGATGAAATATAGGGTTCAGTTAAAAATTCCAACCACCGGAAAAAGGCCGGAACATGCAACGGCCGAAACGTCGTGAATATGGGAATAAAGATGAGAACAACAATCCGAACAATGTAAATAATTACAAAAACTCATCTCAGAAATATAGGAACAGACAGACACACGTGTGTGTGTGTGTGTGTGTGTGTGTGTGTGTGTGTGTGTGTGTGTGTGTGTGTAAAAGACAATAGGAAAACTCTAATATTAGCCGACGCGTTTCGTCCAATGTGTCTGTTGCGCCTCATTCAAATATACAAATCTAACATTTGTCCTTGCATTGAATACTGTTGCAATTTATGGTCTGGTGCACCCGCTGTTAATCTCGAGGTCTTGACAAAATCCAGAGACGGATATGCAATGTGATAGGTCCTGATCTGGCATCTCGTCAACAGCCACTTTCTCACACACGTAATGTGGCTTCCCTCTGTCTTTTCTCCAAATATTTTCATGGAACCTGCTCCAACGAGCCACTTTCACTGGTACCCCAACTGCATGAATTTAAGCGTGCTGCTAGGTTGGCCTCTAGGTCCCACCATTTTACTGCCGAAACAATTGAATGTAAGCGATTCTTCTACTTCACCGTCGTCTTCTCTCGCACTTCCCGCCAGTGGAACTCCCTTCCTCTTATTTGCCTCCCTGATTGCTATAATCTTCAAATAATGAAATGTAATGTCAATCGACATCATCTAATGCCTTGATCCTGATCCCTGTCTTTCTCTATATCCTTTCCCCTATTTACACTTTAATTTTGCTTTCACTCTGTGTAACCCCTTGCGTGCTCGTGACACTCCCACCTTGCTTGGGGTGAAACATTATATGTAGTCTTTTGTTATACGACTGTCATTCATTCGAAGCAGCTAAGCCAGCCATGAAAGATGATGATGCATGCTCTGTGAGACGGCTTTGCTCCATTACTGCAGGTTTTTTAAATTTTGTGTCGCGATGCGAAGTCGTGGATGCTAGGGGAATATTTTTCTAAATACTATAACACATCGACTAAAACAAGAAAACGAATACATGAACTAGAATCATTATTCAGAGAAAACAAACAATATAAATCAAATTTTAGCGAATTTAGGAACAAACGCTCTAAGTATATATCAGAAAAAAGTACAAAAAACGAAAGAGCACATACACATAAAGACATAATATTAAAAAAAACTCACTTGACGTGTGCACACAAGATATTTGAAAAAATGGAGAATGCTACTTATCAACAAAATCTTACGAAAGCCAATAATAATCATATTTTGGAAATATTAGATTTAAATTTTCAACGGGAGTATGGGGAATTAAAAAGAGCCCCATATAAAAGTACAATGGTAGATGCAGACATTGTAATAAATAAATTATGGAACACGACAGATCTCTGATTGATACAAGTTGTATTTAACTACAAATAATTCCCTGTAAACAAACCTATCTCCTGAAGAAAAGTCGATGTTTTCGCCATCTACGCACTCTGTGGTGATAACGGTGTAGTGCAGGCTGATTCTGCAAGTGTTCATTTCGTAGGTCTTAACAAGAGTCAGTGTTCTTTAAAAAGAGATAGAAGAATGGGCCAATCAGCAACTGAAAGTTGATTGGCTAACCTTAAAACTACCAAGGGCAGATAATCATATCTCTTATTTATCACAGGAGTCTGATCAAGAATTTTAAAAATAGCAAAAGAAGGGCATCAGCCAAAGATTTGTAGAATTTGATGTCCAAATTTTCGATGTCCAATTTCAGGTAACAGAGGAAAAAGAATCGGAATATATGTGCGTGTCTGTTTAGGAGGTTGACGATCATCTATCTTCACAATCTCCTGCCCTTTCTAGCTCTTAATAATCTTTGTGTTTTTCTTATTTCTTCTGTATCTTGTTCTGCATCAATTTCCTCAAAGCTAGGTGAGTTGATTTTTACGTCTGTGTGCATAGTAAAGTCCCATAAAATTGTGACGGATCTTATCTCTGTAACAGGATCTCGGCGGTGTTCATATAAGTTTCTTGCAGTTTCCTTCCCTTAAAAGTTGTATATTCTTCATTGCATATACTGGCGCTTTCTGTACATTTCACCTTAACATAATGGAATCCTCTACTCACCCCTGCGGAAGAAAGCACTTTTCTCCCAAACCAACTTTAAGCAATCATTACTTCAATTTTCTAAACTTGACTTCTCATTGGTTAAAAGGCCCCAAAAATGTAGCAACTTGCGACAAATCTGTTTTCCGCTTACCTATTTAGAGCCGGTTTCAAACCCCAAAAATCAATAAATAGGATCGCTTCACTAGATTCAGGCAGTCAGTAACTAAATCTTTGAGAGATGCCAACAAACTCCACGCGCGCCAGTACACTGACTCAACAACCGCCACTCTCTCTCTCTCTCAGCAGCTCAACACAACTCTTGTCGCGCAAATTGACCCAACTTACAATTTACTAGAAAAAGTGACACTATCACTACCGAAGTAGTAATTGTATTTAGTCAACTTACATGATATCAGTCAAAGGCACATAACTCCTTATGACTTTAAACAATAGTTACAATTGTCGCACATATACGCACTAATATCTGAACCCACACAAGTGACATTTCACCTTGCATAAAGTAAACTGCTTTAATTTCATAGACAAACCTTAAATACAAGCTTTCATACACGAAATCACAGCATGATCACTCCTTACAACTGTACCTCACTTATCACATTAAACAAGCAATCTTAAAATTCACTTGTGTATATCAAACGTATATAAATGCATGTTATTTATTGAAATCTATAACTACGTTGTTTCTCCTTGATTTCAAATATTTGTTTATTTTATTTGTTGTGGCTGAATGTTTAACGATCACGCACATTTTTAAGCCTTCACACTATCTCACCTGATACATCCAATTAGCTCAAATTCCACATGTTTTAGGAATGTGTACTTGGTAATTTCTAGTTAGCAAGCAGTGGTCCTGGGCATCAAAAATAAAATCTGCGGTTTCATCTTTTAACCCTGCACTACGTAACCACTGATGAGTAGGTGGTTTGTCTATATCAGCATTATTAATAATAATAATAATATATATATATAATAATAATAATAATAATAATAATAATATTATATAATAATAATAATAATAATGTGGCAAATCGGGTGAATATTGACGCAGAATCGCACGTCTCATCAAACATCAATTTTAAAACGCTGAAATAGACACGTAGAATTATGCTGGAGAAAGTGACACTACTTGTCGGTGCCAAGTACTTATTATTCCTGCTGACAATCTGAACGTATGATCTGACTTAGGTCCCTTCGGAACATTATGTATTTGTATTCGCAACATCCCAGACCCAGTGATATTGTCTTATCTTAAATATAACTCGATAGAAATTATCGGACTAAGTATTCCCTAAGCAATACGAGCGATGATAGAATACAAACGAGAACCAAGGGTAAGGTAAACATATGAATATAAGCAATTCTACAGAGATACAGTCGCACATTCACACACACACACACACACACACACCTATAGAAAACACACACACACAAATATATAGACAACACACACAAACAAGTATATATATATATATATATATATATATATAGATAGATAGATAGATAGATAGATAGATAGATATATTTATATATATATTGAGAGAGAGACAGTGAGAGATAGAGAAATAGATAGATTGATTGGTGGTGATAGATAGATAGATAGATAGATAGATAGATAGATAGATAGATATAGATCGGTGGGTGATGTAGAAATAAAAAGAAAAAACAGTGTACGTGTGTCTGTATTTGGCCACTTGTACCACCCCATCTTGCTTTAATATAAACATTTCTACACACACACTGCGCTCATACATAGACAATACACACACAAACTCTCATTCATATATATATATATATATATATATATATATATATATATATATATATATATATATATATATATGGTATACTTGGGCAGCAATGCCGTTTTTATGCAAGAAGGGAAGTAAAACAAGCATAAATGAGGGCCAAATACACAATTATTAAATTACATGACCCGGCAGCCGACAAGAAATGTATAAAAAATCTTTCAGTACGGTCTCAGTCGTTTATAACGATTTTTATTTTGCAATTCGTATAATGGTCTGCCTATGTGGGGATTGTACCTATGACTTTTATACACATGTACAGATTCTTGTTTGTCAAATCTCTCGTCTTCAAATAGCTTTTTTTTTATAGATCTTCTCTTGCTTCTTGTTATTATTTTTATTCTGCTTTTTTCTTTCTTTCTTTCTTTCTTTCTTCTTCTTCTTCTTCTTCTTCTTATTCTTATTATTATTATTCATTTTCTTTTTTTTCATTTTTGACTGTTATTCTATTTCTTCTCTTATTTATTCTTTTTCTTCTCTTTCTTTGTTTCTTTCTCTTTTTCTTGTCCTTTTTTCTTCTTCTCTTGCTTCTTCATCTTCTTGTCTTGCTTCTTTGTCTTTTTCTTTTTCATCTCTTGATTTTCATTCTTTTATTGCTTCTTCTTCTTCTTCTTCTCCTCCTCCTACTCCATCATCTTCTCGTGCTTTTTGTTATTCTCTGTCTTCTTCTTCTTCTTCTTCTTCTTCTTCTTCTTCTTTCACTTCTCTTGATTCTTCTTCTTTTTTTTTCTTCTTCTTATTCTCTTCTTTTTTTCACTGGTTTCCTCTATTGCATTTGCTTCTTCTTTTCATGCTTCTTATTTTCTTCCCTTGCTTCTTCTTCTTTCTTTTCTTTTTCTTCTCCTTATATTGCTTTTCTTCTTCTTCATCATCGTCGTCATCTTTTTCTTCTTCTCTTGCTTCTTCTTTTTTTTATCTTGCTTTTCTTCTTCTTCATCATCTTTATATTCTTATCTCTTCTGCTTGTATGTCTCATATTCTTTCAGAACATTCTTAACCTTTTTTCTCCCCAATCCCTTATCCTTTTTAGCACCAAGTAACTTTTGCCCTTTTACTATTCCTCTAAACCTATTTTCTACCATACATTTACATTTGGTTTCAGTCTTTCTTTCTCTATCCTCTAATCATCAGTATGTATGCGTGAGTCACATTCTCTAAGCTCCATTTCTTCATCATCTACAAGAAATTTCAACTCTATTCAACTTTATTTCTGATTCTACTCACAGTGTTGTTTTCGTTTCTGTTTTTCTTGTTGCTCACACATTCCGTATTTAATATTTTTAGCATCCACCACTGATATCATCCTTCACCGATGAAACCCAATTAACTTATTAAATCTGCACAACTCTCTCAGGAGACTTGTTGAGTCTCCTGGAAACTTTCGTATTCGCGTTTTGGTATCGTTTTCAATTCTTTAATTTCATTAATTTTGTTCTGAGTTTGAATATGGCTAGAAGGTAGTCGCTCCCAAAGTCGACACTTGGATTGGTTATTGAATGTTGAACTTCATTCCTGAATAGTATATTGAATATTATGCAATCTACTTCGAGACGCCTGCTGGACGTTCTTTAATCTACAAGCGTCATGGGCGCTTTCGGCAACAGGTGTTTGTTAGTTATTATTTTTATTATTATTATTATTATTATTTCTGGTTTTACACATTTCTTTCCGGGTCCTGCCCAGGGACCTAAGGTTAGAAATGGCATCATGACATTTTCCACTGACGAAAAAAAAAAAAAACATAGTTAAAGCCCTACGTAAAGTCTGGGCTGTACTTGTCAGAACAATTTTTTGTATCTCCTTGAGGCATAGAATTAGTCTACTTGAATCTTTTCCAACCAATCCTAGGCTCCAACTACACCAGGGATTATTCATGTTCCCATGTGCCACATTTTTTGAAATTTCTTTATTATTATTATTATTATTATTATTATTATTATTATTATTATTAAATTAAAAAAAATAATAATAATATTATTATTATTATTAATAATAAAATAATAATATTATTATTATTATTAATAATAATAATAATAATAATAATAATAATATTATTATTATTATTATTATTATTATTTCCATGGCTGTGTAGAATTTGACCCGGTTTCCTACGCGTACTTTCTGGCTAATTCTTCGTCACGCTATTCTCCTGTTTTAGCATTTAAGTCTCCCAAAATGTTGGCAGTGTCTTGTCCTTATTAGCGTATTATTTCCTCTATGTTTTCTGTCATGGTAATGCATATATTACTGTAGTGTATATATTAAATGCATCATTTTCTGTTTAACCAGATCGATTTAGTTCAACAGTTGACAATATCTGAAAACACTTTTCTTCATAACTTTTACTAGTACGAGTTCTACTCCACTTTAATTTTCTCACCAACTGCTTATAATTTAAATAAACAAAATTCTAAATAGCTAAAACAATCTGTGTCTTTGCGTATAAATATTCAAATCTGCCACCATAAACAAGAATTCTAAAATATGAGAATTATGGTAAACAGATTGAAGATTTGGATTCGATTTATTTCTTTAAATTTAAAAAAATTCAAAGATTTTTTTCTGGTATAATTTTACGAGGTACTAATTACGAGGTTTCATGGAAAGATTCGCCTTTTTTATAAATTTATATCATCAGCTTTTACATGGGAATTTCATAGAAGCTTCACAAAAATATTGTCAGCTGCATACATCGTGAATCTAATATTTATTGGCATCTATTTGGCTACAGGAGCTGCCGGAGGAAAGTTAAAATTGATATCCATCTGCCTCAGACACCTTAAAAGAGATGGCTACATTTTTTTTTCCAAAAATTTACTGCCAAGTGAAGAAAAAAAGAACCTGTTATATTAATCAGATTCGCCGGTTCAATTTGATAATTTATGAAATATTAGGAAACGGCACTTTCTGGATTTTATGTATTTTAAAGAAAATATCCTGAATGGTGGAAACAAAGAATGGGAACACTGCTAAAATCTTCGACGTTTCACTGCTTCTTATATTATCATCGAGTAAACACATCACAACAAGCATATAAATTTCAGTTTCCAAAAGAATGGACAATATTTTTACTTTATTTTCATAGGTTGATTGATGATTTGTTTATCGGCATATCAACTCTTTATGGGTCATTTTATGCCGAGTTTTAATGTTAATATGTTTTAATATATATTTCTCTACTTTGATACCTGAATACACGATAGCTGATAGTCATCTTTTGTGCAGATACATGTTTGCGTGGACATAATTACTACGTATCTGTCTATATTTCTGAGATGAGGTATTATGTACACTATTTACATTATTCGAACTATTAAATATTGCCATATCTAATACAACGTTTCGGCCGTTGTACGCTCCGGCCTTCTTCAGGTGGTTGGAATGTCGAACTGAACTCAGTGGTGTAGACTGTTCTAGTTCCACGGTCAATGTCTAATGGATGCTAATTATCAGTTATCTCCTGTTAATTCTCCTCTCCAAGTTCTCCACTGCCTTAACCGGGGATTGAACTCACACTCTTCGGACCCTGTCACTGAATCTAACCAACGATTTTATCCATGTGCCCTTGAGAACATTTGTGTATGGATTTCTGCGAATTATAAACCTAATGTCATCAACAACCATTTATATCAGTGTTCATATTGCAGAGGAGAATTGGAAAGAGGAATTAACAGGACATAACTGATAATTGACATCCATTAAACATGGCACGTGGAACTAGAATAGCCTAACCCAGTGAGCGAAATAAAGGGTTCAGTTCGACATTCCAACCACCTGAAGAAGGCCGAAACGTACAACGGCCGAAAAGCTGTAATAAATATGGCGACAAAGATGAGCACAATAGTCTGAATAATTTAAATATTGTACATAATTATTATGTGTGTTTTATTTTGTGATACAGTCCGAATTTTTTAAAAAAAATGTAGGATATTATATGGATTAATATCATAAAAGAGTACTTTCATGTTCATTGATTTATTATTGATAATTTTACTATAAATAGATCTTGTCAGTAATTTTCTATATAAAAATCTATTGCTCTTATTCTTAATATAAAAAATGTATCTTTATACTTTCATAGTGTTTGGAATAGCCAAGGACAAATTCCAAAAGCTGAAAAGAGTATTGCGAGACAGCAGGACTTCTTTGGTGACAATGAAAAGAATACGTGACATCTGTCCTCCTTTACGGCAGCGAATGTTGGATGATTTCCTCAAAGATAAAGAAGAGATTCGAGGTGACGGAGATGTGGTTCTACAGAAGGATGCTAAGGATATCATGGACCGAGCATGTGAGCGACCATGAAGTCTTCGAGAGGTTGCAATCAAGGAGAAGGCTTATACGTGACATCGGAAAGAGGCAGCTGATGTTTCTGGGACACATAATGAGGAAACAGGGCCTGGAGAATCTGATACTCACGGGTCGAAGAGAGTGAAACAAAGACAAGGGAAAGCAGGTGGATGACAGAACATGGTCTGGGGGAGGAAGCAGATGGTAGGATCTTGCTGAGAGCTTCAAGGGAATAGAGGGGGGTGAAGAGCTATGATCGCCTTTGACCTGAAAGAATATGGCACATAAAAATAAAGAAGTCTTCACTACTTGCTCATATTTTAGTTGCTACCATCCTGGGTGATGTTGGGCCTATAAACAAAAGCAATTAAGAGGAGTTTTCACTCTCCGCAAAAGCACTGATTACGCCATCAGAGGGCTTGCTGCAGGTTGCAGTTTACCGATATACCGAGGACTTATTCTAATAGATGATTTCAGATTTACATCTTCTTTTCGATCTCCACAGACCAAGTGAAATGGAAGATACGAGCACTTGACAAAAGGCAGTCGGTACGTGGTATTCTGGTTGCATACAGACGTAATCAGCATATCCGCTAAATCTGCAGTTCTAACTCTCAAATTCACTATTTATTAAGGAATCCAAGGAGAAACTAAATGTTTTACATAAGTACAGTAGAATCTCTTACAAACGGACTAAGAAGGTGTTGCGACCAAGTAATGATAAAGAAATAACAAAACAAGAGGTTGCAGATAAATAGTGTATAGAACAGTAAATACAAGAGAGGTGTGTTAAACAACTTGTGAGTGTCTGTCGGTTGACCATCGTTCAGTCTATTTCACTGTTTCCCCGAGGCTTACGTTTCCTGATAAATTTATAGTAAGTGGAAGTGTCCACAGTAGCCTATTTAGATGGACGACACCAAAAAATTTCTTCCGGATATGAGGAATTGGTTACAAAGTTCGGATATGAGGGATTATATTTAGATAAAAAGAAAAGAACTCAAATCAAATTTAAAATTTATTTTCAATGTTTTATAGTGAACAAAATAAGCTAATGGTGAGTAAAATATAACAGAATTGATTTTAAGGGGAAATAAATATATAATAATAATGAAAAACAAATAATGTAACGAGGATTTTTTTAATCGTTTTTGCATAATGATTCTTTCTCTTCTAATATTATTCTCATTTTTTACGCATTTCTTTTTGCTTTTGTCCTTGAAATGTCTTTAAACGAAATACACTTTTTAAGACTGCTCGCATTATTGCAATCATCATAGCTAATTACAGGCTTTCTTTCCATAAAACTGACAACCTTTTCAATATCTTTTTCACTTTCATTCCAGATTTAATCACAATTATGCCTCTCGTCGCTATCCTATTGCAGATGTGTCTCGTTGTCATCCTTTCCTCCTATTCCCATCATCTTTTGCACCAATACAAGCCATTAGGGTGAAATATGCATAAGCAATTATCTAAAGTAGATGACCTCAAAAACAAAAAAAATTCAAATCAATTACATATCACCCAAATAGTTCAAATATACACATCAAAATCATGACCGGATATGCGGGATTCCGGATATGAGGCACCCCGGATATGATGGATTCCGGATATGAGGGATTCTACTGTAATTTGTACATACCTTTCTAATCGCAATTTCATTAACCCTAGTTTCAAACATCGAAATATCCTTAAACGACTATTTTATAGGACCAATCAGAGTATCGGTCAGAAAATTTTGTTTATTTTCTACCTGCTTTTATGGACTGGCTTTTAAATTTTTAATTGACGACGGCCGCATCGTCTTCAAAAACCATTTCCGGTATGATCAACGAAGTTAAGTAATGTCGAGTCTGGTCAGTACCTAGATGGGTGACCTCTTGGAATTACCAGCTGCTGTAAACTAGAATGTGTAGTTAGTGTAATAGTTAATTGTTAATCAGAGAGCCAATTTCCACTGGGTTCTTCAAATTCACTTTCGCACAAATATCCTTAAGAAACATGCTACCCGCAGCTATAGTTTAATTAGTTGCCAATTTTATCACTGAAACATTATTATATAAAGAACTCTTAAAATCTTATAATATTTTTGAGCTATAAATAACCTGTAAAGAGTTGGTAAGCCGGAGGAAACTAATCAGTCAATCAATATCTATGAAAAAAATAATATATTCTACGCAATAAATATTCTCTTATTCTGTCAGTGTTTGTCTAGGAGTTTTCGCATCTTTCATCCTATCTCTCATCAATATTAGTGGCTTACTGGAGTCTAAAAACAAAAATCTTCAATCTTTGGGATTTCTGGGCAGGTACATGGGTTACATATGATTATCCTTGCTAATATTCTGAGTAGTCTTTGTAATTTCTACAGAAAAATGCCAAGCCAATACCTCATTTAGCATTACTTGCTTTTAAAATGTATGTATAGGTTATAAAATCTACACCTCTAACAGGAAATTACGGTCCTTAAATAAACCAAGGTTTTTCTCATTAGGCGTTCCTTAAAAAATGTTTCATAGATCAATTTGCAAATGAAATATGTTGATTCTCCATGGCTGCTACCAGACTTTGGTCTTTTGGCATTTTAAACCGATAAATATACTCAGTACCTGATGGATAGCAAGATAAATGCAAAGAGCATATGGTTAATTATATTTTTCTTCCTCATGTTCATTTTACCAAATTAAATTATGCTTCGTAAGTAATCAGGGTTTCCTAATGTTCTATGGTTAAAACATTTTTTCGGTGATCAAATTCCTCGCATAATAAGTTCGAAATTCTATGTCTGTGATAGTGATAGCCTTGTGCGAAACGATATTTGACACTTGTTTAATATACTTTAACATATACATCAGCCAGCTATTTAATAGAAAATATTCTTAAATGTATTTTTAAGCATAAATATTAATTGAAAAATGTCGACATCTGCACCTGATGTCATATAAATGGGGGATTAAGATCAGAAAAAAACAATTCATCTGTCTAGCTTTCAAGTAATTAGCATCAAACAAGTAAATTATCGAATAGAAATCGATAGTCATTAAGATTAAAATACAGAGCCTTAAAAAGATAATTTGGAAATTATTATTTGCCTGAAAAAAATAAATTTGCCATATTAAGGTAGTGATATCAACTCTATAACATTTTAGGGTCGTTGGAGACCCACATATAATGAAGTAACATGTTTACATCGAGGGTAAGGCAAGCTGACGGAGCTTATGTTTTCTTAAGGCATTTTTATAATTCAGCGTTGTTGTACGGTAAAATTATTTGCCGCCCAAAACAATAGCTCCCTTGCTAGAGGGGGAAAACGGATTCATACTTTTTCGAATCTAAGCGTTACAAATAAAAGAAGGTTCGATCTGTCTCTCCTTCCTGGGTATGACGATAAACTACGTCAAACAGCGAGACCTCTGATCAGGAGGTTTTGAGGAGCGTGGAACCACCTCTTAATTGCTGGTGTTCCCATGTCCACCCTGACCCGAGGTGATAGCACCTGTAGGGTCCCAGCTATGGGAAAATAGTTACCCACCAAACTCTGGTAAAAACACTATTAAAGTGTAAAAATATCTTTCAATACCAGAAATACTTTGTAAAAAAAATTATTACCAACAATACATTTTTGAAAAATAAATATTACCACTGAAGAAAAATTCTTACCAGAAATAGATTTTTGATGGAAAAATTATTACCAGAAAAAAATATTACCAACAATGAAAATTTTGTCGGTATTAAATAACCCATTGAGGTTTATATGCCGTAAAACAAAGCAAACAAACGATATGACTCTGTATTACTCGATAATGATTGATTCATAAAAATAAATGAATTTGAAAAAATCTCGTGTGCTTTTTTCCGATCTTGTCTAATAACCAGAAGGAATGTGACCGTAAATTAAAAATGCCTAGAATATTTTAGAAATTTGATTAAATACTAACTACCAACCAGTACATAATCCCACTAATCCTGACCTTACACTAGTAAGATGTAAGTTCCAATCAGGCAGCCTCTTCCTGCTGCATTGAGGAACAGATTCCCGGCGGAATGTTTTTTTTCAATCACTACACCTTAACCTCTTCACATCTAATGTTAACAATTATTTTTCTTGCATCATCCCATGAAGCTAATTTCTTGGTTTTTCTTATGTTCATACAACACCACACAGTAACTCTCTAACTTGATGGTTTCTTGCGCCTTGTGTTGAGAGAAAATTAGTATAAATACAAAAGTTCAGCATGGGTGTGGATATAATCTAGGTTAAATGGACGCTTGGCAGAGTGGTTAGTAGGTCAGCGTTCAAATCATGAGGCTAGTATTAAACGAAGGTTTTCGAATTAAATTGAGTAGAAGAAAACTGTTAGGAAGTTGTCGATGGTTGTACTAGCACGATTTCGAAAGTCATCCTGATCGAGGATTTCAGCCGACTGACCTTGTTTCACTACTGATCACGCTAGATTATACATTCTCTCGCAGAAAAAAGTAACTATGATCGGCTCAGTATAATTGCAGTATAAAATAATGTGTTGATTTCTGTTGAGGAAATAGGAACGAGAGGGCGTCTGCAAAATGGATTAATCTCCTCCACTAACAGCCGTGAATCGAATTCCACTTCAACACGTGTTCGTTACATACATTGATACAAATATCCTTGGGAAAGGTATAAATCTATCACCTCCGTTGATTTTGTTTAGCACCATATCAAACTGTATGGATTATTTAATGCCGAAATCTAAATATATTTTAACGATTTTATGGCTTCAGCTAAATATGTTTTGAATGTAATTTGTATGACGTCAACTCATATAATATATATTGTTGTTAATCTTAGTATAAAATTGTATTCTATTTTTACTAAAATCAGGTATTGTTGGATTTTTATGCATATATAAAAATGTATTGCTGGTAATTTTAATATAAAAATGCATCTTTACACTTTCATAGGGTTTCGCGTTTCTTTGGGTATTCAGTTTCTGCCCATGGTAGGGACCCCAATAGGTGCTACCACACCGGCCACTTTTGTGCTAAATAGGATTTGTTAATGCACAATTCACTCGCATAGTTAAATATATATGTTTCTACATGACATACAAATACACATAAATGTAAATGTTTGCTTATTACCCGGTTCATATACTTTTCACGTTTTTTGATCAGTTGTAGAGGTTTATCCCTTGTTTTTTTAGGATTGGTTTTCAGTTTCCATATCTTCAATTATTTCTTTTTCTCTTTCACACCGGATAACTCATTTTGTCTTAGTAGAATGATTTCAAAACAGGTTTTATAAGTCGTAAAAAGCAAATCAATCAATTAACCACCGTTGCAGAGACGGGACAGGTGAATGTCTTTAGTAACAAGAAAACAGTACTACGTGACATCTGTCCTTCTTTACGGCAGCGAATGTTGGACGGTCTCCTCAAAGCTGAAGAAGCGACTCAAAGCAACGGAGATTTGGTGCTACAGAAGGATGCCAAGGATATCTGGAACGAACGTGTGAACAACAATGAGGTTTTGGAGAGGCTGCAAATATGGAGGAATCTTATACTTAATATCAGGAAGAGGCAGCTGAAATTTCTGTAACACGTAATGAGAAAGGAGGACTTGGAGAATCTGATACTCACATGTCAAATAGAGAGAAAGAGAGACAAGAGAAAGCAACACATGGCATACCTAGCGGATTTAAGCAAGTGGATTACAGAACATGTACATGGGGTAGTAGGAAAGGGACTAAACATATTGAGAGCTACAAGGGAGAAGTGGAGAGCCATGATCGCCCCACGTCCTGAAGAGACACGACACATAAAAAGAAAAGAAACACAGAAGTACATTTGAAATCATTAAAATGGAAAACATTTTTTTTATATTTTCTGTGGAAAACTTGGTTCTCTATTATTATGATAATTTAAAACTACATTTTTCCATGAAGGGAAAACCATTGCAATGTTCGAAAACTTTAGAGCAGCCTACATGATCAATAAAAATGTGAGACAGAACTACAGTAGCAGTAGATATAGTTTGATTGGTCGTTTTGTTTTAATCCAGGTGAACACTGATGAAATCAACAGACTTAATTTTATAAATTGATCACGCTTCCCTGGGCCGAGAGTTAGAAGTGTGCTTTATTGTTTCCACATTAATTAAAACATCACGTCATCCCCACCGCTAGATGCAACCACAGCGCTTGCTAATACAACCCCGCCTTTTAATAGCTTTGTCAACATCACAAATACTTCTATGCAATATGCCATCGTATTACAGTCTGCGTAGAATTTTTGGCCGTGGGTGAGCCAGATGAGTTTGTGAAAAATTCCTGGAGACATTGGAAGACAGAAAT
Source organism: Acanthosepion pharaonis (assembly GCA_903632075.3). Lineage (NCBI taxonomy): Eukaryota > Metazoa > Mollusca > Cephalopoda > Sepiida > Sepiidae > Acanthosepion > Acanthosepion pharaonis. The sequence continues at coordinate 369,859 of CAHIKZ030001630.1, read as the reverse complement.
AATCAATATTTGATCTAATCATGCGAGATTAGGTGGAGAATTTGTCAAGGAATATGATTAACGATTTTGGTTGCCGACCAAGAATTTCTGAACTGGCGAAGACAAATTAACCACAAGACAGCATCGTGGTTCAAACAATGCCCACTTTTCGAGGCTTTTTTAGACAAAACCCCCAACCAGAAGAAAATTCTATGTGTTTCTGGAATCGTCTGGATAAATGTAATAGGTAAATTAAGTAAGAGACGAAAGATTATCTTATATGTGCACACACACACACACACACACACACACACACACAAAAAAAACACACACACACACACACACACAAATATGTGTGTCGGCGCCCGCGTGTGTGTTGATTCCAATAACCTCTCGCTCGCTGGCTCTCTCTCTCTCTTTCTCACTACAAACACCCCCACACACACTCAAACGCACACACACTTGTGTGTACCCGCGTACGTATTTATTACAATTCACTATCGTTAGTTGGGGCTCTCAATCTATCTCTGTCTCTACACACACACACACACACACACACACACACACACACACACACACACATATATATATATATATATATATATTTATCTCTCTCTCTCTCTATCTATATATATATATATATATATATATATGGTTGGATAGATGTGAGTTTGTAACCCTGGGTTTCACGCTTTAGCGATCGTCAGAAGTACTTTTGTATAATATATAAATAATTATACATATATATTTTATTTATATTTATATACACTTTTCACACACACACAGACACACACATCTATATATATATATATATATATATATATATATATATATATATATCAAGAGGAGAGAATAGAGAGAGAGATGATCTGACACATTTGTAGGCTTAATAAAAATTAAATAGAGTAGAGAACGAAAAGTACTTTTTTTTTATTTTCAAAATGTCTATATAATGGCATTTTGTTTCATTTCATTTTTAGTTGCCAACATAGAATGGATTGATGAGCAACCTGCTTTCATGAAACGTTTCTCAAGAACAGCGAATCGGTAACTGCCACATAAATAGCGTTTTTCCGTCCGATCATCTGATTTGAAATCATTGTGATTTTTTTTCTGGAGGCGGGGGGGGGGGATCACCTGAAATCAAAGGTATGAAATAATTGCCCTCGATCTACTGAACAATTAAAAGATGACATTCGTCAAATAAGTGCTGGCATTCAACATAAAATGACCCGTCCAATTATGGATAACTTTCCGGAACGCCTTCAACTATATGTGGAAAATAATGATACACGCCTCACTGTTTGAATTTTTCAAAAAAAATGTAATAACATTAAAAACTGTAACTAGTGTCCGCTCGGAAAAGTATGAAACAAAAGTAGGCACTGTGGATGTTGAATAAACATAAATGTGTCTGAGCAGGTTTGTGCAATAGGGATTGGTGTGTGTGTGTGCGCGCGCAAATATATAGAAAAATAGGAAAGAACTGCTACGTTAATAATCCGAAATTCTTTAGTGTTTTTGATTCAAAGACATCAGATAAAGTCTTTTTTTAAAAAAATCAGACACGAGATAACGGTTTTTAAATCAAAGACATGAGATTACGGTTTTTGCCGACACCGACAAAAATTCGCCTTAAATAACTAGCATGAAATATTTTTAAATTCCAATGTCTATAAACAAGTTCAATTAAAGCAATAGGTTTAAAAACTTAATCCAATCATAAAAAACCCTTTATGAATTCGTCAAAAAAAACAAAAACAAATTGTAATTCAATACGATGCATTCATATACAAACAAACCTTTTAGAAAAAAAAACTGCATAACAAAAAGTGCCAAAAATTCTCTGTCGTTGAATTTGACCAGACGATATGCGTTGAACGATGTCATCATTCGTTCGAAAATAGGCACCCTGATCTTACCTTGACTTAACCTCTTTTCGAAAGTAACTAATCATAGAAATTAATATTACAAAAGTATATGCTTATAAAGCGCCATAAATTCCAAAATTAGCTTGAGGATAAAACAGAACAAGCTACTTTAATTTAAATTTAATTTCTATAATTAAATTGAAGTTTTAGCTTCTGTTTTGAAACATGAGAACTCTTATATAGCGATAGAATCATATGTTTAAAAAAAAGTAATTATAATATCATCCACAAACAGACTGTTTCGCAGCTCATCAGTGTGGCTAGACATACGGTTGCCTCAAGCTAGGATCGAAACCCGACTGAAATAGCGTCAGTCGGAGCTTCTAATCACTAAGCCGTCGGCGCACGGTTGGGATAGAAGGTGGATTTTAGCGTATTTAGTTTTAGAAACACGCCCAGTGACCTACAGTGACTCAATTCTCTTTTCGCCAAGAGTCTCGCTATATATTAGCTATAATAGTCACTGTTTACAAACTCACACCTCCTCCCCAGAGAGCTTTATATATATATATATATATATATATATATATATATATATATATATATATATATATATATATATATATAATTATATATATATATATATATTATCTAAATAAAAGTAAAAACTTAATTTTATTAGACATATTTGGGTCCGAAGTTTACTTCAGGCTTCAACAGGAATTTAATTTAAAATTAGACACAAAAAAATGTACAATAAAAGGAAGTTGTGGGAGGAAAAAAAAAAAGGAACTAGAGACAAATGACAGCGAGCCCCAAACACTCACGTTGTTTACACAAAAGAGAAGGCTTTTTTTCTCCCACAACTTTTTTTTGTACATTTTTCTGTGTTTAATTTTAAATTAAATCGCCCGTTGAAGCCTGAAGAGCGGGAGCGAAACCGGTTCTTTCGCCCTGTTTTTAATATGTCTCGTAATATTAAGTTTATACTTTTATTTCGATCATTACATTTTGTACCGAGAAAAAATATTTTTTATATATATATATATATATATATATATATATATATATATATATATATATATATATATATATATATATATATATATATATATATATATATATATATATATATATATATATATTATTATTAAAAAAATATATATATATATTCTATATACATAATGTCTATCTATTTATCAATACATTTATCTGTATATAAACACACCTACTCCTATATAGATATCTGTGAGGAGTGTCTTCATGATAAGTTTGATTGGTACAATGAGATCAAATTGACAGCTGACCGAAAAAGGAACTTTTGGATCTGTTAAAAGAAATCAATCATTTTTGCCACACATGAGAAGGATTGTGCGGCAAAAATGACTTCTTTTAGCAGATCCATAACAAAACTGCTATTTTTTTAATCATCTGAAAAAAAGAAAGATTTGCCTTCCATCAGTATGTCTTATGCTAACCTCCAGAAGAGTGACTTCTTGCAACTTCTCAGCCTATCGTTTTCTGCTGACATGAAGTGGGAAGATTATATTGAATCACTTGCTGTGTCTACTGCTAGGAAAGTTGCTTCCATATGTCGAGTTGCACCATCTTTCACGCTAGAATCTATCTTACACACTTATAAATCTACCATTCGACAATTCGTTGAATATTGCTGCCACAACTTGTCTGGTGCTACTGCTATGCATTTGCAGATTCTTGATGAAATACAAAGAAGAATATGAAATGTTACTGATCTTGACCTGGCAATTCGGCTTCAGTCACTTTCATATTGCTTCCCGGTGCTTTTTTCTGTAAATATTTCATGGTAATTGTTCTAATGAGCTTTCCTCTTTTGTACCTTGACTTTATGAATCTAAGCGTATATCGAGATTGAAGACATGCACTCATAATCTCGAAACTATTTGATGAAACCGTAAGTTCTATGTTAATTTTTTCCTCACTGTCACTTCTCGTTTGTGGAAATCACATTCGGCTTCTTGCTTTTCAGTCAACTTTGATCTTCAAAAATGTATAGACAATCGTTATATTCTATTTTCTAAATAAGTGTTCGTTTATTGTTCTCTCTCATTAATAATGTTTTATTCTACTCATATTCTTTCACACTCATAATCTCTGCGACAGGATTGCCTTGCTTGGAGAAGTGATTACATCCGGAATGTCATGTTATCAACATGCTGAATCTTAGTTTGGCGAATATATGCCATTCTTAAATGTAATAAGTGCAATATATACACCAACCTGCAGGAAGTGGAGAGGGGACCTCTCAAATTTGTTTCTAAGAACAGGTCAAGTCAGGGATTATACCTTGCTACTCGATTGGATTTAAATCAGGAGAGTTTCCGGGCAGGTCGATAAAACTTTGATTTGCTCACTGGTAAGGATAGTCAGTGTATCTGTGCAGCGTTACAATTTTCGTATGCTTCCATGGAGTAACGTTCATAAGAGACAATTATCGCGGGACAACTAATCGACAGTCGAGATAATAGTGTCTGAACGTGATAAATGTCTGATGCTATCACGGATGTCTCAATATTTTTCAAGACCATACAAATTTCATCATACACCTCGAAAATAGATTCATATTACTGTACACTATTGCAAATAACCTAATCTGAGGGAAAAACAGAAATCGATTAAACCCTGTCACTCCAGTGGGTTTTAAACTGACTGTATGGTTAAAGAAAAGAAAGGATGTTTCAGTTAATTTTCACAAAGGTGTAATGGCCTCATTATCGTTCGTATCATCATAAAGCTCCGGCCATTGTGACTGATCGCTTATTTTAGGTGTCTTTCAATACAGGTTTTCTTCAGAGAATTTTGAATCAAACTTAGAGAAGTAGATTTTTCACGTTTTGCTTTCCACTATTACAGATTTGGTCGTTAATTTCCTGGGACAGACATTATGAGTTGAATATCTTTTACGGATAATACTGTTTCAGTCTCAACTGAAATAGGGTTAAAATTGAACTGTACAAAAAAAAAGAACAAGATGAGATATCCTTAGACGTGGCTAATATAAGATGTTTACTCGCTTCAAAAGTGTATTTTTCATATTCCCAGTCGTTCTATAATAAAACCATAAACACTATTGTATAGTTTTGACAAGCATTAAACACACAGGCTAAAATGGATGTCAGATAACGACCTCTCATAAATTAGAGATCACCCATGGTAACATTAAGGAAAAAACGAGAGAAAACAACGAAAGAAAGCAAAACGAAATGATTTGGCATGTGTTCAAATTTTACACGTAGAATGAAAAGAAAATAAGTAATCAATATTTTAGCACTAATGAATTGAAAATACACGAATCTGTATCGTCTTTCCACTTCCAGCTGTGGGTTAAAAGTTAGGGTTGAATCTGCTCTCTAGCGTCCGGTGGAAATCTGTCTAAGGGAAGAAAATCTATGGATTTCAAACCGTAGAAAGGTAGCTGGTAAAACTGTTCTCTTATAATTCGCAAGATGTATGGTTACTCATAGATAATAAAGGAAAACAAATTGACGATTGCCCGTATGATATTAAAACAACTTTCGATTTCCTATCTCTTCTGATCTGATTCAAAATGGAAAACAACCATCGACACCACAATACTGAGGACTTGTTGAAGGCAACCGTCACTGATACAAGGACCAGCATGGAACGCAACCACTCAGAACCAATCATATTGCCGATTCCGCTGTCGCATCCGGATCTATCCACAGTCATTTCCTTAAATATTCCGTCAGTGTTCATTTATCCTGTTGTTAGTATACTAAACATTCATCTGAAGAAGGCTTTGTCACTTCGCGTTGCTTTCTCAGCTGAGAGGAAATACTCTACTATTCACTGTCATATAGAAGATTAGATATGACATAGCATTCCAGCAATGTTTTCTTTGTTTCTATGATAGTCACTTGTCTCTTAATACTTTCTTTGTATTCTGGAAGACATCTTTCGTTATAACAATGTGCCTTTTTTCTGTCACATTGCTTATCATCTCTAACTACATACTCAGTTACACATGCTTGATTTTGAAGTCATCATTTCATAATGCACACCATGGGTCTTTTCTATTGCTGAACACTATGCATTCTATCTTATTTCTGGTAATGGTTATTTTATCTCGCTTTCATTTACTTTATGTGCATGTGTTCTTGCCGTTTTTTTTGTTTTTTTTCGTTTGATTCTGTCATCAAAACAGTTACGATTATGTCGATAATAAATCCTAGTAGACTATCCAGTTGCCTTAGGATCATCTGTATGGATTAACTAAATCTGGTGAGAAACTGCCTTCTTTTCATATGTTTATTTCATTTCTGATTTCTCTGCTTATATCCTAGACATTTTCAGTTCGAATATTGTTGTGGTAGGATCCACCTAATTTACACAGTGGAGTACCGACTATATAAATATGGTTGGTACTGGGAAGAGGAGAGGAGGAATCAAAAGATCCAATCCAGAGACTCTGCCCGACTGTGACTAAATCAACACATTCTCCAGGAACGGCTTCCCAAGAATATACCAAAAGACTATATGTAAATATTGTGTACACTTTCTTGTTTCAATACATTTTGTGCTAAGTACATCTTGTGTTGTATTATTATTCCATGCATTAATCAAGTTTCAACAAATATCAGACCCACTTTTTACCTCCTTCACTTATTCTCTATCTTTCTTCCAAATTTCTTTTATAATTTCTTACTTTTTTTATTTTATTTTATTTTTTGCTACGTACTGTGTTCTTTTCAGGTCATTCGCGATCATGGCATTCCACTTCTTTAAAGGTCGTAATAAATTCTGTCTTTTTTTAATCTCTCCTAAACCATGTTCTGTCATCCATTAACACAAACTCGCTAGATATTATTTGTGTTGTTTTCTGTGTAAGAATTGGTCGGAATCACACAAACAAAAACTACATACATGTCCAATAGGTCTAATAGGCAAATCAATTCCACAATTATCTGGGTTCCTAAATCACAAGTATGCAACTCCTTCTCAAAAATCACCCTCCTTTTGGTTGAGACTGCTGTGCTTTTATGCACCTGATCTAGTCATCGCTCAGCCAATGATTGCCCAGAACCAGCCAATAAAAATGGCTACAAGCGGCACCACCACTTGCGCGCACACGAAGTCCTGCCCGATTCACCTTCAGTCAGAAGCTCACCAATGTGCCCAATTTGCCCTCTCCACACTCCATTGCAAAACATAAACGCGACTCTTTTGGCTCCGTTACGTTTTTTCTTTGTCTCTCGTAACTTTAATTTAGTCTGCTATTATCAACTTTTCCAAACCCTCTTTTCTCATTCTGATGTTAATTATAAATGTTCTTTTTGTTTCCATTTGGGTTTACATTTCAAAATAAACAATATTTAATCAGAATATTATAAATTAAAAATCAACTCAACTGTTTTCATTGGCCCACATCTGATTAGAAAATAGACGCTGTAAATCATCCAAACTCTCCGAAATGTGTCATCATTGTCATTCTTAAGATGTTAAAACGTGTTATAGAAGTTTTCCTTTATATTGTTCTTTAGACCCCAAGTGTTTATGATAAATGCTGACTTACTATTTTATTAGGTAGTGAAGTGAGGTAAAACCATACCCTGAAAAGTATTATCTTTGACTCAGACACGAAGATAAATGCGTTAGATATTGTTAATAAGGCACTGACCTCACGAAGCGTAAATTACCAGATAATGAGTGAAATATGGAAGAAATTAATATTCACATAGATTTATTTTCCCCATTATGGACATTATTATATTGGTGTTATAATAACACCTTATTTCACGGACAGAACAGAATACCGGAATATCAAAAATGCTGTTTTCTCAGAAATATTTTTTATAAAAAAGAGTGTATACACATATTTACTCGAATCCCAAACAGGGAAACTATAAACATGTATAGCGCAAGAAGCCATGGGAAAATAACAGAGTTAGAAGCTCTTACTTGTAATAATTCTCCACGAAAATTTATGCTGCCAAAGGATTCTTCTGTGATTCTGAAGAAGTCATATTTTGGATACCTAACGAATATTCGAGCGGCCTAGATGTTTCTTCTATGTCACTTGCGATCAGATATTCCTCAAACAGGAAACTGTGAGTCATGTGTTTTTCCCAACCTGAAGACTGCGAACCGGAAATAGTTGTATATTCACCAATATCTATTCTCAAATGAAAACAGGGCTATGGGCTTGCTAGCTGACCCTTTGCCAGCTGTCCCAGGGGCGATGCAAATTTAGACTCCGTCCGTACTAAGATACCAAAAGCTCTTACTGATGAACTGACCACTTTCCTCATTCTATCATGTGACGTCGCTAAGGTGCTGTCATGTAACCCAAATCGTAAAAACCAAAGTGAGATAATCGCTTTTTATATCACTACAATGTATTTGCGATCACTTGAAGAAATCTATCCATTCTCATGAAATGTGAAAAGAATTCATTTAAATATTCAATACAAATTTTCCTCCTTTGAGAATAACTTTGTGTTTAGAGATTACGATCGTGTAAGATTGATTTATATTTGTTAAGTCATTAAAATTCAAATATCCAAATGAGGGAAATTGATTCAAATTTGAGAAGGAATAATATATTCAGTTGAAACTGAAACATGATTCAAGCTTACATAAAAATGGGATATTTCAAAACTAAATAGTGTAACCAGGTCGCTTGACAAAATTAAAATAAATAATCTTTCTGTTTTCCCTCTCTCTCTCTCTCTCTCTCTCTCTCTCTCTCTCTATCTCTCTATCTATCTATCTATCCATCTATATATATATATATATATATATATATATATATATATATATATATATGTATGTATGTAGTGTATATGAAAATTACTGAAAATAAATTTTGGAACGGCTTCCTGACATCAAAACAAGTTAAAATGTTCATATTAATATATGTCCAAAAGACCATCTTTGATTCGCAACACACCTACTCATAATAAATGTTTAAAATATCCCCCGCTTGGTTCTAAACACGCGTATTCCCGCCGGATCATTGACTGGAGGACCAATTCAAATACACCCTCACGTTGTCAAATGGTTTCATAGGCCCCTATGACACGGTGATGAAGAATCTCTGCATTATTAATATCTGCTGCATACACTAATTGATTGACGCGGTCCCCACAGAAAAAAATAGAAAGGATTAAAGTCGGAGGAACTTACAGGTCATGGGACCGATCCTTTCCCACCTATCAATCTTTCATGATAGATGTCCGCGAATGCATCGCGAACAATGTGACTAGAGCCTCATCGTGTATAAACCACATGTGTTTTCATATTAGCAGTGGTACATCCTCTAGCAGGTCTGAAAGTGTGTTAGAAATAAAGACCCTGTAGTCTGCTCCCGTGAGATGTGTTAGGAGACTGTTACCTATAATTCCATCTCACACATTAATTGTAAACTGTAAAAATCGTATCTCCCTCCTCACGATATGTATATCCTGTCATTATTAGCTCAAAACTACACGCGTTAAACGTTGAAGAGAGACTAGTCACAAATATACACGAATGACAAATGTAACCTAGTCGCAATGGCAATGATAATAAATATTATGATTATAAATTATTATGTTCATAAATATTATTTTGTTTTGTTTTGGTCTGTGGAACCTTGCCCAATCCCCCCATATATATATATATATATATATATATATATATATATATATATATATATATATATATATATGTATCATGTGTGATTTGAAACAAAAAACAAGCTAATGATATGAGACAAAGGTATTCGCGCTTGACTTATCTATCTATCTATCTATCTATCTATCTATCTATCTATGACATCGGTATCCGTATTTGGGACAAAAAATCAACATCAAGTGTTCAAACAAATAGGACTCAAGATAAAGTTTCCCAAAAGAGACAATATGATCTGGAATTAGAATGAATGTAGTGATGCTAACAACGGTGGAACCATCATAAAATATTTAGGATGTAGAATTTGTATATACTAAACATTTCAAGTGCCTCTGTGTATGGATCAGTTGTAATAAATTTATTACATGAGATAATGAAATTGAACATACAATAGGCCGTACTGTGGGCAGATTTCTTCAACGGCGCAAATTGCCATAAAACCAAAACATTAACCTCAAAACTCGAGCATGTATAGCTGCATAAAGGTGGTTAAAATAGCTTCCATTGAATGTCTGGGGGTCTTAAAGAAGAATCTAAATCTTCTAAATTCCTTCTGGACTGGCACTAGAGAATAATAAAAAATGCTAAATAACAAAACCTCATCACTTGAAGACTTTCAACAGCAGCAACAATTTAAATGGTTATCACATATAACTCGACGAGATCACAGTGACACCATGAAGATCTTGACATTTGTTACCATTTCAAACAAAATGTTTGCAAGGAAGATTCAATAAATACTGGAAAGTGGGATAATAATTATTGGATTTGATAAACCTATTATTTTTGTTTTGCTGGGGGAAATGTGTTTTAAGATAATTATTTATAAATTTCTAATGTCTACACGAGTAATGAATGCTAACAGTTGCCATATAAGGAAACGGATAATTTTACGATTATATTTGGGCACCTCATTCTGAAGATGCATTTCTATCTTTACAAAACTGTTAGCTGCTTATCTGGGAGTAGAGGAAATTTCTTCTGTTATTCCAAAATATTATGTTTCTTGTCGAGCCTCGCATACTCGGAGTTTTAAACATCACATTCCTTCCTCGAAATTTTTAAGTTAATGTATTAATGTTCATTGACGTTAAACTTTTTTGTCCTTTTTGCTCAATTTATTCATTAATATTTTTTTTATTTTCATCATATGTATCTTCACTCTTTTCTATTTCCTTTTATTTGGATGTTGCCCGCACAAAAGGGACGTATAAAACGACGCCTGAACGGTCACTGTAAGTTTGTCAGAATGTTTCGTTTGTACTCGTATAACTTTGTCTTCCAAGTCACTTACACCTTACATATCTCCCTCAGAATACTTTTCTGACCTCCTTATCTCAGAAAGGGGTAATAATTGTAACTTAGCCCACCATAGCCAATAATACAATTCGGTTTATAAGTGTGACTTTGGTCGATCAGGCAAATTTCTCTCTGATTTCCCTTGGCGATTGACGCTATCATCTTTAGTTATTTTGCCTCAGAATTACTTCCGTTTATAAAAATCCTCTGACCGAAGCAAGCACACAATTCGGGCGGACGGCTATTGGCAACAAGTAAAGCTGTAAGCAATAAAAACAAATCAAATATAGCAAGATAGACAGCAGTCACTATATGTTGTATTCTGTTCAAAACAATACAAGCTTTTTAAACCACTCTCTATAATTTCATAAACAGGATATCACATTGAATGTTATAGATAAATTTGTTGAAGTTAAAATATGGATAAATAAGAATTTTTTTTGTTGTGCACGTCCGCGTTCAGAAAAATGATGGGGATTATTAAAATCCAAGTAGCAGAAATTAGCCTTCTGTTCACGGTGATGAAAACATACTTGGCATGAAATTAAACGTTCAGAAATAACAGAAAAGCATGGTAAATTGTACGTTATTTTCATACAATTTATTTATATTTTCCTTGTGTGTATTTTTTAGCTTACAATTATTTTATGGTATATGTGATAAAAGGGAGAAGTCAATACATATTAATACACGCTATATCAGAGACACGTGTTACCAGTACGCTGGTTCGTGGCGAAGAGATAAGATTTAACGTATTTTGGCGGGATATTCATATTTCCGGCAGGAACATTTTTCGTTGCACGCTGGAAGAGCTTTGTTATTTTTATTTTTTATTTAATTTATTTTAAACAAATTTAAATGATATTTTGTTATTTTATTTTATTTAAAAGTTTCATTATTATTTTTATTATGATTATTATTATTTTATATTTTATTTATCACTTCAAAAATAGAAAAAAGTTGTTTTTTTTTTATATCTTCATTATAAATTATTATTTTAATTAATTTCAATATGAACCAAAAACAAAATAACGTCCTCAGTATAACGATAAACTACATCCGGCAGTAAGGCCTTTTATCAGGAAGAGAGTGGTACCAACTCATAATTGGTGTTGTCCCCAGGTTTACTGTGGCCAAGGATGGTAGCATCTTTGAAGATACAACCTATGGTCAAATAGTGAAACCCTAAACTGGGCTCAAACATTATGAAAGTATAAAAATATATTTTCATGTAACAAATACTTCAATACATTTTTTTAAATATATTATTGAAAAAAAAAAAAAATATATATATATATATATATATATATATATATATATAAAGAATTATAGACTTAATGTCTGTTATATTTATGGGATAAAAGTGCTCAATATCACTGATAGAGCGTGTGTAAATATAAAAGTGAACATAGAATTCAGGTGTCCTGATGACAGCGTCTAGCACGAAGTAGACTGTCGCCTCTAAGTGTTGACTTCTATGTTCAATTATATATACATATATATATATATATATATATATATATATATATATATATATATATATATATATATATATATATATATATATATATATATATATATATATGTCAAAAATACATTGTTGGTAATATTTTTTTCAAAATGTATTAGTTGAATTTCTAACATGAAAATCTTTCTTTTATACTTCCATAGTGTTTGAGCCCATATATATATATATATATATATATATATATATATAGTATTCTCATGAACGTAACCTAAAAGTCTTATCGGCATTAAATAACGCATTGAATGGATAAATAAATATTATGTTCTTTACACTATTTACATTCAGACTATTGCCCTCATCATTGTTGTTGTTATCACATTTCGGTCGCTGTTCCCCCCAGCCTTCATCAGTTTTATATCTATCCAGATAACCTATAGAGAATTCTGAGTTGAACCATTTATTTAAGCCATAACAGTATTATGCAAGTTTAATAAATTTTAAAATGAATAAAAGTTTACACATGAATATTTCGCTTTACCTACGCCTACGATAAACATTCAAATATGTTTACGAGGAAGTATGATATTACTTGCTGGAACCAATGTTGAGAGCATTGGTATGTCAGCTGAAAGGTCCAAGTACACTGCGAAGAGATTGAATTAGTGAAGCATCTTGTCGTTAGATCATTTTGAAAAGGGAAAAGCCGGATTCAAATCGAATGGATTAGTGATCGCGCGTGGATTTGGAAAATTTGTACAATCTTGCTTTTATAATTAATTTCTTATTTTCTGCTTGTATAACAAACGCAGCTGCTAGTGCTCGAGTCAGATTTAAATTTAAACCACTCCAATCTGCGAGTGCCAGTAGCAGATAACAAGCAATAATAATCTCCATGAAAATACAAATATTTTATTTAGTTGTGGTTATTGTTGTTGTTGCTCTTCTTCTTCTTCTTCTTCTTCTTCTTCTTCTTCTTCTTCTTCTTCTTCTTCTTCTTCTTCTTCCATATATTGGCATTTTAAATTACGTCTATATAGAAGCCAAGTGATGGAAGGAGATTCGGTAGATGTAAACAGTATTCAGAGAAAAAAATAAAGATGAATTGATTGGACATTTTTTCAACTGGATTTGGTGAAAAAAAACAGTGAATTAGAGGAACCGTTTGAAAAAAGGAATCAACGTCGGGCTGTTCAACAGAAGACATATATATATATATATTATTTTTCAGTTGCCTTTGATGTGGCGATGAGATCTGGTTTCAAGCTGCAGGCAATGAGGATTTATTTCGGTTGCTTTCTTCCTTTTTTTGTTGGCTTGACGCTTCACTTCTGTTCTTTGTTTCTACCTACGTGCCTCTATTTTCCAAGGCGTAGCACGTTTGCATATTCAGTTTTCTTCTTTTTTTTTTTACAAGTTTTCCACCATTTCGATGTGCTACATATCCACTTACATCTATGTCTGTCTGGAAATGTTCCATCCATTTTATATTACCAGAAATTAGCCTACCTAGGGCAATGGCGCATCGGTCACCTTGAAAGAACAGCACAGTTAACTAGATCATAACGTTCTAAATATATTTGCGTGTGTGTGTAATCTTTATAAGATTTGATAATTATTGAAGTGACAATATTCTAGAGAAAGGCAGAGACAAAACTGTTTCCAGTTTTTTCTGATTACCAGAACAAGAATCGCTTTCAATGAAATAGCAACCAATTTTGAAGGGACTATGACTATGAATTTCTGAATGTATACCAAATTACTCAAATATTTTCTGCAGAAGTGTGTCAGTAATTCAAGCACAATTTTATGTGTTGTTGAAAATTGAATAAACCTACTTAAATCTGTGGCTGCTCACGAATTTTTATTAGTGTCGGTAAGGATGTGTCGCCAAGTTATATCAAGAGTTGGCAACTAATTTCTCAAAATTTGAAAATGTCTCAAGTTTACGGGTAAATCGCATACACACGCACAGCCATACACCCACACTCACAACCACAAAGACACAATCATAAATACACATTCACATGCACACCCACCCACCCCCCCACACACACATTTATATATATATATATATATATATATATATATATATATATATATATATATATATATATTAATGAATGATTCATACAAAAAGTAGATTCGTAAAGTTAATGATATAAATGGCGAAAAACATCTTTGCAAACAAATTTATTAAAGTTACATTAACCCACGAACCTCTCGATGAATGTTATGATCCTTGTTTTTAATAACTTCAAGTTGTATAAGATCTTTTTTTTTTATTTTGCTAGTACTTTCAGCTGTACTTACATCCATCCTCAGGTATGGATATAAATTTGTTTTTTTATAAATCCAGGTAGTAGCGGGAAACGAAAGATTAAATGTTAATCGAAATATGTTTTTTTAGAAATGTGTTATTATTAACGGATAATAAATTTTTGAGCGTGCAGTCGCAACGCTAAGGTTGAATTAGTAAAAAATTAAGCAGTCTCTTAATTTTTAAAAAAATTTAAACTTAGCGTCAATGGGAAAGGGATTGTAGGGTGGAAAAAATTCATCACCCACAAGACGACGTAGAAGTCTTGGATGATGATTTAACGATATACTAAGTGTAATATCAATGTTAATAGAGGTGCAATTTGCATTTGTTTTCGCGATTGTTTCTACCTTATCTCTATCGTTTAGAAATTACATTTTCAATAATTGAACAGAGGCTTCATTTATTTCTTATTATCGCACATTATTTCGGTATTCATTTAGTATGAGAACGTTATGAACTTAAATATTTCGATCATAGACTAAAAGTAGGAATCCGCAGACCATGGTACTTGCATGGTAACTTCATCTTGCGAAATTATATTTATATATGATTAAAGTTCAATTTCTCGTCCTGGGTATGACGATAATCTATATCCGAGTCCGGGGTAAGACAATAAACTACGTCCAAAAGCAAAGCCTCTCATCAGGTGGCTTCGAGGAGTGTGGAACCACCTCTTAATTGCTGATGTTCCCAGGTCCACCCTGACCCGGGGTGGTAGCACATGTTAGCGTCCCAGCTATAGGTAAATAGTTAACACCGAGACTGAGGCAAATAGCATTATAAAAGTGTAAAAATATGTTTTAATACCAGAAATATTTTGTAAAAACATTATTACCAGAAATTAATTTTCAAGAAAAAAATATTACCAGAAATAGATTTGACAAAACAAAAATATTACCAGGAAAAATAAGTTGTCGGCATTAAATGACTCATTGGGGTTGATATGCCATAAAACGAAAGAAACCAAACCAAACCAAACCTAAAGTTCAAGTTCAAAATTTTGAATACGAAGACTCTGCTGACATAATATCGCAAGTGAATTATCCTGAATTAGTAAAGAGTAAATTTATTCTATATAATCCTATTGACTTACAACCTCCAGATCACATCAGAATTTCCTGCACCTTATCTGGACGGCCTCCTTGTTTAGGTAGGTTAATTCGGCCATAATCATTGACTTCAGTTCATCTTTCGTGTTAAAAGCAATTTTGTTGGTCTCTCGCTCAACTGTGACCCACATATAATAATCAAGGGGGTTGCAGTTTGTAGAGCTAGATAGCCAAATGTAAATGGTGATGTGGTCACAGAACATTATTTACATTATTCGAATTATTTTGTTCATCTTTGTCGCCATATTTATTACGTTTCGGCCGTTGTACGCTCCGGCCTTCTTCAGGTGCCTTTATCCACTTGAGGACACATGGCACATTGGATAAAGGCGTTGGTTAGATCCAGTGACCGGACCCAAAGAGTGGGATTTCAAAACCCGGTTAAGGCAGTGCAGAAATTGGAGAGCGGAATTAACATGAGATAACTGATAATTGACATCCATTAAACATGACACGTGGAACTAGAAAAATCTACCCCAGTGAGCGAAATAAAGGGTTCAGTTCGACATTCCAACCACCTGAATAAGGCCGGAGCGTACAACGGCTGAAACGTTCTAATAAATATGGCGACAAAGATGAGGACAATAGACCGAATTATGTAAATAGTGTACATAATACCTCATCTCAGAAGTATAGACAGTAGTCTCAGAAATTATTTGACAGACATGACTGTGTTTTCCTGCTTAAGTGACATGGTGCAGAGTCCTATTGCCAGATATAGGGTCTTCCAGCACCCTCTTGATC
Organism: Acanthosepion pharaonis; assembly: GCA_903632075.3. Taxonomy (NCBI): domain Eukaryota; kingdom Metazoa; phylum Mollusca; class Cephalopoda; order Sepiida; family Sepiidae; genus Acanthosepion; species Acanthosepion pharaonis. The sequence continues at coordinate 353,398 of CAHIKZ030001630.1, read as the reverse complement.
CTGGGCAGAACTACCTCATCAAGGCACTTCATGTAAGCCTTTTTGTTAAATCTGAGTATGTTTCGGAACATCAAAGGAAGCATAACATTGCCATCACTTGTGATCACACGAAACTCTTTTTTAATCGCTATTAAACTCATCCAGTTCTTTCTGAATCCCCTGCACTCTCCTTAGATCCATATCCAGATACTCTGAAATGATCATATTTGAGATTCTAGCGCGAATGCCAAGCAGTACAGCATGCCGTTTCCAAATTTCTGGTGGAGTAAATTGCGTCACGTTGCTCTTTTTCTCACTGACAGTGTTTAACTGACCCTACTAGACTGTGCCGTCGACAAAGTCAAAAACAGACAACGCGCATGCGCAATATTAAAAATAAAAATGGCACCAATTTACTCATTGCATCCTGTATATCGTCGGAAGCAATTTTTTTACGTTCCATATGGTCGTCTTCTAATTCTGTTCTAAAGTTTCCTCTGTTTTGATATCGATTAAATTTTAACAGTTTTTTTAACAGTTTGTGATAACGTATATATTTCACTCAATGCACATGGAGGCTTTAGAACTGTAATCGACTGAATATAGTTGAAAAACAAATGTGGGATTTTGCGTACCGATCCAATACAACACAATTTTAAAGAAATGGGAAAACTATTGGACTTATTCTCTCAGTCGAGGGAAATATCTGATTTATTCTGTCACGCTTTATCCTTACAAGAGTCAGATTAGCCAAATAATAGAATTTTGCAGATATATTTGGTCTGGAGCTGCTTGCAACTTTACTGCCTAATCTATACGTTTTATCAAGGATTTCGTTGAAGAGTTATTTTCTTCTCTTCATTTTTTTCCCACAGAGAAAAAGGTTTTGAAGCGGCCATTTCTCTATCTTTATTTCCATGAGAAATATTGGGCTGCACTCAATTCTTTAACTCCATCAATTTAGACCATTACATTTGGGACACTTCATACAAAATGCAAAACTTCCAGAAATTATTATTGCTAGTAACCTGTTCTTTTGCTTACAAAGGTTCAGCAGATGAGAAACTAGTGATATATGATGATGCTCATTAAACGAGTGTGAAGAGTGTTGGGTGTGAGGTTTGATAAGGACCCGTTTCATCATTTAGCCAGACCAGCACAGTGAACGGTACAAGGAGGAAGCCATATTTGATATTCTTCGATTTCCTTATTTCCAAAATCTTTATCCTCTTTTTCCACCGTTTTATCAATTTAAGAATTTTTTTTTTCGTTATGAACTGTTACTTTGTGGAAGAGAAGATGGCGGCGGTGCTTCCATGATTAATTCAATGTTGACATCTTCAAGTAAAGGTTTTCGCTTTATCTTTCATCCTTCATGATCTTCACTGCCAATTAGATTCTATTCCATAGATCTTCCATACATCATCATCATAATAATTTCTACTGTAAATCTCTAGCTTGTAAGGCACTTGAGGTGTTTATTGTGTAAAATGTAGATAAGAACAAAATTTTTCATATATTCAAACATGCTTTGAGAAAACTTCTGAAAGATATTGTATCACCATGTTTAAAATATGAACTTCTCGGCGTTTCATCCTTATAATCTAACATTTCAAAATACTTCCTTCTCCCGAGATGTACTGTCTTTTTATAAACACTTCATGTTTGTTCATCGATTCTTATGTCTTATAATCGTATATAGAGAGTTAAAAATATAAAAAAGATTGTGCGCACTGGTGTGTCGTTTTTTATTGAAATATACTTCAGTAATGGAAACCGAATTCTTGAAAAGGAATGTATAAGAAGATGATTTTTACACGTTGTCGAACCCCTGCTGAAATGGGATTAATATTTCCTCAGAATAAACAGAATAAATTTAAAGAAAGAAAGAATGAATGAATGAATGAATGAAAATGAAAGATAATACAGAAAGACTTTAAAAGTAAAATAAATAAAAGAAAGGAAAATGTTTAAGAAGAAAATAATGATAAAATTCTTAAAGATAAAAAAGGAAGAAAGAAAGAAAGAGAAAGGAAAAAGACTAAAAGGAAGAACAAAGGAAATGAGGGCAAGTAGAAAAAAGAAAGAATTAATAAAGGAAAAGATAAAATGAATAAATATAACAGAAAATATGTATGAATAAAAATCTATCACTAAGTAAAGGAAAATGAATAAGATTATATTACTAAAAGAAAGAATTAAGAAAGAAAGATGTAGAGACAAGAAGAAGAAGATGACGTTCATAAGCACAAGTTAAAAATAAGAGAATGGATGAAAAAAGAAATATCAAAGGAAAACAGAACAAAGAAATGCATTGCTTGCAATAAAAAGGATGAATATTTGATTAATTAGTACTGAATATCTCGCATATTCCTGAACGATAGGAGGGGAGAAATGAGACTTCGAATTTTTCTGTGTCAATACCGATCACATGTCACTTCTTTTTTTACTGCTGCTGCATCTACAATTGCCAATGAATGTAAAACAAATCTTCGGTAATATCTTTATCAGCAAAAGCACATATTTTCAAATGCACACACAAGAACTGCTTCTCAACTCGAGGGTGCTGTTAACTAGCCCTGGCTCAAGGACCAAAATATAGAGGCATTATTGAGGAAAGAAATCATTACGCAGTATAAATATTCAACAAAGCTAGCGTTATAGGGTGTCATAGATCGGGTATTCACAGCTGGAAATGGAATCTGCACGCGGGATTAAAATTAAGTCTAAGAATGTTTTCACTTCATATTTGGAAAATGCACATGTTCTTCTCTTTCCTATCCTCTAAGTAAAGGTCAGAAGAGATGTGTGGGAGGATATCTTTTAGGTCAGAAGATATGTGAGGGAGGATATCTTTTAGGTCAGAAATATGGAGAAGCCAACTGGTAACCATTCAAACGACTGAACCCCAAACCAATAGCAATGCAAATTTTACAAGATATTGAAAAGACAAATGATCATGGGTCGACTAAGGATCACTTACGTCTTGAATTGGACATTATTTTTTAAATTAGCTTTCCATTAACGAACATATTCTATTATATACCTCAAGGTATTGTGTAAGAAAAATAATTACCATTTCCCAGAAGTTATCATTACTACTAACCTAGTATTCATCTATATTTAGAATATTGCTGCTACATATGATCCTATGCCACTGTTATTTACCATGTACTCCTTGATAAGATTCAAAGAAGAATCTGCAATATTGCAAGACTGGCGTTGACATCTCATCAATTTACAGTTGGGCTGACTTGATGTAGTCGTAAATTCTATGGTGAAGGACTCAGCTCTATTGAAGTTCAACGGAGTTTGTGAAATATAGAACATAATTTTCGGCCCAAATCGGACTTTCAGCCCAGATCTGTCTTTTAGCCGGAACTGGACTTATAGCCCGAATCAGAGTTAAAGTGAAGTTTTCAAGATCCATGGAGTAAATTGATAAATTCAAAGTTATTTCTTCAAAATTATCATTGCTGTTTTCTTAGCTGGACAAGAGATCCCTTTAGTTTTTGGCCGGAGACACAGTGAGCCCTCCGCAGGTGACAGCTTAAATATCCTCTTTTTAGCTTAAGAGTCCGCTTTTAATCCATCTGTTTTTCGACGACCGTGATATTTCAGCAACAGTCCTTTTTTTTAATCACGCCACATTTTCAGCATTCATCCAGAGTGATGACTCAAGAAGCCGCATTTAAATGACAACCAGTTGATCTTACACGTCATAGGGCTTCACTATCATCATAATTAAAATCTCTGAACTGAACTGTCGTCAGTAATCGTTCACAGTAATCCACCTATGACGTTCTACTATTCAAAATCGCATATCTGAAGCTATTCCCGATCTTTATCATTCTCTCGAATATTTGTAAATATTTGATAAAAGATCAACACCGGATTAGTTTTGATCCCAACACTTCGGTGAATGGCTTATTTCGATTACTATATTGTTTATATTCTTCAGTATATTACGTTATTAAATTTTAAATATTAAAACCTTTTTTACGTCTATGACTACTTGGTAAAGAAAAGACATTATATAGTGAAGTAACAATCAAGTAACGGACATTATACAGAAATAAATCTGTGATGCTTTTGAGGTTTCGTAACTGTAGTGAGACATACCTTATTTTGCATAAAATCAAACGACTACTAATAAGTCAGGCGCCACTCGACACAGAAAAACAGACTACTTTATATAATGGAAGACAACACAAGTTTAAAATCATCTGAAAGCCGTGGTATGGAGACAAGCTACACAAAATCGTACAGCGCACTTTTATTTTCACAATGACATTAACTGATGCGATCAGAGTACGAATATAAAAAATATGAAAGGGTAACAGCAATAGATATAACATCAGCAATGCTAATATTAAGACAGTTGCAACCCAAGGCTAGATAGCCCAGTGTACACTGCTATTTAAACCATAGGTAATATGGAAGAAGAAGAGAAAATTCAATCTTAAATGTAAACCGAAATAGAAAATTATATAATGAATACTTTTGGGAATCTGAATCACAGGAATACAAGGAAGAAAGGGAAAGCAATAGAAAAGGAACAGAAATGTCGGAAAAAAGAACGGGGAAATAAAAATTCAATGAACGTGAAAAATGAGGATTTCAAGGAGACAAGAGAATGGAGGAATGTAGAGCTAGAATAGGGTATAAAAAACAATAAGAGAAAAACAAAAGAGAAGAACAGGAAGAAGAGAAAATGATGGAGAAATAAAGAAGACAAAGGATAGAAAAGGACAAAACGGAGGTTAATTTATTAAAGCCATAAAAGAAAAACGTGACATAGTTGATTAAAATGACGGACAGTTAGCAGAAATAAATGAGGTGAAACAGAACAAGGAGATGAAAGGACAACTGTGTTAGTAAATTAAATACAAGAATTATATTTACATAGAATTACGAGTTGTTGTATACCTACTCCAAACGCTTATAATGAAAGTGTTTTTGAAAAGCATAATTAAATTTCAATTACATGTTTAGGGTCAAATATTCCAAAATGTTATGTCATAACTCATATATTTCTTCGGTTCAGGCAGACAACGTTAAAAGATGGAATACATGAAAACAGACGCAACAGAATTAAAATAAATACAGCCTTATAAAAATCAAATATTTTTAATCTTTATAACAAGGCCAAACTCGGTATATTATTGGTAAACTTCTCTTTCTTTGTTCCATGTTTCTGTTACCTATCTGTGTTTTTCAAAATGAAGCTCAAATTATATAACACTTTTGTCTTCTCAACTGCTTGATATGCATGCGAAACTTGAAGATCTACCACGAGAGTTATCCAGCTATTAAATGTATTTCCTTTAAGATGCCTTGGGAAAATCATAGAGGTATATAGGGAGATAGTTTTGGCAGCAGGAAATGCTAAGACGTACTCATTCTAAGAAACCTCGTGTAAAATTTGGCAGATAAGAGGATACAGATCTTCAGCCATATACTGCTATTACTTGACAGCCGAGCAGCCAGTTTGCTCAAAAATGAATAGGCTACAAAAGTCCTAGGGCTTATCCTAAAATAGCATTGAAAAGAACTGAGAAAAGAAAACACCAACCAGTTCCAGGATTGACAAAATATCACTGTATATCGACAAATTAAATGTATATTTTTATATTTTCACTCTGTGTATGGCAATGAAGCCATTAAGACGCAAGAGTTTATTGACTAGAGAATGTGAGAATGCAATAATAAGAATTAAGAAAACATAGATAACAATTGACATTGCATTTAAATTTTTGAAGATCAATGTTGCTTGGGAAGTATGGAGCCGGAAGAGTGTTTCATAAGCGATAGAAGAAACTATTTGCATAGAACTTACGGTTATATCTAGCCATTTCATCTGTAAAATGATAAGACTTTGCCGCTTAAATTCATAAAGTTTACGTACTACAGGGAAACTTCATCAGAATATCTACGATGAATGTACTTATTGAATAGACACAGGGAAGTTACATTACGGCGATGGAAAAGTGAGTGAAGCCGAGATATCAGGTAAGGACCAAAAGCATTGCAGATTATTATTTGAATTTTATCAAGAATATCTAAAGTTATATAAAGTGGACCAGACGAAATGCGGAAGCAGTCTTCAAAGCCGGGACGAACGGGGGATTTATAAATATTTACGAAAGATTCTTGCGAGAAAAATTAGCACGACACAGGGAACTAACTAGCAGTAGACATTGAAATTACGATTGAATATAATCATTCCACTTCATGTCAACAGGAATACTTGAGGTTAGTATCAGACATATTGAAGAACTGCAAAAATAGTTCTCTAAGATGATTAAGAGATAGAAGTTTAGTTATGGAGTCGTTAAGATTAACAAGCCATTCCTTGTCCCAGTTTACAACAGAATGTAGATCCCTTTATAGATTAGTTGTTAATTTGATCTTATTCAACATTACAGAATTGATGCCATCAGAGAGGTTACTGATGAGAATTAAGTACAATGTGGTCCCAAAGATCAAGAATGATATCTTAACACAAAAGATTTTGTTCTTCATGAAAACACGATTTGCATTCATCGAAAATCACAATGAATCAGCTGTTGATCATTCTTAGACGTCTGCTCGAGTATACGTTGCAGTTAGACTTAATTAATGATACCGAGTTTAAATTTTCAAACGACAAAAGAAAAACAATTGAATCAACCAACATTCATTCTTTGGCTTCTATCTTCAAAGTCCATTCAAGAACTATCGAGAGAACGGTGAATACGTTTTAAAAAGAAGGAGCAATGAGAAAAACTGAATCAGCAGGTCACAACAGGATGAGGGATCATCATTTCAACTTAGAGCTAAAGAGATCAATTAAAAAAAATCTAATACAATCCATAAGACGTTTGGTACGTGAGAGAAGACTTTCAACTATGATAATCCAAAAACAGTGAAAAACATACTTGAAAAATGAATATATATATATATATATATATATATATATATATATATATATATATATATATATATATATATATATATATATCATTGAATTAAATTCATCCCCTGTCATGCGCCAACGGCTTACTGGTAAAACCCCGGCTGACGCCAATTCAGTCGGCTTAGATACTAGCTACAATCAACCGAACGTCAAAACACACTGATGAGCTATGATACAGTGAAACATTCAGTCTGTGGATGATATATATATATATATATATATATATATACACGGCTTGGATTGAGGAATTGGAGAGCCGAGTTTGAATTCCAATCGAATCCATTACATTCACTTACGTGCTAATAACATTGGGAAAAGTTCGAATCCTCTTCTTCTCCCTCCAACTATGGGTAAATAGCAGGACAGACTGGGTTCTATAGCCTTGGAATGGCAACTGGTCTAGGAAATGACAACTCTGAATTCAAAGCCTGCGGAGGGTCGTTTGGGGACCTTGTGGCACGTAGTGCACCAAGTCTCTGTATTCGACCCTTCAAAAAATGTGGATGGTTCTGCACAAAACGTTCACCACTATAATCAAATCTCATGTGCTGTTGTCGGACTGTCAGTTTCCGAGGGACTGATCTGCTTGACCCTCATACGCCGTATTCGACGGGAGGGTCGAGTATATATATATATATATATATATATAATTAAAGAGAATGAAAATATTAAAAATCCATAGTTCTTTAGCATATATTTATTAAAATGTGCTACGTAGAGCACAATATTTGAATATTTTTATTTTAAAAATATTTTCATCGCGACACGCAATGTTCTATGTTTCGTAACTTTACATGTTTTCCTTTATCAAACTTTTGATGAAAATGATTTATTTTTAAAAACATAATGGTATTTTATTGAAGATTTAAAAAGGAAAGGGAAACAAAATTTCAAAATTTTATGGGTATGTTCTGATTGACCAATCAAATCACTTTTTTGCTTTAGCTTTGACCGGAGAGAGAGAGAAGTGTGAGGCGGAAGTGAAAAAGTAAGATAGATAGATAGATAGATAGATAGATAGATAGATTAGAACAGTGAAAAAATACATTTTTATGCTATGATAAGATTTGTACCTCCCAGTTAAACATTATTTTCGCATAAAAGCCTCCTGCAAATATCCCGTCTTTTTTCTCTCACTATCTCGCTCTTTTTCCTCTATCTACATCTCTATCACTTTCTCTCTCAATCTTATCAGACACTCTTTTTATTATATCCCATAACACTCTGAACTAAATCTAGACATTTCTTGTCAACTCATTTTGTTATGCTTATCAAGCGTTTTTTTTTAGACTTAATCACCGCACATCGTATAACTACTCTCCAAAGTGCGTTGCGAAAAAAAGAGACATGCGCTAACAGTTCACTACAGAAATGTGTGTTATGATTACATATATATATATATATATATATATATATATAATAAAAAAAAAAAATCCGTAATACAATTGCGTATGTATACATTCAAAGATACAGGTATACAGATCTACGCCCAGTACCAAACACTTATTATATGTATATGAATTGAATGTACTGCAATACTGTTATTGGATCTTGTTAATAATAATAATAATAATTATAATAATAATAATTATAATAAAAGTGGGGCAATACTTACACTGGACAATGTGCAAACACTTTGGAAAATGTAAGCAAACCCTGAAATGAACATCGGCCATACAGAAATTACAGAAATAAAGATGTCACCATTCTATGGGATTATACCATCCACACAGACAGAAAAATTTTTAATGCAAATAGGCCGGACATTATTGTCAAAACCAGAAAGAAAAAAAATTTTTTCCACTAATTGATATGGTTTGTCCAGCGGATTGTAACATAGCAACCAAGGAATTTGAAAAACTATCAAAATACAAAGACCTGGAAATTGAAATAGAAAAATGTGGAAATTGAAAAAAAGAATAATACCAGTGGTAATAGGTGCACTCTGGAATTATAAAAAAAAAACAAAACAACACATTGAAAGAATCCCTGAAACCCCAAAAGAGACATACAGAAAATTGTCTTATTAAGTACAGCACACACACTAAGGAGAACTTTGTCTATGTAACGCTAGCAACTTCATCGGAGATAAAAAAAAAAAAAAAAAAAAAATTAACATGAAATGTTCCTAATAACAACATACCACGACCTGCCTTTATCCTTTCCGCAGACTTGGTGTAGGTAGTGTGTCCATATAAAATCGAATGATGATGATAATAATAATAATAATAATAATAATAATAATAATAATAATAATAATTGGAATATTCCATACTTAATAAATACTGCGCCGCCTCAGGACTAGGCAGGGATTCATTCACTTTTGAAGAGACTACTCGGTTTGAACTCAATTCCTGGCGGCCATACAAGGCTACGCCGAAGGGCGGAATCTCCTTCACATAGGTTAAACCTGGCCCTGAACCCGTCTATACGGGTTCAAATGGGTAATACATTTGGCAAGCGTAATGGCTCGGGAATTCCCGAATTAAAAAAGGCCTTGTGCCACATGAACCCCTCGTGGGGGGGTGACTCAATATCGGGAGTCAGTAGTTCACTTTTGAAGAGACTGCTCGGTTTGAACTCTCTTCCTTCGGACAATATGGAACCCGAAGGAGGCTACGCCGAAGGGCGGAGTCTCCTTCAGGGAGGTTAAACCGGCCCTGAACCAGTTTTGGCCGAGCCCTAATGGCTCGGGAATTCCCACGTAAAAAGGTCTTGTGGACATGACACCCTGAAGGGGTGACAATATCGAAAATCCTAAGTTCAAGTCAAGAGTTAAGTCATGTGGCAGTCCGAAACAGACAATTACTTAAAGACATTGGAGTAGTGATACTAGTTGAGACTACCTTGTTCTTGTCTACTAAATTTGATTGTTCATACTAACACTTCTACTTCTCTGTATATATTCCTTTTGTAATATATCTATGTTATTCCATAGAAGTTCTTCTTTATTGGTTCTACCTTGGACTATCACCGTGGTATATCGAATTCTGACAATAATAAATACGTATATATGCACGTATGTATTATGTGTGCGTATATGAGCATCATCCTGAAAACACGAAAACACAACCATAAATACCTTCAAAATGTTATATATATATATATATATATATAATGATAGAAATAAATATTCAATAACTTTAAAGATTGTATTTTGCTATAAATGTAAAAGCCTTAAAATAAAACAAATCTCAAAACATTTTATTTTTAAAGACACACACTATTAAAAAAAATAATAAAATTAATTTTATTCTAACAGGAATTAATGCATTTTTATTTTAACTGATGAAAAAAATATTCGTAAAATCAATTATTAGAATAAAATAACCAAAATTATACAAAAAATGTATATTCTAGAAAGTTCCAGTAATGTTATCAGTAATTATAGTTAACGCTAATAGCCATTATCAGAGCATTCTGCAATTTCTTGTCTTACGAGAAGGTTCTAATAATGTCTAAAGTTAAAGAATTGACTATTTCACAAAAATAACACATTTTGTCTCTTTGGAAAGATGGGAACAGTTACATGACGATTTCTAACAACCTGAATATTCCTTTTGTGCTACAATTGCTTCATTCATTGCAAGGTTTAAAACTCGTAACAGCATCGAAATAAAGACGAACAGGTGCTCCGAGGAAGATTTCTCAAAGATCAGCAAGGATATTAGGACGGCAGATCCAAAAAAAAACCCACAGGTTACCTGAGCTGCAGGAACATCTGCGTGCATTAAAGTAATCAAGCGTACAATAAGTAATGAACTACACAAAAACAGTCTGAAATCACGCATCCCAAGGAAGACTCCACTCCTCTTGAAACGAGACAGAGATGCTGGGCTAAAATTCGTTAGAGAGTATAAGGATAAAGAATATTCGTTTTGGGAAAAAATACTATGGGCAGATTAAATTAAGTTAAATGCCTTTTTTTTTGTTTTGTACGAATACTTTTTTCATCAGTTAAAATGAAAAAAATGCATTAATTTCTGTTAGAATGAGAATTAATTAAGTTTATTACTATTTTTTAATAAAACCTATCTGTACACATAAAATGTATCAAAATTTGTTTTAGTTAAGGCTTTTACATTTATAAAAATACAATTATTCATGTAATACGTATTTAACTTCCCCATATATATATATATTTATATATATATATATATATATATATATATATATATATATTAATATATGGTATATCAATTTAGTATGTGAATTATTCATAAAACTAATATTAATTATTTTAAATGTGAGTCCATCATTTAAACAATTCAAATAGTACAAAAAAACCTTCAGATCCAGTTACAATTGATAATAAAATTTCTTTAGTATGAACATTTTTGCCTAAATCATTTCGTATTCCTACATACATCTTCAAATATATAATAGATGTTGTTCTTGTTTTTTTTCTTAGTAATAAGAGGACATCTTGAAAATATATGTGTTATTGTATCCGAAAAATAATATTGAAAATGAGTTATTGGTTTTGAACGCGCTTTGTCTGCTGAGTTTGATTTTAAATTTATTACAAGAAAAAAAGGAAAACATCTATTATATAAAATTGAAGATTTTTTTTTGAAATTTGTTTAAAAAACAATTAATACGGCATTAATTTACATAAACAAGGATAAATTCATTCATAACGGATCTGAGGTTTTTCAAAATGAATTCTTTTATGATGGATGTCTGCCATTTATATATATATATTTTGTATATATATATATATATATATATATATATATATATATATATAGAGAGAGAGAGAGAGAGAGAGAGAAAGAGATAGAATGAGAAAAAAGACAAAGACATAGGCAGACAGACAGACAGAGATAGGCAGAGAGCGAGTGAACACGGGTTTTGTACTCTAAACTAAACATTTTTTTTTTTTCCTGAAACTACTTCTAACAAAGTAATTCTCGGAGAAGGATGATGTCCACAATTGTTGACTTTTAAAGGAAACTATATCTGCATTGTAGAATTTTTTCAATATTATCGTTTTAAATAGGATGGTGAATTTTCTTAAGAGAAAAAAAATTCATTCTAGTGTAAGTAAATGTCATATATATATATATATATATATATATATATATATATATATATATATATATATATAAAATTATCCCAAAATTGGTTAAATTCGTCATAATTTTTATTTATATTTTTTTAAATATTTGTGTAGATACTCTTTTTATTTATCCATGATATATATATATATATATATATATATATATATATATATATATATATATATATATATTTAAATAAAAAGAAAGAACAGTAAGATATATAATCCGGTGTTCTTATAGATATTGAAGTAGATTTATCTGTAACCATGGAAACGGGATTTTAGCTGTGTCTTTAAAACCCAGTAATTTTAAAAGTTACTCCAAAATTCGCTTGAGGAGGAAATGGAACTAATGTCTTTAATTTAATTGCAAAATTAAATTCGTGGCTTTTAGCTTCCATTTTTGAAACATGGTTAGAACTGTGTAGCGGGAAAAAACATATTATAAATCAATTAATTTATTATATATAAATATATATATATATATATATATATATATATATATATATAATTGGATTTATTTTATTTCTAAAACTTTTGATTGTTTATTTAGTTTACTAAGTTAACGCCTGGTATTGACAAAAGACTCATATTGATATGCGTCTCTCTGAACACTTGATTGTCTCGAGAATTAAGCGAGAAAAATAACTGATCGAATGCTATAAAATCTAAGTCACATATTCTGGGAGCTTGTATAAGAAAATATAACGAAAATAGATTTAATTCTTTTCTAATCACTTACTGGAAACAGCGGGTAAGTGACTCGGGCTAAAAACGAAAAATATGCGCCAGTAATTGAATTTCATACTGTTAATTGAGTCAAAAGCTAGAAAGACGAAGGCGTTATAAATGACAGGTGAATTAATGGTGGCATTTGGAGACAGAATTTTCTCAGACGGCTGAATAATATAATTTCTAATTGTACGTTGATGTGGTTGAATGTTGCAAGCATTGGCTATCGCCTAAACATCGAGTCCACTGCAGTAGTAACCAGTAGTCTCATTACACTCAGTACACAATTACGGTATATATATATATATATATATATATATATATTTATATATATTCCACAGACAGGCAGTTTCGCTGTATCACAGCTCTTCAGTGTGGTTAGCCGTCCGATTGCTTCAAGCTGGGATCGAAACCCGATCGTTTTGCTATGACATTCTATCACTAAGCTATCCTCGTCATAGAGGAAGGGGGATTTTAACGTTTTCTATGTGAAATAAGTCAGTGGCCCGGAGAGCTCAATTCAGTTTGGTTGAAGAGCAATTGTTTCATAGAGATTTGAGCCACTATTTTTAAAATTACCTTTTTCTCAAGAGAGCTCAACCGGTTTTTCCGGGAACATTATATATATATATATATATGAGGTATGGTGGAGTCGTTGATAGCGGCTAGGATTGGGGATTAGGAGAGCCGAGTTGGAATTCAAATCGAATCTATTACATTCAAATACGTACTTAGGAAAGGCATTAATTCTCTTCTACATCCAGCTCTGAGTAAATAGCAGGCCAGACTGGGTTCTATAGCCCTGGATTGCAACTGGTCTAGGAGAAGGACAACTCAATATTCAAAATTGCGGAAGGTCGTTTGGGAACATTGTGGTACGTAGGACACCAGGTCTCTGTATTCGGCCCTTCAAAAAGTTTTGCCGGTTCTGCACAAAGTCTTCTCCACAATAATCAAATCATATGTGCTGGTGTCTGGCAGTCAGTTCCTATGAAATGAGCTGCTTGTATACGAAGTCGAATTCACTATATAGATAGATAGATAGATAGATAGATAGATAGATAGATAGATAATGTGTATGTGTGTGTTCCCAGAAAGTCCGGTTGAGCTCTCTTGAGAAAAGGGTAAATTTAAAATCATTGGCTCATACAGCTATTAACGCATTGCTCTTCAACCGAATTGAATTGAGCTCTCCGGGTCACTGACGTATTTCGCATAGAAAACATTAAAAAATTCCCTTCCTCACTGCCGTGCGACGATAGACTAGTGATAGAGTCTCTGATTGATAACAAATATGTCAGGTTTTGATCCCGGCTGGAAGCAATCGGAAGAGCCGTGATACAGCAAAACGGTCTGTCTGTGTATGAGAATATATATATATATATATATATATATATATATATATATATACATATAATTATATTATTTTTATTATTATAAAAGTTTATAATAAAAACTATTGAAATCGCTACACAAAACTTACTTTTAGATAACTGATAACTTGACATCCATTAGACATGTCACGTGGAGCTAGAACAGTGTACCCCAGTGAACGAAATAAAGGGTTAAGTTCGACATTCCAACCACCTGAAGAAGGCCGAAACGTTGTGATAAACATGGCGACAAAGATGCGGACAATAGCTCGAATAATGTAAATAGTGTACGCAATTTCCTTTCGCCCAATCAAGCATTTCCATTTTAAGGTGATACATGTGATTATCAAGTAAGATGAGAATTATTTTTCTTCCTTCAGCTCCGGTGTTTCACAAATGTGTCTGGTGAATTCGAGAAAGTCTTCTTTCGTATTTTTTAATACATCTGCTTCATCCTGTATAGAGGGGATTTTTGTAAATCTTTATGTGGATGAGCAGTATGGTCGAAACAACACCATCAATAGAACCTTCAACAGGAAAATAAAATTGCTAATTATCAAGGAACATGAAAATTTCAGCTTCAAATATTTTGGCTCTTTTCACTGTTACAAGGTTTATACGTTTCTGAACATTTGTAACGCCAGTTTCATAATTTTCAGAATAATTTTCTCTATTCTTACACGGCCTAAATAAATAAAGAATAAGTAGCGTTAAGTTTACATTGAAGCCATCGGCCCACTCACAAGTATTGCTGTCTGAAGTTGCATCATCACAATATCTGATGCTGTTGATTATTTTTTGACTGTTGACTTTGTTCAGTAGGGAACCGATTTGTCTGCGTAGCAAAGTTAGCTTCCACAGCTTTCAACCAAAATGCAAAAATTGGACTTTTCAGGACGAGAAACAATTCTTCCCGCGCTAGTAAAGAGGATAACGCATATATACTGAACTGACTGATTTTGTTACATTTAGTTAGGTTAAGCCAATTATCTCTTTATCAGTATAGGAGTCTGTGAGAGAGTTATATGCCATATTTATGCTCGGTACTTCATAGGAGTTTTTGTTTAAGAGGTAAATGATTTTCGAGGGAGACTATCTTATTAAAATTGGTCCGGTATCGTCTTTCGAATAGATAATTGATTAATCCACATTAGAATGAAAAGACACTCAAACACACCTCATCCTTTCGTTTTATTTAATTTTGTGGCGATGGTAGATGCCAATCCCTGAATCAGAACCTGACACCCCAGTGAGAACGTCACTTGCCCATGTATTTATCTTTAACTCCTCAGATGTATATTTTCGGACAGTGGTGAAATATTCTGAAATGCATGAAATCAGATATCTATACAGTAATGTCTTGAGATAAGTACGTACCGACACACTAGTTTTTGGATATACGAGCCGGAGTTCGCCCGATGTCTTGCCTTGGGATACGAGCTGAATTTTGAGATACGTGCAAGTTTCAGTTAAGCATTTGCTTGTTGGCGCAGCGAACGCCAAGCATAGAGAGTATTTCTATTCACAGTACACGTGTTCAGCTTGCACTAGAAGCACCTCTTGTTTTTGCTTGTAAGAAACCAAGAAATAGAAAATTATGGGTGAGTTTTAGAAAAAATAAGGGTGATTTTAAGGGGTCCTAGAACTAATCGGAAATATTCTCACTAATTTCAATGAGAATATTCGATGTGAGATAAAATTCATTTGAGTTACGAGCTTGTTTCTTGGAACGATTTAAATTCGTATCTCAAGATATTACTGCATATCGTATTTAAGAAGCCCGATACATGTATAAAAACACATAGGGCTGTCTATTACTTTGGAGATTCTGCTTTTCCTTTCGCTAATACCTAAAATTAACTTATTCGCCTTTAGGGATGTGCGTTTGATGACATTTGATGAAAAAATCCACCCAGATTAATGGTAGCAGTTTTTTTCTTGTATATTGAGGACCCCCTATTTTTTTCGTCTTGAAGATAAGCGCAAATATATATATATATATATATATATATATACTCTCATTCCTACACATTTCCATCAGTGAAAGCTTGTATCGTTTTAATTTAGTAATAAATAATTCCCTCATCTGTTTCTGCTTTTGAGCAGCTATTCTAAGATGTTTAAAGATATTTTAACTTCAGCTGATACTGAAAGTTTTTTTTGCTTTCATATAACACTTGATTCACACTTCTTACTATATATCAGCAGGTGTATTAAGACAATAAGAATGATTCATATTTTTAAGGTCGAAAATGTTTGAAACATCTGAATAAGAATCAGAAACATAACGTAAGAGTGTTGTGTAGCCCCTTAATGGGGGTGTCTTGGGGTGATGGTGTCAATTTGATCATAATAACGTTGAACCCCCTCTCTCTCTCTCTCTCTCTCTCTCTCTCTCTCTCTCTCTCTCTCTCTCTCGCCTTTTCCCGAAATGTTTTTGTGGTGATCATAATAACGTTGCCCCCACCTCTCTCTCTCTCCCTTTCTCTCTCTTCTCTCTCTCTCTCTCTCTCTCTCTCGCCTTTTCCCGGAGAAATGTTTTTATGGTGATCATAATAACGTTGCCCCATCTCTCTCTCTCTCTCTCTCTCTCACCTTTTCCCGGAGAAATGTTTTATGTTGATCATAATAAAGTTGCCCTTACCTCTCTCTCTCTCTCTCTCTCTCTCTCTCTCTCCTTTTTCCGAAGAAATCTTTTGGGGCCCGGAGATGAAAGACATCAACAAAGGGAATTTTAATCTTAACTATTTTATTAATGTCGAGTGAGCCAGTGAGCTTGATCACTGGGGAGCAGTTTCCAGAGACGAAAGGAACACGTCTAAATTGTTCGACGTGTAAGAATTAACACCAGGAAAAAAAAACTTTCTATATTTATCATTGAACGCTAGTTCAGCCAATGAAAACCGAATTTCTTTATTTTGTCTTAAATCTGGTGCCTAAGGTCAAATCTGAGGAAGTCAGAGCAGAAATATACTTCTCTAAAAAATAATAATTGTCTGCTAAACAGTTATTTAATATTCCTTACCTAATCATAAAAAAAAAATTAATTTATTGATCTTATTTCAACTATATTACTCAAAAATCCCCTCTACTCTTTCGCGTCCTCCATCTTTTTTCTTCATTGGGCCTCGGTCACATGATATCTCCGGGATGCTCATATAACATTCCTGAAAAAGAATGAACATAAAGAACAAAATTCCAACCAGCTTTTTTACGCTTCACAAACATTTTTAACAACAAAGAAAAAGAAATCCCAGGTCAACAGGTTCCACCTCTGCAATCTATTATTCTTGGAGAGAACAATACCTCTTGCCACTTCACTTGAGACTACACGAAATGCACATACAATGCACAGAAAAGATACTGGTCCCAAAATCACGCAATACATGCCAAAAAGCACCACGGCTAAGTGTTAACCCATACCATGACTGAGCTACGTACTTACCACCTAAATTTTACTCTTTAAATATACTATGATCCACCCGTATTTCCTACTCTCATTGACACAGCATACACGGTTTATCATCACCCTATTTATTCAACCACAACCAATTAATTAATTTGCTATTTGCGTATTACCAGATTTACTTGAACAAATATTCACAAAATTTATTACCATTCATTTTCTATAATTACTATTATTAAACTTCTGCCTCTGTGTGCCAAAACTCAATTCGTACTATGTGCAATTCCTTCTGTCCTTAGTTTTCCCCAAGGGGGAAAACAAGCACACCCGTTCAGCGCCTCTTCACTAATCCATTACAGGCCCAACTGTGGTTACAAGGGTTTTCTTTCCTTAGTCGTCTACTGCGACCTGGCATCCCACAAGTTACTTGACCAATTCCTTTTCGGTTGTCAGTGCCCTTTCATTCGATACTGAATATTTCATAACGTAAAGGTCCCACTGTACCCACCATTGTCCGGTTTCTATCTGCATGCCAGATAATTCCCCAACCAGAACCCAGACCCAGAAACATTCGGAAATCCGAAACTATGCAAGCCAAATCTACAATTAATTAACTTAATTTTCCCCCAAAAAAATAACTCCCAAAATTTACCAATTAACAACTTAATTCTTCAAGCAATGAAAGCTCTTAAATTAAACAAAAAGAATTCCACGCTCTGTTACAAAAAAAAAACAATATTATCATTTGTCAGTTAAGATTAACAGAATCATTCTAAACTTAAAAAATTTGAATGCACGTAAAATCATGTTAGCAAAAATGTTCAACTCATTATCAGTGCAGAGAAATCAAAGTGGCAATGCCTCATCAAAAAATTCTTTACAAAACAATTTTTCATTTCGTTACGTACACAAATTTAGCACTACACGAAGCCAACAGGCTAACTGGTATACAACATTACAACGTGCCAATCAAAATCAACAATGGAATTTCGCATATGGCTCTAAACCATTGTAAAAAGACAAAACAAAACAACAAAATCAGTCTCTCACTAAAATGTTTCATCAAAATTGACATTGTCACAACAGTATGTATGCGAGAGTGTTTACTGTGTCTCCTCTTTCTTTTCCATACACTTCCTTTTCTCTGTACACTAAAATGCAGTCAGTCTTTCTTTCTCAAAACAATTTTCCATTACACATGCGACAAACAGTCCGCTTACACTTTTTTTTACTTCGATCAGAAAAAATATTAAATGGTAAAGATAGTAAAATATTCAATTAATCTCGCGTAGTCAACAACATTTGAAAATCATATTCACTACGTACGTTTAAGTTTCTATTTAAACTACGAATGTGAGAGTTTACTTTAAAAAAAGAATTCACACTCTTTTACAAAAATAAATCATTTCTCATTTAATTACGATTAACAAAATAATTCTAAATTTAAAACATTTCAATGCATGCAAGTCACAATAATTTTCAACTCATTAAATGCCCCATCACAAAATGCCGTCAGTCTTTCTTTTTAAAAACAATTTTCCATTCCGTTCATCGATCTTCCTAAAAGGTCATCATCTGGAAAATTTATTCCCTAGCCCAAATTTCCGTCTCCAGAAAATTTCTTTTAAAAGTGAAACATTTCGCGGCCAGATTTTTCAACAACAAAATAAAATAACAGAGCGCCAGTCATACAAGATTACAACATGTCAATCAAAATCAACAATAGATTTTCGCTCATGATTCTAAAACATTTTTAAAAGACAAGAGGAAACAACAAAAATCAGTCTCTGACTAAAATGTTGCATCCAAATTAACATTGTCACACCAGTGTGTATGCGTGATGGTGAATGTTCACTATGTCCCCTCTTTCTTTCGTTCTTTCTTTCTTTCTTTCTTTCTTTCTTTCTTTTCCCTAATCGTCCTTTTTTCAGTGTCTATCTAGCAAATCCCCTTCGTTTACCGTTTTTTTCATTTTTTTCCCCACATTTTACTATCATTTCTTCCTATTTTGATTTGTTGATTTGATATGTGTATGTGTGAGTATTGGAACATCGTAATATCATCGTACTTACAGGTTGTTATTTTCTTTAGTTTTTTCTGTCCTTATGTCTTGACTACATTTTTTTCATATTCTTCCAGTTGAATTCTCCTCTGAAAATTTCTTCGAACTGTTCCACGTTGTGCTGTAACTCTCATTCTAGGCACTCCCATGCTGGGAGGCCCTGGTAACTACGTCAAATTAATCATATGTTGTATAGACATCATGTAGCTCTTAGACGATGGGTTCAATTCCATAATAAAGATGCATTCTTCCTCTTCTGTCATCTTCTCCCGGCAGGGTAGCGAAAAAATTTTGGGTCCTGAGATAAAAAAACATCAACAAAGAGAATTTTAATCTTTACTAATTTATTAACGTCGATGCTTACATTTTCTAACTAGCCAGTGGGGTTGCTCTCCTCTTCCATTGGGTAGCAGTTTCCACAGACGAAAGGAACACGTCTACATAGCTCGATGTGTAAAAACCAACCACCGGACAAACATTTCTCTATCATTCCCACGCTAGTTCAGCCAATTTAAATCGACACCCTTTATTTTGTCCTGTATCTGATATCTAAGGTCAAACAGAGGAAGTCAGAACAGAAATACACTTCTCTGAAAATAATAGTTTGCTAAACTGTTATTTAACAATAGTCATGGTTCGGTTACAGGTTGGTTATTACTCCTTTTATAATCACTTCATCCCAAACAAGGCGATAATGCCAATATGACAATAGGAGGCTACTGAGAGGGAAAGAAAATGAAAAGAGTTTTGTGGAGAAAAAATACAATAAAAGTAAAGGTTTCAGGAATACAGAACATAGCGATTAAAGTTGTATTTTTTTAAGACTGTAGACGACAGGGAAAGAATAAACCAGAAGCTATGTCCACAAATGAGAATTTAAAGTTAAGAAACTATTAAAACAGAACTTTCAGTTACACCTATCTAGATAAACATTGATACAATGAGACGTATTTACCAATCTCTTGGTACGTTTCCATTCATTCGGTTGTCATACCTATGGAGGAGAGACCCCATTAGAGCAACTCACATGAAAATCTTCATAGAAAAGACAAAGAGAAGCCACGTCACGGCGGTGTGATAATGACTGAATCCGTGATGCCAGATCAGGACCGATAACATTACAGACCCTTTTTTAGATTTTGTCATGAATCTTGAGACATATAGCAGAAGTACCAAACCACATATGGCAGCAATATTCAATGCACAGACGATTGGTAGATTTATAAATTTGCAGGATGTATTCTGATGAGAAAGATCGTCTGGCATGACAGTGAAACAAGTTTTCTAGCAGCAGACCAAGTAACTGATTCAATGTTATTATTCCACATCATGTCAGTGGAAAAGTGAGAACAAGGAAGAATAAAGAGTTACTCTCTTGCACGTTAGCAAAATTATTTTTCTATGATCATTAAAACATAAGTTTAGTTTTGGCGGTATTAACACTTACAATCCATTTCCTACCCCAGATAACAGTCTTCATTGCAATGACGAAAAGAATCTATTACTTATAAGCTGTATTTATATGTTTCATATGAGTAAAATTTATCTTTTGATTTTTTTTAAATGTGATTTGATTGAGGAAGCAGATGCCGAGTCAAAGAATCAGTGAATAGCATTTGCTACATTTGTGATCTGCTTAGACATTCCTTTTAAATGCTAAAGAAATGAATGTGATATTAGCTTTCATTTGATATACTCTGCTCGTCGAACATTATTGAAATTATGATTATTTAAACGGCTACATTTTGCCTGTGTTAGCAAGCATCTTCTGATCTACAATCATAGACTTTTGATTTATAGGTATAAATAAATCTAATTTATTAATCGATAAAAATAACTTTATATTAATGGGGAAATCAAATCAGACGATTTGAGAATAAGAATAAAATGAAATGATCCACAACTAATTATTATCCCAAACAGGTACATTTATTTCATACATGTTATGTTCTTCAAATATTTCAATTACTTCTCTTTTAAGTTTGTCCAAATTTATGTGAGGTTAGCGTAGCTATTATCGGCGCTGAATCTGCGATTTGCGTGCAATGTTAAATTATGCTCTTTTTCGCATAATTACGATGTATGAATCAATTACCTCTGTCCCCAACTATGGGTTATTAGCAGGACAAACTAGGTTACCTACTTTTGGTTGGCAAATCGTTTAACTCCGGATACAAAACCCTTTCTATGTCGGTTAACTAATTCACTCAGTAAAATCCCGTGGTAATAATTAGCGGAGTGAGTTTATGACGCTCTACACAGCATGGAACGCACGGGATAACATACATACAATTTGCTACGAAGGGTTAGTTAAACAAAACGATCCAAGTATCCTCATACTCAATATATCAAAAAGCTTCAAGCATATACATTTTTACTTTGTATTCGAAGAAAAGTTTCTGACAGACGCTGTTTAAAAGATAGATAGATAGATAGATAGATAGATAGATAGATAGATAGATAGATAGATACTGTTTATTGTTACTGTCAATAAACAGTGATGTTTTTAATTGCATGAATTATGCACAAGTTTGTCACCATGCATAATGTTAAGAACACAAAAAAACGAGAAAGATGCGAATCAAATAGAATAATAAAGACAGAAACCTCTTCTCAAAATGAGGCTGATAATGGCGCCATTAATGGGTGGAAAGAAAACTCCAAGAAAGTGATATAAACGGAGCTATGTAACAACCATCCACAGTCTTCTTCCCATTCAAACAATAGCCATTTTTTAAAAAATCGCCTGAATACCGAAGTCTCAAATTAACAGCTATGTTGCAAGTTTGAAGTTTTAAAATGTGTCATAAAGTTGATTTGAGCAATAAAAAGAGATCTCAAACGGATTTATAAGTTGCAAAAGATAAAACTATGTAGATAGATAGATAGATAGATAATGAACAGACATATAATTAGATAGAAACATAATGAATAGACAGAGATCAATAGAAAGAAAGAAAGAAAGAAAGAAAGAAAGAATATAGAATAATTTCGTTGAATATACTGGTTGAATTCGATGCATTTGTGAAAATAGTAATTTGAAGACTTTATCTCAACGATATGGTTCTTGAATTGGGTAAAACCTTATAAAAAGTGTTAGTCTTTGCCTTCTTTGTAGCAGCGAGAAAATAACGAAAAGCACAAGATGCCAAGTCCTAAATCAAGTGGAAATACATGTGAACCCAATTATTATGCCTCGTAAAAGTGCATCCATAAAGAGAAATGGCCAAATAATACCCGAAGACTCTTCTTTCCACTGACTAATTAAGCTTTATTCTCGATCGGACAACTAAAGACTGCATGAATCCTGATATCGTGTAATGTTTGAGGTGGGATTTATGGGTATTGAAGTGAACGATAGCTCGTGAGTTCCAGATTGTTGTAAAATAGCAGTACAGACATTCACCCTTGTGCAAATTAATTGAAACAAATTATTCAGTTTTCTTTCTTTAACTATACATTCAATTATAGATCCACTGGAGGGACAGGGTGTAATCAATTTCTATTTTTTCCTCACATTAGGTCTTTTGAAGTTCTGTGCAGTAATATGAATCTATTTTATAGGTGTATGATAAAATAGTTTGGACTTGAAAAATATTGCGTCAACTGTGATTGCTTCAGATTTTTACTATTGTTTCGACTATCGATTAGTTGTCTTAAGGCCAGTTCCTGGGATGGACGTTACTCCAAGAAAGCCTACTAAAATTGTAACGCTGCACGAACACACTGACAAGCCTAACCAGTGAGCAAATCAAAGTACTATAGACTGACCCGTAAACTCTCCTGATTTAAATCCAATCGAGAATGTAGGTCAATCTGCAAGGAATGACTTTATTGGAAAAATACGAAAAGAAGTAAATATTAATGGAATTATTTGTTTTGTTTTAATTAACTTGCACAGGGGTGTATGTTGATTTCTATCGACGTTTATTCAGGAAGATTCTCCATCACGTTTAGCAAAGAAAAAAATATCTAAAACAAATATGCAAAACAAATAATGTAACCAGGATTTTTAATCACTGTTGCATGATCATTCTTTCTCTTCTAATGTCATTCTCAACTTTTCCCACATTTCCTTTTCTTTTTAGTCTTGAAATTTTTTAAACGGAAGGCACTTTTTAACTTATTGCAATCCTCATATCTGAATGCTGCCTTTCTTTCAATAAACTGACAACCTTTTCAATACCTTTTTTTCAATTTCAGTCCAGGTTTCATAACAGTCATGCATCTCGTCGCTATTTTGTTGTAGATGTATCTCGTTGTCATCTTTTCCTCTTATTCCCATCATCTTTTGCACCAATACAAGACATTAGGGTTAAATATGCAGAAGCAATTATCTATAGTACATTTTCTGGAAACCAGAGATTCCAAATCAGTTACATATCACCCAAATAGTTCAAATATACAAATCCAAATCATGTCGGGATATGCAGTATTCCGGATATGAGGCAATCCAGATATAAGGGATTCCGTATATGAGGGATTGCAGATATGAAGGAGTACACCGTATTTCGGTTATTGTGCCGAGAATTAACATTGGTTGCGGTTTAATGAAATCCAATTTGGTCATCCAAATCGAGGAAAATCATTGAGAAAAATGTCCAGATCATAACTAGCTAAACTATCGTTGTCAGAGCCGAACACCTAATGCTGATTACCATTTTCGTTACTGAAGAGACCTTGTTAGAATTTATACAATGTAACTCACTGTCTCACACGTGAAAACAATTTCCAGACCATTTATATAGGCTCTATCCCTGATATCGTGCACTTTTATCCATAAATATAACATACCTTCTCCTAAACGGGTTGACAGCATTGTCTATAGGACACAGTCTGTCCTGCTACATTGTTATAGCTTATTCATACGTTTCCCAAGGTTAATTGCAACTTGACAAGAATTCGAACTCGGCTCTGCGATTCCTCAATCCGAACCGCTATCCACTGAGGCATGCATATAGCATATATAATACAATAAAGGAAAAAAAATGCACCTGTTGAGGCTTTTGAATATATTAGACAACATTTTTTTCATTTATGTAAATTTCGGATAGGACTCTAAAATACTTATGTTCATCTCTCTTTGTGTCTGTTTAAAAATATCGCACTTTTTTTCTTTCAAAATGATCTCAAGTCTTATTCTTAGTTTTATGTCTTATTTGGAACATTTTATTTGACACATACATTATTTATATCCGCATTTTCACACTTCGAAGGAAATCTCTCTTCTTATTTGATATAAAGCAACTGTTTTTCATTAATCTACATAAGATGACTTTCTCAGTTCCATTCGTTTTTATAGCATTCATATTGGTCGGAAATAGATAGATAGATAGATAGATAGATAGATATGAACGGATTCACATACATGCACACACACACACACACACATATATATATATATATAGAAAGATAGAAAGATAGATACGTATGTGTATATATATATATATATATATATATATATATATATATATATATATATACACACATATATATACATACATACATATATATAAAAATATATATATATATATATATATATATATATATATAAAATGAACAGGGTGATTTATATAATATATATATATATATATATATATATATATATATATATATATATATATATATATATACAGACATACCCACATACACACACACACACATATATATATATATATATATATATATAAAGAAGATAGATATAGATAGATAGATAGATAGATAGATAGATAGATAGATAGATAGATAGATAGATGTGAACATAGTAAGATATTGTAAATACAATTCGTGATAAATAAATGGACAAGTAGAGATAAAGATAAAGAAATTGGGTTAGATCGATGTTAGCTTCAGATTAGATAATGTTTTAAATGTTTTCATGGTACACTTGCGTGAATGTACAATAGACATGAGATCTCTGTGAACGTTGAAACACTCCTGCATGGAAGATTTCCAGAATTCATTGCATCCGAATGGGAAAGAAGGAATGCTCCCCATGTGTTCTCTCGGGATGTGGAAATAATTCAATCTATGCTAAGTTCCTGGGAACAAGGAAATATTAGTTACGATCTGAAGCCACTTATGAAACGCATAATCATCGCCATCTGCGCCAACAATCGCTTTCATAGTTTTCAACATTATTAACAGTTGAGATGACGCAACAATAATAAAAAATGATAATAATGTTCATGGTGGTTGTGAATATTGTGATCCTACAGTTTATTTCTTTTCTCCTTTTATAACTATAGATTTTGCTGTATTTGCAAATGTACTGGAGAATTAAAATTTTACTAGAATAGTGCCTGTCAAAACTGATGAGTTTATTTACATGTGAATCCTGGAGAAATGATAAATGCTTGAAAAGAAATTACATGAGGAAAACAAATATGAAATTAGAAAAAAGGAAACAAAGAAATAAGCAAACAATTGATTGAGAAAGATAGAAGGCTGAAGGAAAAAACATGTTATTAAGAAAGAAAGAAAGAAAGAAAGAAAGAAAGAAAGATAGAAGGCTGAAGGAAAAAACATGTTATTAAGAAAGAAAGAAAAAAGAAAGAAAGATAGAAGGCTGAAGGAAAAAACATGTTATTAAGAAAGAAAGAAAAAAGAAAGAAAGAAAGAAAGAAAGAAGACTGAAGGAAAAAACATGTTATTAAGAAGGAAAGAAAGAATGAAAGAAAGAAAGAAAGAAAGAAGACTGAAGGAAAAAAAATGTTATTAAGAAAAAAGAAAAAAAAAGAAAGAAAAGAATCTGAAGGAAAAAAACAGGTTATTAAGAAAGAAAGAAAGAAAGAAAGAAAAAAGAAAGAAAGAAAGAAAGAAAAAAAGAAAAAGAAAAGAAAAAAGGAAAAAAAATCTTTTAAGAAAGAAAGAAAGAAAGAAAGAAAGAAAGAAAGAAAGAAAAGATTAATTGAAAAGTTGAATGGGACGGGAAGAAAATTATTTTATTGATAGTAAACAAAGAAAGAAAGAAAAAACGAATGAACGAATGAATGAAAGAAAGGAGAAAGAAAGAACTGACTGATTGAGAAAGAAAGTTTAATGTAACAGGGAGAACATTATTTTATTGAGAAAGAAAGAAAGAAAAGAAAGAAAGAAAGAAAGAAAGCAGGAAAGAAAGAGATAATGAAATGATTAATAAAGGAAATTATTTGAAGGAATGAAATCAAAGCAAAAATCAAAATGCTTTCAGAGATTAAAGAAAGTTATATGAATAAGGAAGAAGGAATAATTAAATTATTCAAAAAGAAAAGAAAATTGACTGAGAAACAAAGAAAGATAACCGTATCAGGAAGAAAGAAAAAAAGAAAAATTAAAATTTCCATAACAAAAAGACAAAAAGAGACAAACAATAATACTTTCCAGTCAATTCCAAGCTTTTGCCGATTGTCTGTTTCTTCCAGTGCGCAAGTAACTTTGAGTATATATATATATATATATATATATATATATATATATATATATATATATATATATATATAAAAAATAGAGTGTGTGAGAGAGAGAGAGAGACTTGTGTAGACGGAATAAATTCTATTAACCATTAAATATACTATTCTTAAAACAGTGTAGAAAAAAATATTATTTATTCAAAAATTATAACATAAGCTAGATATAAGATCACAACAAAAATAGCCATTTTGTTTCAACACTTCTGGTGTCTTAAGAAGTGATGGTGTTGGATAATTCAACCCCAACACTTGATAAGACACAAGAAGTGATGAAACAAAATGGCTACTTTTGTAGTGATGTTATAATAGGCTTATGTTATAATTTGTGAATAAATTATAGATAGATAGATTGATAGATAGATATAATGTACATAGAAATATCTTGGAGAAGTTTATCACTTAGCTAAGTGGGCTTGTTTCAGCGATGCCTACTACGTATTTTCGGGAGCACTTCAAGGTAGCATGTTCATTCTTCAGGTCTTGTTGTTTTCTCACAAGACAAGATAACAACAATCCCTGAAGAGTGAACATGTTACATTGATGTACTTAGGAAACTACGTAGTAAGCATGACTGAGCCAACACCACTCAATTAAATGATAATCTTAATTTAATTCTATTAATGCTCTCTTTTAACTTTTGATATTTAGCACTTTATGACAAAAGACTGCCTGCCTGCCCAAATGACTTCTCCTCCAAACCCCGGAAAAAGAATCACCAATTCTGCTACTTTATACTATTCTATATAGTATATAATTATTACGTTTGGGGGGATCTGAGCAGATCTTTTCCAAGAAACCAAATATCAGGCGCTAAAGACTTGGTCACTTCCATTGATTCTGTGATTTTATAAACATATATGCAAAATTAAAAAAAAAAAAGCAAATTCCTCCAAAATGTAATGGAAAATAAGGAAAACGATACAAGTCTATAAAATAAATCCCAAATCTGTAAAATGTTTCTGGAGGAGAATATGGCTACAATCATCTTCCGAGACTATCAGAAATTACTAAATAAACGATTAGAACATGCAGACTCGAAAACAATTTTGTCTACCTAACTTAAATATCGAAAACTAAAAACGAATACTTTGTAAAATGAGACCATAAAAATTCAAAAATATGCACTATATACTACACAGATAATCTGTAATAAACTTTAAACAAAACTAATATTTTAAACTAAACGAATCATATAATCAACCTTCATAAAGAAAAAAATATGCATACATAAAAGACTCAAAACATCTAAATATATAAATAAACAAAAATAAACGTTAACAAACCACATAAAAAGGACATTATAAAATAAATTCAAATAACTGCATTCGGATCCAAAATTATTTCCACTCAATAGATTCTAGAATAATTTGAAACATATACATTACAACCCACCCAATAACTGTTAGGATAACACAATAGAACCTCTAATGCACTATATATAAATACATCATATATATAATAGTCGAATCAAAATACAGCATGCACGGCCTGAAGATTGTGTAGCATGTAAAAGACTGTCACTGCATTTCAGCCGGGTTTTTTCATCCTAGCCAGACGTAACCGGACGTTTAGCCACACTGAAGAGCTGTGATACAGCGAAACACTCTGTCTGTGGATGACAATATATAGGCTCATGTAAAATTTATTTCGGTTCAGCTTTCTGGGGTAGGAAGTGTGGGTTTGTAAACAGTGACTATTACGGCTATTATAGCAAGACTCTTCGGTAAAGCGAATCGAGTCCTCTAAGTTACCGTGTGTTTATCTAAAAATAAAAACGCTAAAATTCACCTTCATACCTGTCGTGCGCAGACGACTTAGTGGCAGAATCTGCAACTGACACCAATTCAGCCGGGTTTCGAACCTAGCTAGAGGCAACCGGACGCCTAGCCACACTGAAGAGATGTGATACAGCGTAACAGTCCTTCTTTGATGACTATGACTATATATATATATATATATATATATATATATATTTAATGAAAAACGAACCTCTTTAAGGTACCATTACAATAATTTATTTCACCAAAATCCTTTTTAAAGGACTCCGGATCATCAGGTAACAATTCCAACAACGAAATGAAAGGAAAAATGGGATTAGAAATTGATGGGTAGTGTAATTTTTGTAATTTAACAGGGGGGTGAGAGTTGTAGTTAAAGAGACAAGGTAGAGTATAGGGAGGGGTTAATTTCATATCTCTCTTAAGCATGCTTTATATTGGGGTAGGAGTTGTGACTGAACCTTGACCTATTTCGATGGTTAACTTAACGAAAATGATATATAGGAATGAGAGGGGAGTGGGGAGAAAAGAAAAGGGAAAATGGAAAAGAGAGAGGAGACAGACGACAGTAATACAGTAATATATATATATATATATATATATATATATATATATATATATATATATGTGGATAGGGATAGATAAATCTAAGGACCAGATATAAACAAGCGAATACGCGCGTGCTGGTGTGCATACGCGGGCAAGGAGATAAATAGTCATGGAATTTATACATGAGGTGTAAACATACTAGTGCTCGAAGTGGTTAGACAAGCAAAGATATATATTAATTAGTACATATACGTTTACCTACGTGTTGTTGTACGACTTAAGTTTCGCAGAATTACAGCTCGTCGTGCACAAGTTCTATGATGCTAAAAGTAAACAAATTGATCATGGGGGCAACGCATAAACAAGATAACGTTAATGGTTAAAAGGGAAGTAAGTTGGGAAGATGCTTACGTCTTAGTATGGGAAAAAATATATAAGGAAAGAAATGAAATATAAAAAAAACAGATAAACATAAGGAAAGTAATTGTAATATATGGGAATAAAAAATATGCGGAAATAAGAAAAATAAATATAACATATAAGGGAATTAAATAATTGTTACTAGTATAAGTACTAATATATATATATATATATATATATATAATAAAAATTCCATTGGTCATAAATTTATTCCATTGAAATCGTAAATACTATCCAATTCATCAGACCTCCAAATTCAAAAAGAAAACAGAAAAAACAACTCCGGGAATAAAAAGTAAAATTTAGTGAGAGTTTATTTTTGAGAGTGTGGGACGAATGTTAGAGTAAATGAAAGCTATAGAGAGGGGTAACAGACGAGAGAGGAACAGACTCGTTTAGTAACCAGTCTAGGAAATGAATCACTCTGAATTTAAGACACAAAATTAAGTGTTCGAGGACTTCTTGTCATCACTTTACCAGCTTTCTTTAATTAGTTCTTCAGAAAAAAGCGATTTGTTCTGCAGGAGCATTTATCGACATAATTAAATCATATATGCGTTTAGTCTACTTTATTTTTATAAGCTGGATATTAGAACCCTAATACGACAGGTGAGTTCATCATATACTTATATATGAAGATAGAGGTATGTACACCATTATGCAAAATAATTGAAACAGCCGCTTTAGTTTCCTTTCTTTTAACATACAGTCAGTTATAGACCTACTGGGGTGACAGGGTGTAATCAATTTCTAGTTTTTCCTCAGATGAGGTCATTTGCAGTGGTGTGTAGTAATATGAATATATATTCGGGATCTATGATGGTATTTGTTTGCCCTTGAAAATATTGCATCATCCGTGATGGCATTTGATTTTCATCACGCCCAAACATATTGTTTCGACTGTCGATTAGTTGTCCTACGGCCATTGTCTGCAATGGACGTTACTCCAAGGAAGCTGCCTTACCAGTGAGCAAATCAAACTACTATAGACTGGCCCTCTCCTGATTTAAATCCAATTGAGAATCTGTGGCCAATCTGCAAGAAACGACTTTGTGGAATGAACATACGAAGTACTAATATGTACCCTAGGTCTTGTTTCTTTGGAAAAATACGAAAAAAATAATAATGGGATTATTCTTTTGGTTTCAATTGATATGCACAAGAGTGTACGTCCTAATTTGGTATATTTATGGCTTATCAGTAAACTTTACTTTCTTTAAATATGTTTTGTAATTGTTTTACGATACTCTTTCCATCAATACAAATTCTGTAAGTTGCTAACAAAAGAATATGTGGAAGAATTCAGTACATCGGACATATACACATTTACATTCATTTTAAAGATCGATTTCCATAGGAATAGGTTTTAATGCATTGGCGTCGGAAGCTCTGCAGTTCGAACAGGGTTAAATAATTCTACACCAGTTGGTTAGTTTTTTTTTCTAATGTGTATTCATGAGCCAAACCTGTACGTCTGCTTTTGGACGACCTTTTTCAGAGGTGTGTCACGATGTGGAGCAAAAGATCTCCGGCATTTGCGCTTAGGAGAAAAAAATAGGATTAAGCGGTTGAGTAATGTCGCTAAATATTATATGATCCTCTTAACCATGCTGTCCACTCGGTTCTGACGACGGACTGTCTGAGATCAGGGCTTACTACGGGGTCCCCATGTATCAGCTTCATCTACTTCAAGAGACAGCAGCAGGCTGATATTAAAATCCAATAAGAGAATCTTCTAGAGAGGTCAGAGTGTAGTGTAAGTTCGAGATAGTGATTAAATTTGAGGGAGATTTGCCCGAGCAGATATCAGGTCGCTGTGACAAACATGAGTGAGCGTACGGGGTTCAAATCCCAGAAGAAGTGATGCAAGTCGGTAATTGCCTTTTCATTCTTTCCAGACGTTTTTACTTATTTCTGCTAATGTCTGATATTTCAGACAAAATATATTTCTTTTAATTTCTCATTTTATCGCGTCCGTTGTCTTTCTCTTAATTCTGCTCGTGGTTTTTATAATATTTTGTTAGAAAACTATGGCATATCTTCATAAAACCAATATTTATTTAATGAAAACGAAAATGTGTAAAAGTTTATTATTTGTTCAGTTTTGTTTATTCTAAAGCATATCAAACTCAATGGGTTATTTAATGCCGAGAAAGATTTTTATTTACACTATTTACATTATTCGGACTATTTTCCTCATCTTTGTCGCCAGGTTTATCCCAACGTTTCGGCCGTTCTACACTCCTTCCTTCTTCAGGTGGTTGGAATGTCGAAGTGAACCATTTAATTCGTTCACTGGGGTAGACTGTTCTAGTACTATGTCTAATGGATGTCAGTTA
The DNA here is from genome assembly GCA_903632075.3 of Acanthosepion pharaonis. Classification (NCBI taxonomy): domain Eukaryota; kingdom Metazoa; phylum Mollusca; class Cephalopoda; order Sepiida; family Sepiidae; genus Acanthosepion; species Acanthosepion pharaonis. The sequence continues at coordinate 321,289 of CAHIKZ030001630.1, read as the reverse complement.
TCTCCTGTTAATTCCCCTCTCAAAGAAAGCCGGGTCGTACAACGGCTGAAAAGTTGTAATAATCATGGTGACAAAGATGAGGACAATAGTCCCAATAATGTAAATAGTGTACATAATACCTCATCTCAGAAATATAAACAGATATCAAAGATTTTTAGTGCTGGTGATAATTTTCATGTTTTTCAAAAATGCATTGCTGATAATATTTTTTTCAAAAAATATATTGCTGGTATTTAAAGATATTTTTACAGATTCATAGTGTTCTGATCCCCTCAGTCGTAATTGATCTAGCAAGACAAGCTTGAGAGCCATTACACAACCTCGAGTTGCCGAACAGCATGCCGTATAGCGATTTTCTAAGCCCGGCTTAGATGTGGCACAAGGCCGAATGTATGGGGCACCCAGTGAGGATCGAACTCACTACTCAGTCGTAATTGATCTAGCAAGACATGCTTGATAACCATTACACAACCTCGAGGTGCCGAACAGCATGCCGTATATATTAACTAGTAACCAGTACTACTGAATTTATATATGTATATTTTTTATTTTAACCATTCTTGAGGTCTAATATATTAACAGTAACCAGTACAAAACGAATAAAGGTTAATTATTTGTCTGGTCGTCAAAACAATAAAGGTTACAGTAATCGTTAGTTTAAACACAGTTTTGAACCTTAGAGTCCGGTTTAAATAAAACAGAAACAGTCACGATAAGTGGTTTATCCCTTGTCTTTCTCGTTAACAACAGCAAAATAAGGTGAACATTTATTGACTTTTCACCTCCTTCTGTCCGCACTTTGCTATCCTTTCCAAATAGTACCGTCATATATGTATTTGATTCGTGCAGTAGTACAATTCTTGAATTACGAAGATCATTGGAAATGTGCAAGAACACGCGTGCTGAGAAAGAAGGCTGGAGGCACAATATTGGAATATAAAAGAAAATCTTAACGTCGATTGCGCAGTGTGAAATGCTTGAATTGAATTGAATAACGAAAAAAAATCAATCCCCGTTAAGAGTTACATTCGCCTTTATTAAAAGCAACAATAGAATTTTTGCTTAACTTTACGAATTTTGCGCTCAGTTAAGGTGAATTCAAGTAGCCTATTACACTGATGTCGCATTGGAAATTACTGGCAACATATTGGAAATTCATTGCATTCTCTGATTCATTCTCACTGAGGATCGTCGATAGCTTGCATCTGCTCTTCTAATTTAATGTTTGTGTCAATTTTTACCGCAGAGAATTGGTTCTCATCGAATGGTACAGCGAACAACAGAAGTTTATAGCGTTCTTATTGACATTCTTTGCAACAAATTAAATATTTTCTTTATATTAAGTAATTTTATTCAAATACACGTTTATTCTGATATATAAATAATTTTTTCTCAAGACATATTGTTTGATCTTTCCCTTTCGTAAATGTGTTGAAATCTACAATAGATAACGGCAAAAATACGAAAACGAAAAGCTACTGTGTAATTCGAAAAAAACTTTTTTTTTGTTTTTTTTTACAATTATTTTGCGTATTGTGTTGTTGAAATAGCAGCTCAGTTTAAATGATCAGATCTCTTTAAACGTTCAATGGTGTCTTTGGATTTTTTATACGATAAACTATAACTAATATTACTAAACCATGTACAGATATTTTCTTTCTCCAGCTATGAGACAATGATCATTAGTGTCCTGAAGATATTATGCAAATCAAATAAACCTCAGTAACTCAAAACGTTCTAAACCAATATTTTTCAAATTTAAGTTTACTTCCACCATCAGAAAAATATTTAATTATTTTTTCTTTTGTTCCTTGCCCGGGTGTACGCGCTCGGGCTCCCTACATTAAACCGACCTTGTCACAACCTGACCTCGTCAGGGCGGGGTGAGTAAATACAAATTAATTTTTCTACCATTTTTAATGGTCAGTTCTTGAGATAATTAGAATTTACGAAAATGGACCGACTGAAGATATAATGCTAATTGAAATAATATTAGCTTACGACCTCTGACATCTAATAAAATCTATTTTTCTTTTTGTTCATAATATATGTTGAAACATGGGTAAGAGGAAAAAACTAACAACTGCTGAAAAACAAAAAATAACAAAGAAGTTGTAAGTTGAGAACTCGAAGCAAAGGAAAAGACTTCAAGAACTTGCTGCCTTGAGATGAACGTAAACTAAAGCGATTTATAGCAAAAACAAAAACTTTGGGCCAGCGCTCAGATATTTGACAAAGCTGGCATTGAGGGAATTATGAAGAAAGAAAAAGGTGTCGAATACTTTGTTAATTAGGATCTTTAAAAACAACCCTAGGCAACCTTCACTCACTAAAGCAATATTATAAAGCGTCAAAAATGGGCCAAGAAATACGTGTAAATTGACTTTTGTAAAGTAATTTTAACGGACGAATCTCGGGTGACGTTTGATGGACTTAATGGATGGGTCAATAAATGGATTTTATGAAAATCAGATCTACCTGTGGCTAAAAGAAGGCAACTGGAGGCTTTAGTCATATGATATGGACTGGAATTGTCGACCAAACCATTATTGAACGATTTAAAGCAGTTAAAGCTGAACAGCGCTAACTATTGCGATTTTATGAATAAGATTTATTTGCACGATACAAGGCCCAGTCTCACAGTTTCTAAGTAAAGTGTGTATTTATGCACCACAGGGCTCTTTCTCATCTATCTAAGCTTACACATTAATTATTTGAGCATAAAAGATTTACAGGAAAGAGGATAATGTAATGGCGACCATCAAGTTCTGATCTGAATCCGATCGAAAATCTATGGTGAATTGCGAACATGAAATTATATGAAGCTGGCAAAAAATATAACAGCAAAGCAGACCTAACAATTAAAACTACCATACCAGAAGTTGAACATGCTGAAGTTAAACAAATTAACAATCTCAATTTATGATAGATTGCTGTTATTGAGAAAAAGGTCCACTATATTAAAATGTAAAGGATTCAAAGACTTAACATAGGTGTTTATTATTTTTGCTCTCATAGGTGTTGATCAACTCTTTTATGATTCTGTTAACGTTTCATTGAAGTAAAATGTGATTATTTGGTTTGTCTATTAAATTCAGACGGCATTTTTTTAAATACGTCAAATAACTTCAATAATTTCAATCAAACATACTGATACAACCTAATTTTTTACTCTATCTTTGTTTTGACATCTAACTTGATTGGTTCAAAAGTTGACTTCATTTTTATAAACCTAATTTGAATTATTGAAGTTTATATGATTTGCTGAATAACTTCAGACAGGGTGTATATAGAAATTCAAAACCACTTTATGACTTGACAGTAAGTCCAGTATATATATATATATATATATATATATATATATATATATATATATATATATATATAAACGTATTAATAATTCACATGGATACTACGATGGAATCTGCGAAAGTACTGCCTATATTTTATTTCCACAATAACTATAACAAATACAAAAAGTAATATAACACTGTTGAAGAGACCAATTTTTTTCGCTAGTATTTTTTCCCAAGTTGCATGCCACGCTCATAAAAGTCTACCAGCTACTCCGATTCACCATTTCCGTGTTAGGAAACCAATTGTTATGATGAATGTATCGATCTTACTATCTTTTCTTTAAATATACCATAACAAATAAGGACAAATGTATTACATAAAACAATGTTTAACGCAAAAGCAATCAATTGACAAGGATAAATCTACGCATCAGAGAAAAAGCCGGGTTTCAAGAAAGAAAAGAAATGTCGCGCCTATGTTAGGATCGTCAGGCTATTATTCATTGAAAGTTCTTATAGCGAAATGGAACATTGTATGCACATTTTTATATCCAGCCGCTGCAACGTGTCTACACATGATTGCTTAAAAAGCGTCCTGCTGTGAGTTGCAAGAAAAACAATAATGTTCTCCACAGCAAGAATAAGAGAAGAAAACATTTTGCATCTAAAACTGTCGTTCTCCATACGCAATAATCACTTGATATTGGGAAAAGCAATTATTATATGAATCGCTTCAAAATGCATTGACTAGTAAAACTTTCTATAATGTAAACATGATTTATGAGTTCTTCTAAAATTAAAACCTGTTGAATTCAGATCGAAATGAATCGAAAAGTTACCTGATGGAAGTATACCGAACTTGGTCAGGTTTTAACTGATGAATAACTATGAATTTATCAATTATATAATAATTGTCATTAACCATGTTTGCTTAAACAAAATGCATTCATTTATTTGTTTGTAGTTGTAATTCTTCAACAGAAAGAGATTTATATCTTCTCATTAATCTACTGGTATTTCCTTAAAAAATATTTAGTCAAAAGACACGAGCGGTTTAACTGCCTAGCAGATACATGAATGCAAATCACAACTGACCTAAATCTGTTATACAAATCGCCTTCTTCAAATCTTCATCAATTGAAGAAGACGATAACCTGGGATAATATTTGCAATCACGAAACATAGCTTAACATGCCATATCATTCAATGTAAGGAAATATAATGAGGAAGATAGTGCAGCGTCAATCAGAAAAATAGTATAATTTGAAAAGTTAGGAATGCAAAAGGAAGCAAATGAACATGCAAGAGCTTTGGGCTTAATTTTTGTAGAATAGCAGAATATTCGTGATGACCAAAATCCTAAATTGTATTCCTCCAACCCAAGATAAGATGACATTTTAGTTCCTGTAAAATGTCTACAGTAATAATTTTATAATTTGTAATATTTTTTTTTAATAATAATAAAATGTATATATATATATATATATATATATATATATATATATATGAAACACCTCATCCATCCGTGACCAATCTGTTATCACCAAGCACTGTTTTTTCACTCCGTCACCATTTTGCTTTATGTATATTTTTTCTCAAACAAATATAAAAAAAAGGAAGTGACGTTTCACTTACAACTTACTTACAAACAGAATTCTTCATAACCATTTTAGGTTCTCACCAGAACGTTAAATTATATATATATATATATATATATATATATATATATATATATATATATATATATATATATATAAAAAATTAAGTATTGGTAAAAAGCAAACAATGCTTGCCAGATGAGCCAAGAAAAAATATTAAAAGGAAAACAGAATATTATAGAATATAAAATATATACTAAAAAAACGAAAAAGACACCTGCCGTCATAGCAAAATATAGTGCTTTATGTGTAAATCATCAAGGCGAATCAAATATGCTTCCGAGGGCCAAAAGGAGAGAAAGTTTAAATACCTAAATTTTAATGCTATTGTGATTGTCAGACGACCACACGTCGGGCGACCAAACCTCTGACAACTATCTTCCATATATATATATATATATATATATATATATATATATATATATATATATATATATTTGTATAATTAGGCAGCAATCCTTCCTTTATGCATGTTTCATTAAAAACGACAGACAAGGTACTACAGTTGAGCTTTTTATTTAATTTTTTTGTGTTCTGACAAGAGCTTTCTTTTCTGGACAAAGAGTGTGTAAGAACTGTCCGAATGTTCTGTGTTTCCGAGCGCTTTCGGCTATACCTTTTAGCCATTATCAAGGATGGTTCAATTATCAGCTTAGTAGAGTGTGTGTTCTATGTATGTTCAGTGTGTGGTAGTGATGTTTTTAGTTTCCGAATACGGTTAGCACATTGTGGCTTTGTTCATAGTTGATATTGTTAAGGGTTGGCTTTTTCTTTTTTTATTATTAGAGCTTCCATTATTTTTAGTATTTTTTTGCAAGTGGATGCAGTTAATATATTAGTGTTTTCTACTAGTATGTTCCTAATAGTGTCAGGTAAATCTAAGTGTGTGTTTAAATGTGTTCTGATGGAACTGTGATCAGATAGGTGTAATGTAAGACGTCTGGATAAACATGTGGTTGTGTAGCCGATGTAATTATTTATGAGTCCGGTTTGGTGAGGAACGCAGTTCCTTAAAGGGCATTTGAACTCATAGATAATGTTCGCTCTTTGTAATTTTGACTTCGTTGGTGTGTTGTTATTTTTGAGGATAAGGTTGGCCGTCTTAAATTTTTTATAATAGATAATAAGTTTGATTTTTTATCCGGGTCAATAGGAGTAGTATATTTCTTTATAATATGTCTTAGAGCAGATTCATCTTGCTTGTAATTAATATGCATTTGGTTTTTTGTAATAAATGTGTATGTGATTTTTAGTTGTGTGTTCGCTATCATTATTACTTGCTTTGGGGAGGAATATTCTAATTTGTTGGTCTATAAGGTAGTTAGGGAAACCGTTGTTAATTAGTGTTTGTTTAACGTTGTTAAGTTCTTTGAGAAAAGTAGTCGAGAGGATGAGTTCTGGTGGGCTCTATTTAGAAAATTTTTTATTACAGCTATTTTGTACCTAAGTGGACATTCGCTTTTGAAATTAAGGTGGCACGAGTTTTTGCTGGTGGGTTTTTTGTATAATGATGTAATGAAAGTGTTATTGTTATGTTCAACGAGGATATCTAAGAATGGTAGTTTGTTTTTTTGGCTAAGTTCATATGTAAAATTAAGGACGGAGTTTTTCTCAAATGTGGTCTTAAGTGTCTCTATTTCTTTAATGTTATCAGCTAAAATGAATATATCATCTACGTAGCGAACATAGATTTTCGGTTTGTGGACCTGTGTAAATATGGTATTTTCTACGTAGGACATATAATAGTTAGAGAAGCATGGACCCAATGGATTTCCCATACTAACACCATTAGTTTGGGTATAAATATTGCCATTATGGTCATAGAAGGGGACTTTGGTTGTGCATGCGTGTAGTAATTTTTTTAGGATAGGTGGTTTGATGGATGGCGGAGGGATGGAATTATTATTGTATATAGAGTTGAGGATAATATCGATAGTTTTGTTAACAGGGACGTTTGTGAATAAGTTTTCAACGTCCAGTGACGCTATTATACCTTGATTTGTTCCATTTGTAGTTTTTAAAATTTGTAGGAATTCGTGGGTGGAGGTGATGCTGTAATTGGTAGGTAGGTATGGAGTGATGATATCGTTAAGGAATTTTGATAGCTCGTAGATAGGTGTTGGTATCTGGGAAATAATTGGTCGTAGCGGGTATCCTGGTTTATGTGTTTTTATGTTTCCATATAGGTATCCCGGTTGGTAATCTCCAACTATTTTTTGAATTTTCAGGGAATCGACTTCCGCGTTGTGAGCTGTTATTAGCTTGTTAACAGACCTTTTTAAATTCTCAGTGGGATTTCGTTTCAATTTGGTGAATTTAGATCGGTCATCGACGATATCTTTTAATTTTTTCTGGTAATCAGCTTTGTTGACTATAACATATGTGTTAGATTTATCAGCGCGTCTGATGACAATGTCAGCGTTGTTTTTTAAATCTTTCGCAGCGTTTTTTAGTTTTGGTGTTAAAATACTACTATGGTTGGTGCCGGGGGATCGGTTCTTCAAACCCTCAGCTTTGAGTAAGTCTTTCAGGTCAGGGTGTACTGCTATGTCACCACGCGTGGAAAGTTGGGATAGTGATTGGTATAGAATTTCAATTTCAGTTGTCTTGGTGATAAGGTCAAACTTAGGTTGGATGTGGCAGTTTGGACCTAAATTTAGAAATTCTTTTTGGTCATCTGTTAATTTATGGTTGGATAAATTTAAATATTTGTCTTCACTGTTGGGTAGTAAAATATTTCCTTGATATAATTTACAAAGTTTTTTTGTAATTATTTGTCTGTGTGTGAGTTGGTGCTGGTTGATGCTAAGATTGAGGTAGTACAGTGATTCATTATATTCAGGTTCGGTCAAAGTGTTTTTTAGTGTAGTGTTATGTTTGTGTATTTCTTTGTTTAAATGTTGGATTTCATTTTGAGCTAATTTTATTTGTCGTAAGACGAGGTTTTTCCTGAATGTAGTGGTGTTATTTTCCTTGTTGGCTGCCGGGTCGTGTAATTTGATATTTGTATAATTAGGCAGCAATCCTTCCTTTATGCATGTTTCATTAAAAACGACAGACAAGGTACTAAAGTTGAGCTTTTTATTTAATTTTTCTTGTGTTCTGACAAGAGCTTTCTTTTCTGGACAAAGAGTGTGTAAGAACTGTCCGAATGTTCTGTGTTTCCGAGCGCTTTCGGCTATACCTTTAGCCATTATCAAGGATGGTTCAATTATCAGCTTAGTAGAGTGTGTGTTTCTATGTATGTTCAGTGTGTGGTAGTGATGTTTTAGTTTCCGAATACGGTTAGCACATTGTGGCTTTGTTCATAGTTGATATTGTTAAGAGTTGGCTTTTTTTTTTTTTATTAGAGCTTCCATTATTTTTAGTCTTTTTTTGCAAGTGGATGCAGTTAATATATTAGTGTTTTCTACTAGTATGTTCCTAATATGCATCCAGCAGCAAAACGTGTTATTTACAAGGTTGATAAAAGTTTCCAAATATAGACTCTCTCCTAAATGCTATCTATCTATCTATCTATCTATATATATATATATATATATATATATATATATATATATATATATATATATATATATATATATATATATATATATATATATATATATATATATATATATATATATATATATATATATATATATATATATATATATATATATAATTAGTTTACCCTGTTGAAACATTTATCTGATTTGGGCATTAAAGACACGTGGCTAGGATGCTATATGAATCGATTTGTTTTATTATTACTGTGACTACAAGTTATTAGTTGGATATTATTATTCCACATTTTTATTCTCCTGCAATATTGATTTAAATATTCTTACCATCATGCAAAGCATATTCACTCGTGTTTCTGCGAATGTAGAGACAGAGAAATACACTTGTTAACATGGATATAAATATAGTTTAACGTATCATATAAATATAAGTAATTATATTCATCTGGAAAAAAAATAGGTGTTTTGGCTTGTAAATGAACGAATCAATACACAAGGAAAAATAAGGGGGGGAAAGAACTAAGAACATGTAATTGAGGCGAAAACAATCGTCCAGAAACCAAGTTCAGAGTCCGAAGAAAAAAATCTCCAAAACGAGTAAAGCAAAAGTAACTAAGTGCTCAATACACTAAGTTGCGCAAATCTAACTATGAACCTTAAGAGCCAAGCAAACCTACCTAGGTTTCACCTACGCGGATTGTCAAGTTACGCCGACCAAAGAGTTAAAATTAGTACAGAATATAAATAGCCTGCAACATAAAAACAACCATGACCACGTGACTATAAAAAAACGATGCAAAGCGAATTTTTAACGCATTATAAAAGATATATAATCATTACCTACTACCATAGGACTCATAGCGAAAAACTTTTAACATTAATCAGCAGTAGCAGACAAATTCCCTTTCTTCCAACGTGCTCAACAGACCACGACCAAAGGGAGCATATATATATATATATATATATATATATATATATATATATATATTTATATATATTCGAACACAGGTCTCATGGTCAGAAAGTGAACGTTCTAAACACGTTCTAAATATATATATATATATATATATATACATATACATATACATATATATATATATATATATATATATATATATATATATATATATATATATATATATATATATATATATATATATATATATATATATATATAAAATTTTCACTTTTTACCATGAGTCCCAGGTTCGAATATCACCATGGTCGATTTGTCAAGATTAGACTTCCTGGTGTTGTCGGTCTGGAGGGCGACGATCCCAGCGTGTGAGACCTTTGAAAAGTGCCTGACAACCATACCACGGATTGAGCCAAGCATTGAGAATGAAATTGGGTATACGTAACACTTGATGCTGTCGATAACTCTGCTAGCAGGAAGTCACAAGTCATCGTGACCGAGGGTTTGTGACTTGAGCCGATGTTCAGATTATTGGTCATTCTAGATAACACGGTCTCTCCCAGAAACTGCAACTAAGTTGCAGTATAAACCACAGATTGGATCTTTGTGTGTTTAACAAAAAAAAATGTGCCTGAGCGAGTGTCTGCAATAATGATTGGCTAGCAGATTTATATATATATAATATATATATATATATATATATATATATATATATATATATATATATATTATGGGTTGTTCCATCGGCCAGAAAAGTCGTCATTCATGCCCTGCTTGCATTCCAGATGAATGACGGCATCATATGGGTTGATATCATTTGGAAACAGTTACTGTTCCCATTGTCTTAATGTGAAAAATCATGAATCCTTGATCGCCCAAATTTTTTTTAAATATTTTTTTCGCATTTTGAAATACGAAAATGATGTTATAAATGCAGCTTTAGGTCACTAATTAATAAGCCTGTCAATTAAAATGTCGACAGCTCTTGTATAATCATAAAATGTGTTTTCAAATCTCTTTCTTTCCCGGATATCGACAAATTTTAGGTCGTAATTACCAGTTTCCGAATTGTGTATACATTCTCTTTTCATTGGTGTTAGTTACAAGATAACACTTAAGGTTAAAGGTCTGCAATGAGTCCTAGTGTATTATTGGACACTCTTCATTTAATTCCGTCCGAGCACAATAGCTTTTTCAGCTTCCACCAGTTTGCCCCCGTGAAAGCGCCATTTGTTGGCTCCAAGAAGTCTGGCCTCCGACAGTTCAAGAAAATGGCACTTAAACTCGATCGAAGATTTTAGCTTCGAAAGAGTTCCGTGAAAATCAGCAACAATGCTAGAAATGATTTTAATAGACGTACAAATTTCGATTCTGCTTTTAAATGAAGACACTTAACTTTATCCAGATATTATGCGCAATCTAATGCAATTAAGGTTACGTGGACAAACACAGGAACATCACTAAATGCAGACGCATACACAGAGATGCCTTTGTCCAAGTGTGCAACATCACACACAAGCAGACGCGTATGCATATGGAAAAAATATAAACATACATTTACACACAATCTCACAAACACCGGCACGTGGTAGATATTCATGTGTGAAACCTTACAGATACATACACTAACACATACATATATACAAATATACAGTCACACAATATCAGACACATATGTGGTCAACTTTACATCAAATAAAAATACTTCTGTGCACTGCATGAATGCGTTTGACTATTTGTGTCATCTTGCGCACATACATATACACACATATATGTATGTATTTCTGTGACATATATATTTATATCGCAGAAATATATATATATGTATATATATATTTACAATAGAAAAACAGAAATAAATGTTTACTTATGTGCGCAAAATGATACAACTAGTCAAACAATAAGTCATGTACATACACAATTTCATACAAACATAATATATATATATATTCATATATATATATATATATATATATATATATATATATATATGTGTGTGTGTGTGTGTGTGTGTGTGTGTGTGTGTTAGTAGAAAAACAAGAAGTAAACACATTAATGCAAATGAGTGTGTGCATTTTTAAATACGTGTTCTTAAATTTGTTTCCTAACAGTAATTCTATCATTAATCTAATTTTATAAACGTTTCAGACAGATCTGCTCAAATGCATTTCATTTAAATCGACAGGTCAACGAAGCCAGAAACCAAATACAATTTCTCTTAACTCTCTCTCTCTCTGTCTTCGTATCTCTCTGTCTCTGTCTCCCTCTCTCTGTCTCCGTCTCTCTCTCTCTCTCTCTCTCTCTCTCTCTCTGTCTTTCATAAAAGTGATCCACAGTCAATAGCTACAAAGAACGGAAAGTATCAATAACACGACACATCACAAAAGAAGACTATTCAGTCGACTTTCATTGAACTTGCCAAATATGTACAACGGACTAAAATAAAATAATCGCGCGACTCAGCACCAAAATATTTCTAAGGATGAAAAACGAATGAACTCTAAGAAATCACCAAACTCTGAAACAATATCTATAAAAAATCTTTTAAACCCGATATAGGAAAACAAGAATTATTTTCATTGCCCAAGATGCCGTCCGCCACGACGTCATTCTTTAACTTCAGTTGATTATTTTAGATGCAAATGCTTCGGCAAGTGATGAATTGATGATTAAAACCCAAATTCAGCAAATGTTAGCCTAAAATTTGTTTTAGAAATTAACAGCGCTTTAGAAATATTTCAAAGAAAATATGATAGACAGCGATTATCTTTGATTATGAATTAATGCAATATATATATATATAATATGATATAAATATAATCTTAAGGTATGCTATATGAATAGTTAAAATTGTTCAGTTTCAGACATAGAGCGTATATAAATATAAGGGTGGACACTGTGATAAACGCAATCTTCAAGTATGAAACAGACAATCGCCACTTGGTGTTTACCTTAGTGTCCACTTATCTATCTATCTATCTATCTATCTATATATATATATATATATATATATATATATATAAAGAAATATAATCTTAACGTGTGCTATATAAATAGGATAAAGTGCTCAACATCAGAGATAGAGCGTGTGTAAATATAAAATTGAACATAGAAGTCAACACTAAGTATTGACTTCTATGTTCACTTTTATATATATATATATATATATATAGTGGGTATCAAAAGTATTTAACACATTGTTTTTTTTTTATAAATTTCACAATAAAAATTTGAATGATACTAAATTCAAATATTTAATGAATATTTTCTAACTACGCATAATGCAAAATTGAGAAAGATTGATTTAATGTACTTTTTTTGCCAATTTTTAAATTGTGCGCATAAATATTTAACACAATTTATTAGTATATAGTAGCATATTCTCAGTTCTGCATTACAACCTCTAGTCGATTTATGTCAGATTCTACAAGCTTCTTGCATGAAGATTTTGGCAGTTTCACTTATTATTCTTCACAGACTTTCTTCAGTTCCTTGATATTTTTTGTAACTCTTGCGTGCACTCTCAACTTCAACTTTTTCCATAAATATTCTGTTGGGTACTTCTAGGACTATTCCGTAATATCAATTTGGATAAGTTTTAAGATATTTTACCCATGTGCTTTGGATCATTTTCCTGTTGGATTAAATAATCTTGGTCAAGCACCAAACCTGTTGCACTTTTTAATAGATGGGTTGATAACATTTGGTTGTATTTTGCTGCATTCATTCTTCCTTCAATGACTTCCGTTTCTCCTATTCCGTTATACAAAAAAAAGACCCAAATCATTACATTTCCATGATCCCATATTTGACTGTTGGGATGGTGTTTACTGGGTTGTAATCAGTTCCTTTTTTCTTTTATATTTGGGTGCATATATTTTTTCCCGTTTTACGTTTCATCTGACCAAATAACTTTCTTCCAGAATTCATGTAATTAAACTTCATAATTTTTAACAAATTTCACACAGTTTTGCACATGTTTACATTTTAATAGTTGAGTCTTTCTTGGTGATCTAGAATACAGGCCTGTACAATTCAATGATCTCTTAATTGTATCTCTGCTTACTTCAATTTCATCATTTTTCTCTTCTATTCAGAAAAGGTTTGTTTCTTGACATTCAACGCTATATATCGTTCAGTAGCCTCCTTTAATTTACGCAGGCGACCACTCTTTTGAATATTTTCAGTAGTATAATATTTTTGCACTTTTGAACAACAGCACTTACTGCACGCAGAAGCAAATTTAAATCTTGAGCAATTCTTCGATACCTCTTACTATCTTTGTGCAGCTTTATAATCTTCTGTTGCATATCATTAGACAATTCTTTGTTTTAACCATTTTTTAAACATTAGATAACGCGGCAATCTGTACTGTTTCTGAACTGTTATCACTATGTGCCGATTGAGTGGCGTGCTTTTTTAATACATATATGAAAAATATATATATAGTTTTTACTATTAAATAGACTATAAATTATTTCACTATAAACTTTAATGGATAACCTGAATAAGCGTTCGTCAGTTGCCAGTAAATAAAGCAATTTATTATATGGATAACTTGTAGGCATACCTGATATTTTCTGGAAGTATTATTTATATATAACCGATAATTATATAATTGTAATCTTTTTTTTATTGATCTCATATAAGAAAAGAGGAAAATATTTACACTATACCTGAGAAGGTGACTGGTACTGAAAAAAATATTTTAACACGTAAAACCATCGGGTTCAGAAATATGTAAACTCTGAATTATATACAAGTACTTCCTCAGATCAATGATTAAAAATAACTTCCATTGAATTAACTTTGTAGATCTTAAAAGAGACCATCCTTATTCAAACCTTGTGAACTGTCGCAACAGATTCACAAAGAGCGTTAACGAAATAGAAATCATCATTTAAGGACTTCCAACCGCAATTCCAACTAAAATGGATATCACCTGTCACTTGAAAAGAAAATAATAACATAATTAAGGTATGGACTTTCCACACTACTTCAAATAAAATTTTATAAAGCCACCGCAATCAATACTGGATACCAGTTATTACACGTGAGAAACGTATTTTCCTAACAATTTTTATTCGTCGAATATTTCTGTACAAAGACACGACTAATTACACTCTTACACCCCTGTGGAAATTAATTGGAACAACTGTTTTAGTTTCTTTTCTTTCACTATACGGTCAATTTTAGACACATTGGAGTGACAGGATGTACTCGATTTCTATTTTTTCTCTGATTAGGTCATTTGCAGTGGTGTGCACTAATATGAATCTATTTTCGGGGTGTATGATGAAATATGTTTGACCTTGAAAAATATTGCGTCATCCGTAGTTGTATCAGATTTTCATCACGCCCAAACGCTATTGTCTCGACTGTTGATTAGTAGTCCCACGACGATTGTCTGCAATGAACGTTACTCCAAAGAAGCGTACGAAAATTGTAACGATGCACAAACGCACTGGCAAGCCTTAGCAGTGAGCAAATAGACAGGCCCTTAAACTCTTCTGATTTAGATCTAGTCGAGAATCAGTGGTCAATCTGCAAAGAACAATTTCGGGGAATGAACATACGAAGTACTAACACAATCACTGGGTCATGTTCCATTGAAAAAATATGAAAAAAAAGTAAATTATAACGGAATTATTCGTTTTGCTTCAATTAATTTGCACAAAGGTGTACAATTGCTATATTAATGCACCGATGATTTTGCGCATGTGTAGTTTTTTTTTTTTTTAAATTAGAACGCCAGTGCCAAACAAAACGAGTCCGAAACAATTTTTAAGGACAACCCATAAGAACATATGCTACGTGTAAACATTTTCAGTAAATATCATTAAAAATCACAACACTATTTCTAGGAAAATGAACAGATATATTCAAATTGATGCTTATAAATTTTCCTATTTAACCTCAGAGGAAACCGGGAATCATTGAAATTAGAATAAATTTCTAAGCTTTATTATCTATGTGGCAGTCAAACAAGTACGTTATTGGAAGCTATTTCCTATTACTAGATGTGATACTGACTCCCATCAGAATGGTTCAATATTTACTACTCACTGATATTCAAAGTTATTCTTAATAAATAAGACACCTCAGCGTATATAAAGAGTGCTCTGCACTTTTGTCTTGTTCCAGACAAAGCTAATTGAATTATTATATTTCATAACAAATTAATCAAAACTGTGTGAATTTAATTAAAAAGTATTAGAAATATGAAATCGTATCAAAATATATACAATATTTTGTGACTTGAATGCACACGTACTTGCTATTTACAAAATATTGTACAGACACAAGTCCTCAAGTATATCGTACACATTAAAGTTTGAACTCACTACCCAGTAACAATGAACATCTAACCTAACTCACTACCAAATAGGTAAGGTTTGTACTAAGAGTAGATGACTGTAGCCCATGGCCACGGGTATGATTCACCCAGTTAGAATCGAAATTACTACTATGTAATAATATCTATCTAGACTAAAAATTCTGACCATTACATCACGCATATATACATAACAATATTAACTGAAAATATTTATTCTTGATAAAAGTAAAAAGAAAACTTATTGTCAGTGCTCTGATTGACTTCGAGTTGAAGTGATTACATTCTTGACGAAACCTCCATATGAAGCGTTAAAGTGAAACTTAAACAGTCCTGAAATATTTATTGAATTTCGATTTGTTCTCAGTCTTTCGTAGAAATACGACTTGAAATTCTTTCTCTTGGGTTTATTGATTAACTCAGAACAAAATGTATCAATAAGTAAAGAATGAGATCTTTGTTTTACTTCTTTTTTATTTTTATTTTTTTGCTTTCTGATTTTAGTTCAACATTTGTACGCCAGGATGTGCACCAAGTTACGATTAATTATGAGTTGAAATTGCTGAAAGGAAGTCTAAAACAAGAGACGTGGCTTAATAACGAATGTAAATTATTCAACTTTTAATTATGAAATTCTTGTGACAGTAAGTACAAAAATAAACTATTCAATATGCAACCATGAAGTTAAAACTAATAGAAAATAAAAGAAATACTAATAAGTATAACGCTAATAATAATAAAATTAATAATTACACTAAGAATAATAAGAGCACTAATAATAATAATAATAATAAAGAACATTAATAAGAAGAAAAATACAATAATAATAAAAACACTAATAATGAGCAAAAAGATCACTAAGAAGAATCGCAATACTAATAATAAGTAGTAGAAGAAGAATACTAATAATAATAAACCAGTATTAAAAATAAGAACACTAATAAAAATAAGAACACCAATAATAAGAGGTCTAATAATAACATTAATAAGGACATTAATAAGAAAAACACTAATAATAATAAAACTAATAATACGAACACTAATAAAAAACACTAATAAGAATAAGAACCTTAATAATACGAACACTAATAAGGAGAACAATATTTTGATAGTAAGAATAAGATCACTTAATAAATATATCACTTTAATAAAAATAACAGTAACAATAAGGAGAACACTAATAAGGAGAACACTAATAATATGGAAAAGAACACTAACAATAATAATAATAGTAGTATATGTATATGTACAGATATGTACGTATATATTTACATTGATTAGAAACAGGTTATATTATTTGTTGATATAAATATGTAATTGGTACCTAGTAGTTTTATTAATTTTAGACTCTTATTACTGATAACAGGAAGAAGAAAGAGAAACAAAGAGGAATGCAATAATGGTAATAACAATAATGATGGTAATGTTGATTATTGTGGGGGTGGGGATTGTAGCGATCGTTTCTTATAGGTCATTTTTGAAAGGACTTTTGTTATTTATTTATTTATTTATTTAATAGAATTTATATGAAATTATAAGAGAGAAAATTCCGTTAAAAATTGATGTTATGTCGAAGTCTCGTGAAACACGTCGTGTCTCCTTGAGATCCAAACGCATATAAATGAAGATTTTACTGTTATTGTTAATAATAGTAGTATTAAAAAAAAAAACGGGAAGAGGTCTGGCACCTCTGAACGTGATGGCTACCATGGTATGGAGATGCTCTGACTTTTAGGAACCAACCCCGACGTATGGATAAATACGAACTAACTATAATGCTGACACAACGAAAAATACTGCTTAAACGCATCGGTCGTCAAGTGCGTCAACAAAGAAATGAAAGAGCTAGAAGGATCAAGCAATAGCAAGAACAAAACACACATATAGAATGCCAAAAATTATTACTGAAACAAACCGTGCCAACTGGAAAGCACCAGCAATAGACTGAATAGTCAATTTCTGGATAAAAAAATATATAACATCCACCAAGGCCTTGCACGTGCATACAATGATATAATCATAAACCCAGAAAAATGCTCCAAATGACGTTGGAGTAACATATCTAGTTCCCCAAAACAGAAGAGACGGAGAACTCGGAGATTATAGGCCCATTACCTGCCTACCAACAATGAAGAAGACCCTCACTTCTGTCATAACCGACAGGACATACAACTTCCTTGAGAAAAAAAATTATTCCCATCAGCACGAAGGGCTGGAAACTAGAATGTTACGGATGCAAGGCCCAAATTAATATTAATAAAACAATATTGGAAGAGATGAAAACAATGAAAAGAAACTTATCAATTGGATTCATCGACTACAGAAAGGCGTTCGACATTGTACCACACTCATGGATAGAGTCAGTTTCATAAAGGAGAGCATGAAAACTGGAAGATTATACTAAACCTAAACCATACAAATGGGTCATTAACATCGAGATCAATCAACCAGATTCATTGCCACCACGACTCTGCTGCCTGTCATTAGCGCCACTCAGCTGTCTACTGAACAATAATAGCTACGGATACAAGTCAAAAAATGGGAAAATGAATCACTTATTCTATATTTATAATCTTAAATATTGGCCAATGATGACAACAAACAGAAAAACCTAATCACCAGTCACTTCCAATTGTTTGAATATCCGACGAGGAATCTTTCAAGGAGATTCCCTGTCGCTCCTTCTGTTCTGTCTGAATAGTAATAAATATAGGTACAAAGTAAAAAAGAAAGCATTTAATTAGCTATTTGACATAATGTCAAAGTCTTTGCCAGAGACGACAATGAATTGAAGAGTATCCTCAATACTGTAAACTATTAATGATGATATCAGTATGGGTTTCAGATTAGATAAAGATAATATTCCAAAAACTGGGACAATAAGCTTATGGATACCTGGGAGTCATCGAAGTAGATGGAATACAGCATGCCCAAATGAAGGTTAAAGTAAGAAAAAATACCACAGATGTGTGCAAGTGGTGTTAAATACCGAGTTGAATTCACAAAACAGAATGTTAGCCATTAACACTTTAGCTGTCACTGTGGTGCAATAGTGTTGCAATATCCTTAATTGGACCATAGCTGACGTTAATCGAATGGATGTCAAAATGAGAAACCTGCTCTTTTCCCACCGCATACATCACCATGAGTTTCGTATGTATGTGTCTATATCCAAAGGAGGCAGAGGATTAGTTCAACTAGAACTGTCTTACAAAACCACAACAATCAGTCTTCAAAAAGTACTTGGAAACTACAGAGGACTGGATACTGATCTGTGTCAAGGAAATTAGAGAAATAAGATTATTCAGTAATAATAGAAGCCATCAAATTCAAAAGGGTATTTCAAGTGCAAGGGTTAGGGTTAGGGATAATACATCTACTGCAGCGAAAAAGAACCTAGAAAAGAAAGCAAAAGCAAATGCCATGTACCAAATGTAGAAAGAATGGCATGATAAATCTCTTCCTGGTCAATACTCTACCCGTGCCAAGCAAGCTGATGGAGACAAATCCTGTATCCATCAGTTTTTAGGTAGTGCAGGGTTAAAAGCTGTAACCGGATGTTTTATTCTTGCTGAACATGACCAATGCTAATTAATTAGAAATTATCAAGTACGCATACTGAAAAATTGTCTTAGCCAGAAATTCAGATTTTGTGATAAATATCCAGCAACGACTGACCATCATGGATCAAGTTGCACATATTGGCACCCGTTGAATATAAACCCGTTCATGAGGGAGTGGGCCAATATCTGCACTTGAAAATATACAACTTTTACGGAACGGAAACTGAAAGAAATTGGTATGAACACCACCCATTTTCCTTTCCGTGGAAGTTGTAGATTTTCAAGTACAGATATTGGCCCACTTTGACATGCCGTGTTTTATATTCAGTTGGCACAAAGATGGTCAATTGTTTCTTGATATTTATCACAGAATTTGCATTTTTTGGGTAACACTTTTTCAATATGTGTGCCTGATAATTTCTATCTAATAAGCATTGGTCATGTGCAGCAAGACTCAAAACCTTCGGTTTTAGTTTTAAAAAATTACTTTCATAAATACTGATGGTTATTTTCGTCTACATCAGGTTGTTTGGTAGAATATTTACCATGAAGCTGTTTATGTTGCCATCGTTTATGTATTTGGTCGGTTATATTTGCCTTTGTTTTTTTTTTAAGTATTTTGCAGCTTCGGTGTATTGTGCTTTACTTGTATTTCTTCCTCCATTTGAAACTCAATTTTGAACTTATTATTATTATTATTTTTATTTTCTTTGATTTCTGGCGTTTAATATTTTTGTTTTTCCAGGTCCCTTTCCAGGGACTTAATGTTAGAAATGGCATCATGACACTTTCCACTGAAAAAAAAAAAAAAATTACATAGATAAAGCCCTTTCGTAAAGTGTGGGGCTGTACTTGTCAGAAATTTTTTTTTTATCTCCTTGAGGCATGGACTTCCAGGAATCACTTCAATTCGTCTATTGCAATCTTTTCCAACCAGTCCTAGGGCTCCAACTACAACAGGATTGTTGATGTTTCCATATGACACATTTTCGAGATTTCTATTTCAAGGTCCTTGTATTTTGACAGCTTTTTGAATATCTTCAAAAATGATACATTGCAGTCAGCAGGGACTGTCATATCAACAAGAAATTATCGTTTTTGTTTGTGGTCTTTAATAACAATATCTGGCCGGTTGGCTTTTGATTGTTCTGTCAGTTGAACATTTTCTACACCATAGAATTGTAAT
The DNA here is from genome assembly GCA_903632075.3 of Acanthosepion pharaonis. NCBI lineage: Eukaryota > Metazoa > Mollusca > Cephalopoda > Sepiida > Sepiidae > Acanthosepion > Acanthosepion pharaonis. The sequence continues at coordinate 300,833 of CAHIKZ030001630.1, read as the reverse complement.
AGTATAAATTATTATATATATTGTATAAATTATTGTTATTATTATTATTATTATTATTATTATTATTATTATTATTATAGAGAGTATGTTTCGGAACGTATCCACTCTTTGCTCCCTGGGTCGGCTTCTGATTTGTGTAGATACTTGCATATTCAAATCACAGTCGTTCGGTGAATATATTATTAATATTGTTAATGCACTCAATAACCCAGCTCTTGGTTTACCCTAGTTTTCAGCAAAATACTTATGTGGATTTTTTCTCCTTCTCCTAATTTCTACTTCCTTTAACTTTTTTCATAAAGAGTTTACTGTTTTCCGATAACAATTGGTACGACTATCACTGTCGTGTTCCATAACTTCTTCAACTTCCTCCCAGACAAGATCGAGATATATATCTTATATATATATATATCTTTTTTTTTTAATTACATTTACTGGTGGGAGGGGGGCTCTGCAGAAACACGATCACTCCCTTGTTTTGCTTCTTTTCGTTATTTACTATTGCCAGTTCCGATATTTTGCCCTAGAATGGGCGATGCTTTGAATCTTAAAGTCCCAGAAGGCTTTATGCTTCATTCTTCATAACAGACTCTGAACTATGCGGATAATATTGATATGTATGGACAAAATGTAGCCATCTGCGTCGTTCCCTCTATACATAAGAACATCAATGAGTTCCTCACCTAAAGCATTTGTTTACAATATAATGACACATTTGACAGAATACGCTCCTTTTCTGTCGATAAAAAATATGAATATTGTTCACATAGATTAAACATTTAACAATGGAAATTGCAGGCCCAAATTCAGCTACAAATTTTGTATCCTGGTACGGATATACTGATTCAAACTCATGAAACATTTTCTACATTTTTCATTTTATTCTTCCAATACAAAATCCAAAAGTTAATCACTATAGAGTTTCGGAAAGAATTATTGAAGATGGACGAGGCTTATGCACGAATTAATGTACATTATAGACGTAAGAAGTGGAGATAAGAATTGCAGATTATACTATTATCATTATTTTTATTTTCTTTGATTTCTGGCGTTTACACATTTCTTTCCGGGTCCCGCCCAGGGACCTAAGGTTAGAAATGGCGTCATGACACTTTCCACTGACAAAAAAAAAAATTAAATTACATAGATAAAGCCCTTCGTAAGGTGTGGGCTGTACTTGTCAGAACAATTTTTTGTATCTCCTTGAGGCATGGACTTCCAGGAATCCCTTCAATTAGTCTACTGCAATCTTTTCCAACCAGTCCTAGGGCTCCAACTACAACAGGGATTGTTGATGTTCCCATATGCCACATTTTCGAGATTTCTATTTCAAGGTCCTTGTATTTTGACAACTTTTTGAATATCTTCAAAGATACATTGCAGTCAGCAGGGACTGCCATGTCAATAAGGAGGCACCGTTTTTGTTTGTGGTCTTTAATAATAATATCTGGCCGATTGGCCTTGATTGTTCTGTCAGTGTGTATTGTGTAGTCCCATAGAATTGTAACAGGTTCTATCTCCGTAACCGGGTCTGGGTGGTGTTCATACCAGTTTCTTTCAGTTTCCTTCCCGTAGAAGTTGCAAATTTTCCAGTGCAGATATTGGCCCAATCTGTCATGTCGGATTTTATGTTCAGTGGGTGCCAACACCGTGCAACCTGATAAAAGATGATCAATCGTTTCTGGATACTTATCACAGAATCTGCATTTTGGGCTGACACAATATTTTAGTATATGTGCTTGATAATTCCTAGTTAGTAAGCATTGGTCCTGCGCAGCAAGGATAAAACCTTCAGTTTCCGCTTTCAACCCGGCACTCCGTAGCCACTGATGGGTATGGGTTTTGTCTACGTCAACTTGTTTGGTACGGGCAGAGTATTGGCCATGAACCGGTTTATCTTGCCATCGCTTCTGTATCTGGTCGGTTGCATTCGTCTTTGCTGTCTTTTTTTTAGGTATTTTGCAGTTTCAGCCGGTGTATTGTGCTGTAGTTGCATCTCTACGCCCATTTGAAACTCCATTTTGAATTTGTTGGCTTTTTTTATTACGGAGTAAAGACGCTTACTACTTTCATGTTCCTTGACGCATACCATCATCCAGTCTTCTGTAGTTTCCAAATATCTTTGGAGGCCAATTTTGTAGTTTTTGTAGGGCAGTTCTAGTTGAACTAATCCTCTGCCTCCTTCGGATCTGGGCACATACAGACGATCAACATCAGCTTTGGGATGATGCATGCGATAGCAAATGAGAAGTTTCTCGTTTTGGCGTCCATTCGCTTAATTTCAGCTATGGTCCAGTTAAGGACATTAAAGCTGTATTGCACCACAGGGACAGCCAATGTGTTTATGGCTGATATCCTGTTTTTTTTTTTTAGCTCAGTATTTAGTACCAGACGTACACGCCTGTACTACTCTTTTCTTTTTTTTCCTTCATTTGGGGGTGTTGTATGCTATCTCCTTCGCTAATTCCTAGGTACTTATAAGCTTCACCATGCTCCAGTTCCCTAATCTTTGTGACAAAATCTAAATCTATTAAGGGTGTTTCTGTAATTCTACCTTTCTTGAAAGTCACTTTTGCACATTTATCTAATCCAAAGTTCATACCTATGTCGTCACTGAAGTATTTTACAATATCGAGGAGGCCTTTCAACTCATTGTCGTCTTTGGCAAAGAGTTTGAGATCATCCATGTAGAGTAGGTGACTGAATATTTTCTTATTTATTTTTTAATCATAGCTACTGTTGTTCAGTTCATGTGTAAGAGGGATTAAGGATAAACAAAACAGAAGGGGTGACAGAGAGTCTCCTTGAAAGATTCCACGTCGGATATTCAGACGGTTGGATACGGCAGTGCCCCCGGTGTGACTAAGATATAGTTTGGTGTTCCACATTCCCATACTGTGCTTAAGGAAATTTAATACCACGGGGGAGACTCTGTACATTTCCAGTCTTAAGGATCCAAGAATCTGGAACACTATCAAAGGCTTTACGATAATCAATCCACGCTGCACTTAGATTCCTGCGTCGTCTCCTGCAATTTTCCAGGATCATTTTATTTATCAGAAGTTGATCTTTGCAGCCATATGAACCTCTTCTGCATCGCTTCTGTTACAGCAGGTCAATGCTGTTTGTTTCCAGAAAGGAATAAGTACGGTTCGTCAGTACAGACGTGTTCAACTTATACGTTGTGGAGAGACATGTTATCGGTCTATAATTTTTCGGGTCTTGTGTTTCAGTTGTTTTTTGGTATGAGGTGTGTAATACCTTCAGTAATCCATTCCGGGATTTTATTGGGATTATTTACAAGCGTTGATAATGTTTTTGCAAGAATTTCATGGGTAGATGTGAGATGATACAGCCAGAAATTGGGCACCTTGTCATTTCCTGGGGATTTCCATTTTGGGGATTTCGTTAGAGCTTGCCTAACATCATCTGTGGATATATTTTCCCATTCTTGCAGAGGTGTATCCAGCAGTCGTTCTTCTTCACGCCGTATCCATTCTGCATTTGGGTTATATTCCTTTGGGATGCTTCAAATATTTTCCCAAAATGTCTGTACATTATACATCGATGGTGGCCTTTCGACATGTATAGGTGTTTTTCCAATTTCCGTGTAAAATTTCTTAAGATCTGTTCGGAATATTTTATTTTGGCGATAGAACCTACAACGTTTTTTTGTATCGTCATGTTCTCTGCACCTTTAGCTGAAGTTTCTGCTTCAGCATTTCCTTGATTGATGGAATATCATTTAGGGATTTAATGTTATATTTCCGCTTGATCTTTTTGCATTTACGTGTGGAAATATTAGGATTTCTGGTGAGCTCATCTAATATAGAAAGCTCACATCTGATTTGTTTTATTTCTCGAAACAGTTTGGTTTTCCAAGCTGGTTCTCTGTGTCTGTTAATTTTATTTATTGTCTTGACTCCAAGCTTCCGAGTCGCTGCTAAAGCTGTTGCGTATATGACGTTGTTAACTTCTGTGATGTTTCCCGGTGGTTTATCTGTTAACAGTGTTTCCAGAGCAGCATTGTATATTTTCGCGATGTGCTTGTTGGAATTCGTCATATGTATTTTCGGGAGCTGGTCTCTGTCTGACAATTGTATGAAAGTTACTTTGCTGAGTACTTGGATGACGTCATTTTTCGCTTCGGTGATTTCAGCTTCGTGGTTTTCAAGGAATTCTAACTTATTGTCGCTGAAGATGACTCCAGGTACATTTTCTGGAGGACGGCAAGTTGTGTTTAAGGTAGAGTCTTGGGTTTCATTTCCTGGGAGATTATTTCGTATTTCATTCGTTTTAGCTTCCACCTCATTCTCTGTTGCATTCCTTATTTCTACATTCGTCTCAATAGAGTTTGAGTGACGGGTCATAGTATTTTGTCTTATATCTAATTTTATCTTATCTATTTCTGCCTTTGAGAGTCTGTTGTTTCGCATGATGTCTCTACGGACATTGGCAAGCATGTTTTGATTGAGGTTAGGTCTTATCTCATTTCCCACCGTACTTCTCCATATTTGGTATGTTTTATTGGTGGTGTTCTTTGCTGGGTTTTCGAGTGCAGTGAAGAAGGATGTCATGACTTGTCGATAATCTTCGCGGCTCCATTTCGTTCGTTTACTTTTTATTAGTCGATTTGGTGTTGAGTCACTTGGTCCAAGGTTGGCAATAATCCGGGTTTGGTGACCAAGTGTCTCTTCGTGTGTGGGAGAGTTTGTTCCAGTGGCAGACCTTTCGTCCTCAGACTGGTTCCTCTCTGAGTGACGCGACCCTTGTTGTCCTCGTTGACGGCCGATCCGGTATGAAATATTATTCGTATTCATTGAAATTGGTAGAGATGCGTTTTAACCTTGACCGCCAAGGGGTAATTATGTTCAGGTTACCAGCTGTAGGACGAGTCTCGAAGAAGATCCAAGAGCACGCCCAAACAATGAGATTGTGGGTTTATAGAATAGATTGTAAGGTATTCAGTGGGGTAGACTATAGTAAGTTTTAACTTACTATAAGTCCGAGTGACCACTCCAAGGGGGATCAATAGATTTTAGTATAGAAAAAAACAAATTAAAAATAAAATACAATATGATCCCTGTCAATGCGGATACATACACATGTAAATTATATATATATATATATATATATATATATATATATATATATATATATATATATATATATATATATAGGAGAGAGAGAGAGAGAGACAGATATTAGTAAACATGTACACATATACGCAACGATAGAGATATGGGATGCTTAAAATAAGAGAAAAAAAAAAGTGAAAAATGGACACGGATGTCCACTTAAGGTCGGGGGGGGGATTGAAATATAAGTTAAAAATGGGAACTGAAAAGGGAAGAATTAACTTGAGTCAAAAGAATTTACAATCATAGCAAACTACACGAAAAGTATCATTCAAAAATGCTACATTTACCATGCCAAAAGTGACTTTTCACAAATGTTCAATTTTCCGTCGCCAACGACCGATACTTATCAAATTTTATGGGTTAGGCTGGACTTATACTACAGAGTGGTAGGGGTGGATATCAAAGAATTCATTAAACAAAGGGGTAGAAGCAAAACAGTAAAAGTTATACTTTTCCGGTCATCTCTCAACCTACTAGCCGCTAAAAAATACATTTTTAAATTTTCACTCAAAGACATGATAGTCAAAGGGCAGAGCATTGTAGGAAAATTACACCTGTAGCCATGAAAAAAAAATTAAAAATAAAATACAATACTATTATTATTATTATTATTATTATTATTATTATTATTAATTATTAATTATTATTAATTAGGAAGAGGAATAAATTAAACAACTTAGTATAAATTCTAGGTAATTCTTTTGTCATTCAGTTCATTCCCCAGTGTTTGGAAGTTAGCAGTTTACATATATAACTATATTCATGCGTTTTAAGTATCGCAATGTTGGTGGATTCTTGATTTTTTTTAGAATGTTCACCATAAAATGTGTCGCAATTATAGTCGTTTGTAATAAAATGTCCGCAAGTTCCTTCATGTCATATTATTACGTCTGGAATTATACCTTTGACCATTAAATGTTTTATTTAATTTTACCATTGGGCAACCCACATAAATCAACTCATCACGTTGATATATATCAAATGGAAATCGGTACAATTGCCAAGAAGAAATTGTGATGATTCTCTTTGAATTTCTGAGAGAATTAACATGATTCACATTATTGCAAAACGAACATACTTTTCCCCTTCTATGATTGTTTACTTAAGTACAACCATCCAAAAATACAATAGAGTTTTGAGCGTGAACACTTGTATTTGTTAAAATCTGTCTCATGTTTTTTGGGTTTTTTTTATTTCGATTAAAAAATGAATATCTTTTACGAAATACATTCGAAATGCCAGTAAAATTTCGGTGCTAGTTTCTGTTTAATGGAAATCGGTCAGAATTTGAATTGTGTTTTTCCGTGTTTTGATCTAGGCCAAAATTATGGAAATATTCATTTTTAGCTATTTCAGTGGCAATTTGTTTCAGTCGCGACTCGTGATTGCCGCGCTTAAAATAATGTTCTACAAATCGGTTGTAGTGGAGGAAATCTATCAAACATTTTGTGTATGGTAAAGTCGTAAAAAACTGGTGTTCTTTGTTCTGAGTGTAATATTTTGGATTCCATTTCATTGATGAAATTCCTTCCTTTCATTTCAGAAATTATCTTGTCTAACTCTTTTCTGTAATAAGGGATAGGGTTTATTTTTACTTCTTCATAAAAAGCTTTGTCCCTTAAAACATCTTTAGAAGCCGAAATTTGATTTTCCTTATCCATAATAAAAATGGCGCCTCCTTTGTCTGCCATTTTGATGACGATCGAATCATCATTGCAGAAACAACTTTCCGGAATACATTTTATTTAATTTCTAAAAGCAATAAATTCTCAGAATAAAAAAATGATTTCCAGGATTGCTTTTTAGTCAATATGGATGTCTCACCTCTTTATCTTTACATTGATCACGAGGTCTGTAACCTTAAATTCGATGCCTGGCATAAGAGGTTTTATAAGTACGTTAATATGAATGGTAAAATCCTAATAAATATTACCTCCATTACATTTATGACTGTTTCGTAATGCACTGTAATATTTACATCTCTTCCAGTATCCATCCTGCCCTATTTTATCAAGTTGATTTTTGTATCTCTTCGATATCAGAATTCGCTAACCAGATATTGATATCATATCACATATCAGATATTCGTATCATCATCACATACATATTGTGTCTACACGTTTCTGCATTATATTTGCCTGATAATTCATTGGGAATAGGTTTTATCCCTCTGCAGTCGTAAAAAACGGCCCCACTTCTGCTTTTAACGCATTTTTGCGTTTTGTTCCATCAATATAGTTATTTATGCGTGCATAATTGGTGTTTTCTGATGGCCTTTAGTCTCAGCTGTTATTTGTTTAACTCATAGTATCTTCTTATCATTTTAGATGTATATTTATATAATTGTTATTATCTATTTTCTACACAGTGAAGTTGAAAGCTCATTTAATAATGTATTGTCCCGTTATAAATGGGGTAATTTTTTTTTTTAATTTTATCTCGAATATTAACAGTTTGTAGTATCCGGATATCTAATCTCTAATGATTTTTTTTTTTCTGTAGGTCAAGTAAAGATGAATTATTCTTATGCTCTAGAGATATTACATCTAGCAATATAAAGACGGCTAGCATCAATCTTTGGGTGGTGAATCTTATGACAAATCCTTAATTTGAATCACTTAAAATCAGGCTTCTCCATATTCAGCTAAAGTTCAGTTGATAATATTGAAGCTATATATGGGAATGGGTAATTTATAGCCATAATCCAATTACCAGCATTGGGTTGGGTATTTAGAGTTGCTTCCCTTCTTCAGCATCCCCCGACTGATGTTTATCAACCGTTCTTTAGGTTATTTAAAGCCAAAACATATTTTTAGATTGTAAAAATCCATACAGATAACGATGGTTTTCTGGTAAGATTCATACTGTTAAACAATATAGCTAGGAGAATAAGCGGATGATTAATACCTTCGACAAGGTTATTTGCGCGCAAGTGAATATAATTTACCCATTACACAAAAGGGACATTCAAGCTTAGATTGCCTGGTATACCTGAGTGCTTACCAAGTTAGTGACTAGATAAAACGTGGCTTAAGTCTGGTTATGAAATGAGAGCACGTGTTGCGACGTGATTTGGACTTTCAAGCATACGTCACATGGTATTCCTGTCTGGTCACCTATCAAGTTAATGACTAGATACAATGTTGCTTGAATCCGGTGATCGGATGAGAGCTTGTGTTGCGACGTGATTTGGACTTTAAAGCTTACGTCACATGGTATTCCTGTCTGGTCACCTATCAAGTTAATGACTAGATACAATGTTGCTTGAATCCGGTGATCGGATGAGAGCTCGTGTTGCGACGTGATTTGGACTTTCAAGCTTACGTCACATGGTATTCCTGTCTGATCACCTATCAAGTTAATGACTAGATACAATGTTGCTTGAATCCGGTAATCGGATGAGCGCTCGTGTTGCGACGTGATTTGGACTTTCAAGCTTAAGTCACATGATATTCCTGTCTGGACACCTATGATTTTAATGACTAGATACAATGTTAGTTGAATCCGGTAATCGGATGAGCGCTCGTGCTGAGAACGTGATTTGGACTTTCAAGCTTACGTCACATGATATTCCTGTCTGGTCATCTATCAAGTTAATGACTAGATAAAATGTTGCTTGAATCCGGTGATCGGATGAGAGCTCGTGTTGCGACGTGATTTGGACTTTCAAGCTTACGTCACATGATATTCCTGTCTGTTCAACTATCAAGTTAATGACAAGATACATTGTTGCTTGCATCCGGTGATCGGATGAGAGCTCGTGTTGCGACGTGATTTGGACTTTCAAGCTTAAGTCACATGATATTCCTGTCTGGTCACCTATCAAGTTAATGACGAGATACAATGTTGCTTGAATCCGCTGATCCGATGAAAAATCGTGTTGCGACGTGATTTGGACTTTCAAGCTTACGTCACATGATATTCCTGTCTGGTCACCTATCAAGTTAATGACTAGATAAAATGTTGCTTGAATCCGGCAATCGGATGAGGGCACGTGCTGCGACGTGATTTGGACTTTCAAGCTTACGTCACATGATATTCCTGTCTGGTCACCTATCAAGTTAATGACTAGATACAATGTTGCTTGAATCCGGTAATCGGATGAAAGCTCGTGTTGCGACGTGATTTGGACTTTCAAGCTTACGTCACATGATATTCCTGTCAGGTCACCTATCAAGTTAATGACTAGATACAATGTTGCTTGAATCCGGTGATCGGATGAGAGCTCGTGTTGCGACGTGATTTGGACTTTCAAGCTTACGTCACATGATATTCCTGTCTGGTCACCTATCAAATTAATGACGAGATACAATTTTGCCTGAATGAAAAGCTGATCCGATGAAAGCTCGTGTTGCGACGTCATTTGGACTTTCGTTGCTTACGTCATCATGATATTCCTGTCTGGTCACCCTGTCTGGTCACTATGCTAATGACTGATACATGAGCGCTCGTGTTGCGATGATTGCTTGAATCAATGAGCGCTCGTTAATGACTAGATACAATGTTGCTTGAATCCGGTAATCGGATGAGCGCTCGTGTTGCGACGTGTTTTGGACTTTGAAGCTTACGTCACATGATATTCCTGTCTGGTCACTATCAAGTTAATGACTAGATACAATGTTGTTTGAATCCGGTAATCGGATGAGCGCTCGTGTTGCGACGTGATTTGGACTTTCAAGCTTAAGTCACATGATATTCCTGTCTGGTCACCTATCAAGTTAATGACTAGATACAATGTTGCTTGAATCCGGTGATCGGATGAGAGCTCGTGTTGCGACGATTTGACTTTCAAGCTTTGACTTATTCCTGTCTGGTCTTAATGACGATCACAATCCGGTAATCGGATGAGCCTCGTGTTGCGACGTGATTTGGACTTTCAAGCTTACGTCACATGATATTCTGTCTGGTTATCAAGAATGAGATACAATGTTGCTTGAATCCGGATGATCGGATAGTTGCGACGTGATTTGGACTTTCAAGACGTCACATGATATTCCCAATTGTCACCCTATCAAGTTGCGACGAGATTTGGACTTTTGCTTACGTCACATGATATTCCTGTCTGGTCACCTATCAGGTTAATGACTAGATACAATGTTGCTTGAAATGTTGCTTGAATCCGGTGATCGGATGAGCTCAATCCGGTAATCGTGAGCGCTTGCGACGTGATTTGAATGATATTCCTGTCTGGTCACCTATCGAATGACTAGATACAATGTTGCTTGAATCCGGTAATCGGATGAGCGCTCGTGTTGCGACGTGATTTGGACTTTGAAGCTTACGTCACATGATATTCCTGTATGGTCACGTTAATGACTTTGTTGCTTGAATCCGGTGATCGGATGAGAGCTCGTGTTGCGACGTGATTTGGACTTTCACGTCACATGGTATGAAAGCTCTCGTCCTGTTTGAAGCTGGTCACACCTATCAAGTTAATGACTAGATACAATGTTGTTTGAATCCGGTAATCGGATGAGCGCTCGTGTTGCGACGTGATTTGACCTCAAGTTTCATACAGCTTACGTCACATGATATTCCTGTCTAGTCACCTATCAAGTTAATGACGATAAAATGTTGCTTGAATCCGCCGATGATCGGATGAGAGCTTGTTTGTCGACGTGATTTGACTTTCAAGCTTACGTCACATGATATTCCTGTCTGGTCACCTATCAAGTTAATGACTAGATACAATGTTGCTTGAATCCGGTAATCGGATGAGAGCTCGTGTTGCGACGTGATTTGGACTTTCAAACTTACGTCACATGATATTCCTGTCTGGTCACCTATCAATGTTAATGACTAGATACAATGTTGCTTGAATCCGACGGATGAGATACGACGTGATTTGGACTTTCAAGAACGTCACATGATATTCCTGTCTGGTCACCTATCAAGTTAATGACTAGATACAATGTTGCTTGAATCCGGTAATCGGATGAGCGCTAATGACGATACAATGTTGCGACCGTGATTTGAAACGTTACGTCACATGGTATTCCTGTCTGGTCACCTATCAAGTTAATGACGTACAATGTTGCTTGAATCCGGCAATCGGATGAGCGCACGTTTGGACGTTCAAGCTTACGTCACGTGATTTGACACCTATCAAGTTTGACGTCACATGATATTCCTGTCTGGTCACGTATCTAGATACAATGTTGTTTTGAATCCGTTGAATGACTTTCCAGATACAATGTATTCCTGTCTGCTTAATGAAGATCCAATGTTGTGAATCCGATGAGCCACGTGTTGCGACGTGATTTGGACTTTCAACCTTACGTCACATGATATTCCTGTCTGGTCACCTATCAAGTTAATGACTAGATACAATGTTGCTTGAATCCGGTGATCGGATGAGAGCTCGTGTTGCGACGTGATTTGACTTTCAAGCTTACGTCACATGATATTCCTGTCTGGTCACCTATCAAGTTAATGACTAGATACAATGTTGCTTGAATCCGGTGATCGGATGAGAGCACGTGTTACGACGTGATTTGGACTTTCAAGCTTACGTCACATGATATTCCTGTCTGGTCACCTATCAAGTTAATGACTAGATACAATGTTGGCGAATCCGGTGATCGGATGAGACGTGTTGCGACGTGATTTGGATCTTTGTCGGATGCGACGTCACATGATATTCCTGTCTGGTCACCTATCAGTTAATGACTAGATACAATTTGATCCGGTAATCGGATGAGCTCGTGTTGCGACGTGATTTGGACTTTCAAACTTACGTCACATGATATTCCTGTCTGGTCACCTATCGTTAATGACTAGATACAATGTTGCTTGAATCCGGTGATCGGATGAGAGCTCGTGTTGCGACGTGATTTGGACTTTCAAGCTTACGTCACATGATATTCCTGTCTGGTCACCTATCTAGTTAATGACGAGATACAATGTTGCTTGAATCCGCTGATCCGATGAAAGCACGTGTTGCGACGTGATTTGGACTTTCAAGCTTACGTCACATGATATTCCTGTCTGGTCACCTATCAAGTTACCTAGATACAATGTTGCTTTGAATCCGGTAATCCGATGAGCGCTCGTGCTGCGACGTGATTTGGACTTTCACTTGCGTCAATGTTGGTCACCCATCAAGCTAATGAAGATAAAATGTTGCTTGAATCCGGTGATCGGATGAGCTCACGTGATTTGGACTTTCAAGCTTATCACATGGATGAGTTGCTTGAATCCGGTGATCGGATGAGAGCTCGTGTTGCGACGTGATTTGGACTTTCAAGCTTACGTCACATGATATTCCTGTCTGGTCACCTATCAAGTTAATGACTAGATACAATGTTGCGATCCGATGAAAGCTCGTGTTGCACATGACTAGATACAATGTTGTTGAATCCGGTGGATGAGCGCTCGTGTTGACGTGGTCACATGATATTCCTGTCTGGTCACCTATCAAGTTATGAATCCGGTAATCGGATGAGCGCTCGTGTTACGACGTGAGATACAATGTTGGACACCTATCATTAATGACTAGAATCCGGTAATCGGATCCGATGAGAGCTCGTGTTGCGACGTGATTTGGACTTTCAAGCTTACGTCACATGATATTCCTGTCTGGTCACCTATCAAGTTAATGACTAGATACAATGTTGCTTGAATCCGGTAATCGGATGAGCGCTCGGATGTGATTTGGACTTTCTTTTACGTCACATGATATTCCTGTCTGGACACCTATCAAGTTAATGACTAGATACAATGTTGCTTGAATCCGGTGATCGGATGAGAGCTCGTGTTGCGACGTGATTTGGACTTTCAAGCTTACGTCACATGGTATTCCTGTCTGGTCATCATCAAGTTAATGACTTACAATTTGTTGCAATCCGGTTAATCGGATGATCGATCGTGTTGCGACGTGATTTGGACTTTCAAGCTTACGTCACATGATATTCCTGTCTGGTCACCTATCAAGTTAATGACTAGATACAATGTTGCTTGAATCCGGTAATCGGATGAGAGCTCCGATGAAAGCTTAAGTCACATGATATTCCTGTCTGGTCACCTATCAAGACGACTGATTTGTTGCTTTCTGATCGGATGAGAACGTGTTTGCGACGTGATTTGGACTTTCACGTCACATGATATTCCTGTCTGGTCACCTATCAAGTTAATGACTAGATACAATGTTGCTTGAATCCGGTGATCGGATGAGAGCACGTACGGATATTCCTGTCTGACTAGATACATCAATCATAATGACTAGATACAATGTCACTTGAATCCGGTAATCGGATGAGCGCTCGTGTTGAACGTGTTTGGATCGTTCCTTACGTCACATGATATTCCAGTCTGGTCACCTATCAAGTTAATGACTAGATACAATGTTGAATCCGGTGATCGGATGAGCTCGGTTGCGACGTGTTTGGACTTTCAAGCTTACGTCACATGATATTCCTGTCTGGTCAACTATCAAGTTAATGACGATATTGTTGCGATCCGCTGATCGGATGAAAGCTCGTGTTGCGACGTGATTTGACTCAAGCTTACGTCACATGATATTCCTGTCTGGTCACCTATCAAGTTAATGACTAGATACAATGTTGCGGATGAGAGCTCGTGTTACGACGGGATTTGAATTTCAAACGTCGCTGGTCACCTATCAAGAATCCGATGAATGTTGCTTGAATCCGTGTTGCGACGTGATTTGGACTTTCAAACAAAGCTTACGTTCAAGTCTTACGTTAATGACTAGATACACAATCCGATATTCTGTATTCCTGTCTGGTCACCTATCAAGTTAATGACTAGATACAATGTTGCTTGAATCCGGTGATCGGATGAGAGCTCGTGTTGCGACGTGATTTGGACTTTCAAGCTTACGTCACATGATATTCCTGTCTAGCCACCTATCAAGTTAATGACGAGATACAATGTTGCTTGAATCCGCTAATCGGATGAGCGCTCGTTTGCGACGTGATTTGGAGACGTCACATGATATTCCTGTCTGGTCACCTATCAAGTTAATGACTAGATACAATGTTGCCGGTTGAATCCGGATGAAAGCACGTGTTGCGACGTGATTTGGACTTTCAAGCTTACGTCACATGATATTCCTGTCTGGTCACCTATCAAGTTAATGACTAGATACAATGTTGCTTGAATCCGGTAATCGGATGAGAGCTCGTGTTGCGACGTGATTTGGACTTTCAACCTTACGTCACATGATATTCCTGTCTGGTCACCTATCATGTTAATGACTAGATACAATGTTGCTTGAATCCGGTGATCGGATGAGCGCTCGTGTTGCGACGTGATTTGACTTTCAAACTTACGTCACATGATATTCCTGTCTGGTCACCTATCAAGAATGACGAGATACATGTTGCTTGAATCCGTTTGATCCGATGAAAGCTCGTGTTGCGACGTGATTTGGACTTTCAACGCTTACGTCACATGATATTCCTGTCTGGTCACCTATCAAGTTAATGACTAGATACAATGTTGATTTGGAGCTCCACATGAATCCGGTCAATCGGATTTGAATCCGGTCATCAAGAATGACGAGATACAATGTTTAGCGTCCGGTGATCGTCGTGCGACGTGATTTGACTTTCAACCTTACGTCACATGATATTCCTGTCTGGTCACCTATCAAGTTAATGACTAGATAAATGTTTGGCTTGAATCCGGTGATCGGATGAGAGCTAATGTTTTGACTTTCGACGTGATTAGATTTTAATGACTAGATACAATGTTGCTTGAATCCAGAATCGGATGAGCGCTCGTGTTTGTGACGTGATTTGACTTTCAAGCTTACGTCACATGATATTCCTGTCTGGTCACCTATCAAGTTAATGACTAGATACAATGTTGCTTGAATCCGGTGATCGGATGAGAGCTCGTGTTGCGACGTGATTTGGACTTTCGTTTACGTCACATGATATTCCTGTCTGGTCACCCATCAAGTTAATGACGAGATACAATGTTGCTTGATCGGATGAGAGCTGAATTTGGACTTTCAAGCTTACCTGGTCAACTATCTAGATCCGATGAAAGCACGTGTTGCGACGGATTTGAGCGCTCGTTTGCGACGTGATTTGGACTTTCGCTTACGTCACATGATATTCCTGTTCGGTCACCTATCGTTAATGACTAGATACAATGTTGCTTGAATCCGGTAATCGGATGAGAGCTCGTGTTGCGACGTGATTTGACTTTCAAGCTTACGTCACATGATATTCCTGTCTGGTCACCTATCAAGTTAATGACTAGATACAATGTTGCTTGAATCCGGTGATCGGATGAGAGCTCGTGTTGCGACGTGATTTGACTTTCAAGCTTACGTCACATGATATTCCTGTCTGGTCACCTATCAAGTTAATGACGAGATACAATGTTGCTTGAATCCGCTGATCCGATGAAAGCACGTGTTATTCCTGACGTGATTTGACTTTCAGATGAGCTTACGTCACATGGTATTCCTGTCTGGTCACCTATCAAGTTAATGACTAGATACAATGTTGCTTGAATCCGGCAATCGGATGAGCGCACGTGTTGCGACGTGATTTGACTTTCAAAGCTTACGTCACATGATATTCCTGTCTGGTCACCCATCCTGTGTTAATGACTAGATACAATGTTGCTTGAATCCGGTAATCGGATGAGCGCTCGTGTTGCGACGTGATTTGGACTTTCAAGCTTACGTCACATGATATTCCAGTCTGGTCACCTATCAAGTTAATGACTAGATACAATGTTGCTTGAATCCGGTGATCGGATGAGAGCTCGTGTTGCGACGTGATTTGGACTTTGCGACGTGATTTACGTCACATGATATTCCGTTCAAATTGTCACCTATCAAGTTAATGAGTTAATGACGAGATACAATGTTGCTTGAATCCGGTGATCGGATGAGAGTTAACGTGTTGCGACGTGATTTGATTCATTTTGGTCTTTCAACCTTACGTCACATGGTATTCCTGTTCGGTCACCCATCTGAGTTAATGACTAGATACAATGTTGCTTGAATCCGGTAATCGGATGAGAGCTCGGATGTTGTTGCGACGTGATTTGGACTTTCAACCTTACGTCACATGATATTCCTGTCTGGTCACTCCTGTGGGTCACTATGTTAATGACGAGATACAATGTTGCTTGAATCCGGTGATCGGATGAAAGCTCGTGTTGCGACGATTTGACTTTCGCTTACGTCACATGATATTCTGTCTGGTCACCTAATCAAGTTAATGACTTTCAGATACAATGTTGCTTGAATCCGGTGGTATCGGATGAGAGCTCGTGTTGCGACGTGATTTGACTTTCGCTTACGTCACATGATATTCCTGTCTGGTCACCTATCAAGTTAATGACTAGATACAATGTTGCTTGAATCCGGTAATCGGATGAGAGCTCGTGTTGCGACGTGATTTGGACTTTCAAGCTTGTCACATGATATTCCTGTCTGGTCACCTATCAAGTTAATGACTAGATACAATGTTGCTTGAATCTGGTAATCGGATGAGAGCTCGTGTTGCGACGTGATTTGACTTTCAAGCTTACGTCACATGATGATTCCTGTCTGGTCAACTATCGCCTAATTAATGACTAGATACAATGTTGCTTGAATCCGGTGATCGGATGAAAGCTCGTGTTGCGACGTGATTTGACTTTCAAGCTTACGTCACATGATATTCCTGTCTGGTCACCTATCAAGTTAATGACTAGATACAATGTTGCTTGAATCCGGTAATCGGATGAGAGCTCGTGTTGCGACGTGTTTTGACTTTCAAGCTTACGTCACATGATATTCCTGTCTGGTCACCTATCAAGTTAATGACTAGATACAATGTTGCTTGAATCCGGTAATGGATGAGGGCTTGTTGCGACGTGATTTGGATCGGATGAGCGTCACATGATATTCCTGTCTGCGACGTGATTTGATGAAAAGTCATGATTTGTCTGACAATGTTGGTCTTACCTGTCGTCACATCAGATAATCACCATTCTGTGAGCGCACCGACGTATCGAATGACTAGATACAATGTTGCTTGAATCCGGTGACGATGATTTGACGTTAATTTTCAGATTTTTGACCGGTCATGAGCTTACGTCACATGATATTCCTGTCTGGTCACCTATATCCGTAATGTTAATCCGGATGAGCAATGATACCTGTTAATGACTGACTATCAGTTGCTTGAATCCGGTTTGGCAATCGGATGAGAGCTCGTGTTGCGACGTGATTTGGACTTTCAAGCTTACGTCACATGATATTCCTGTCTGGTCACCTATCAAGTTAATGACTAGATACAATGTTGCTTGAATCCGGTGATCGGATGAAAAAATCGTTGCGACGTGTTTTGGACTTTCAAGCTTACGTCACATGATATTCCTGTCTGGTCACCTATCGTTAATGACTAGATACAATGTTGTTTGAATCCGGTAATCGGATGAGCGCTCGTGTTGCGACGTGATTTGACTTTCAACCTTAAGTCACATGATATTCCTGTCTGGTCACCTATCGTTAATGACTAGATACAATGTTGCTTGAATCCGGTAATCGGATGAGAGCTCGTGTTGCGACGTGATTTGACTTTCGCTTACGTCACATGATATTCCTGTCTGGTCACCTATCAAGTTAATGACGAGATACAATGTTGCTTGAATCAATGTTGCTTGAATCCGGTGATCGATGAGAGAGCTCGTGCTGCGACGTGATTTGACTCTCGCTTACGTCACATGATATCCTGTCTGGTCACCTATCAAGTTAATGACTGGATAAAATGTTGCTTGAATCCGGTTTGATCGGATGAGAGCTCGTGTTGCGACGTGTTTTGACTTTCAAGTTTACGTCACATGGTATTCCTGTCTGGTCACCTATCGTTAATGACTAGATACAATGTTGCTTGAATCCGGTAATCGGATGAGCGCTCGTGTTGCGACGTGATTTGGACTTTCAAGCTTAAGTCACATGATATTCCTGTCTGGTCACCTATCAAATTAATGACTAGATACAATGTTTAACGCTGATCCGATGAAAATCGTTGCGACGTGATTTGACTTTCTTTCAACGTCACATTACGTCACATGATATTCTGTCATGGTCACCTATCAAGTTAATGACTAGATACAATGTTGCTTGAATCCGGTGATCGGATGAGAGCTCGTGTTGCGACGTGATTTGACTTTCGTTTACGTCACATGATATTCTGTCTGGTCACCTATCAAGTTAATGACTAGACACAATGTTGCTTGAATCCGGTAATCGGATGAGCGCTCGTGTTGCGACGTGAATTTGATATTCGAGCTTACGTCACATGATATTCCTGTCTGGTCACCTATCGTTAATGACTAGATACAATGTTGCTTGAATCCGGTAATCGGATGAGAGCTCGTGTTGCGACGTGTTTTGACTTTGAAGCTTACGTTGATATTCCTGACTTTCTAGTCTGGTCACATGACTAGATATTCTTGTCTGGTGACCGTATCAAGTTAATGACCGGATAATGTTGATGAATCCGGTGATCGGATGAGGAGATCTAAGCTTCGTTGCGACGTGATTTGACTTTCGCTTACGTCACATGATATTCCCCTGTCTGGTCACCTATCGTTAATGACTAGATACAATGTTGCTTGAATCCGGTGACGGAGATACACGATTGCTTGAATCCAATGAGCGAATCCGGTAATCGGATGAGACTCGTGTTTTTTGACTTTCAAGCTTACGTCACATGATATTCCTGTCTGGTCACCTATCAAATTAATGACTAGATACAATGTTGCTTGAATCCGGTCGGATGAAAGCTCGGATGAGAGCTGTCTGGTCACCCTATCAAGTTAATGAATAGACGTGATTTGACTTTCGCTTACGTCACATGGATATTCCTGTCAATGGTGCACCCATCGGATGAAGTTAATGACTAGATACAGATACAATGTTGTTTGAATCCGTTGCTTGAATCCGGTGATTCAAGCGGATGAGCTCGTGTTGCGACGTGATTTGAAGACGTGTTTTGGACTTTCAAGCTTACGTCACATGATATTCCTGTCTGGTCACCTATCAAGTTAATGACTAGATACAATGTTGTTTGAATCCGGTAATCGGATGAGCTCGTGTTACTCGTGTTTGACAATTTCCTGTCTGGTCACCTATCAAGTTAATGACTTACAATGCTTAATCCGTCACATGAATTCCTGTTTGATCGACCTATGAAGTTAAGACTAGATACAATGTTGCTTGAATCTGCGTGTTGCGACGTGATTTGGACTTTCAAGCTTACGTCACATGATATTCCTGTCTGGTCACCTATCAAGTTAATGACTAGATACAATGTTGCTTGAATCCGGTAATCGGATGAGAGCTCGTGTTGCGACGTGATTTGACTTTCAAGTTTACGTCACATGATATTCCTGTTGGTCACCTATCAAGTTAATGACTAGATACAATGTTGCTTGAATCCGGTGATCGGATGAGCGCTCGTGTTGCGACGTGATTTGACTTTCAAGCTTACGTCACATGGTATTCCTGTCTGGTCACCTATCAAGTTAATGACTAGATACAATGTTGCTTGAATCCGGTAATCGGATGAGCGCTTTCGTGTTGATATTCCTGTCGTGATTTGACTTTGTTGCTTGAATCCGGTAATCGGATGAGAGCTTAAGTTGGACATGATATTCCGTCATGATATGGTCACCTATCAATCAGTTAATGACTAGATACAATGTTGCTTGAATCCGGTGATCGGATGAGAGCTCGTGTTGCGACGTGTTTTGGACTTTCAAGCTTACGTCACATGGTATTCCTGTCTGGTCAGCTATCAATCCGGTTAATGACTAGACGTGATTTGGACAATGTTGCGTGAATCCGGTAATCGGATGAGCGACTCGATGTTGTGACGGATTTGGACGCGACGTGATTTGCTTTCAGTCACACGATATTCCTGTCTGGACACCTATCAAGTTAATGACTAGATACAATGTTGCTTGAATCCGGTGATCGGATGAGAGCTTGTGTTGCGACGTGATTTGACGTCACATGATTTCAAGCTTACGTCACATGTTGCTAATCCTGTCTGGTCACCTTTTTGCTTACGTTAATGACCTAGATAATGATGTTGCTTGAATCCGGTAATCGGATGAGCGCTCCGACGTGATTTGGACTTTCGCTTAAGTCACATGATATTCCTGTCTGGACACCTATCAAGTAAATGACTAGATACAATGTTGCTTGAATCCGGCGATCGGTTGAGTGCTCGTGTTGCGACGTGATTTGGACTTTCAAACTTACGTCACATGTTATTCCTGTCTGGACACCTATCAAGTTAATGACTAGATACAATGTTGCTTGAATCCGGTGATCGGATGAGAGCTCTTGTTGCGTCGTGATTTGGACTTTCAAGTTTACCTCACATGATATTCCTGTCTGGTCACCTATCAAGTTAATGACTAGATACAATGTTGCTTGAATCCGGTAATCGGATGAGCGCTCGTGTCGCGACGTGTTTTGGACATTCAATCTTACGTCACATGATATTCCTGTCTGGTCACCTATCGAGTTAATCACTAGATACAATGTTGCTTCAATCCGGTAATCGGATGAGCGCTCGTGTTGCGACGTGATTTGGACTTTCAAGCTTAATCACATGATATTCCTGACTGGACACCTTGTTCAATTAATGACTAGATACAATGTTGCCTTCTGAATCCGGTGAATCGGATGAGAGCTCGTGTTGCGACGTGATTTGGACTTTCAAGCTTACGTTTACGTCACATGATATTCCTGTTTGGTCACCTATCAAGTTAATTACTAGATAAAATGTTGCTTGAATCCGGTGATCGGATGAGAGCTCGTGTTGCGACGTGTTTTGACTTTCAACGTGCTTACGTCACATGGTATTCCTGTCTGGTCACCTATCAAGTTAATGACTAGATACAATGTTGCTTGAATCCGGTAATCGGATGAGCGCTCGTGTTGCGACGTGATTTGCACTTTCAATGTTGCTTTGAATCCGGTAGTCACATGATATTCCTGTCTGGACACCCTATCAAGTTAATGACACCTAGATACAATGTTGCTTGAATCCGGTAATCGGATGAGAGCGTGTTGCGACGTGATTTGGACGTTCAAGCTTACGTCACATGATATTCCTGTCTGGTCAACTATCAAGTTAATGACTAGATACAATGTTGCTTGAATCCAGTGATCCGATGAAAGCTCGTGTTGCGACGTGATTTGGACTTTCAAGCTTACGTCACATGATGTTCCTGTCTGGTCACCTATCAAGTTAATGACTAGATACAATGTTGCTTGAATACGGTAATCGGATGAGCGCTCGTGTTGCGACATGATTTGGACTTTCAAGCTTACGTCACATGATATTCCACTCTAGTCAGCTATCAAGTTAATGACTAGATACAATGTTGCTTGAAACCGCTGATCGGATGAAAGCTCGTGTTGCGACGTGATTTGGACTTTCAAGCTTACGTCACATGATATTCCTGTCTGGTCACCTATCAAGTTAATGACTTAATTTGCTTGAACTAGATAGAACGTGTTTTGTTGTCTGGTCACCTATCAAGTTAATGACCAATGTTGTGAATCCGGTATGAGAGCTCGTGTTGCGACGTGATTTGGACTTTCAACCTTACGTCACATGGTATTCCTGTCTGGTCACCTATCAAGTTAATGACTAGATACAATGTTGCTTGAATCCGGTAATCGGATGAGCGCTCGTGTTGCGACGTGATTTGGACTTTCAAGCTTAAGTCACATGATATTCCTGTCTGGACACCTATCAAGTTAATGACTAGATACAATGTTGCTTGAATCCGGTAATCGGATGAGAGCTCGTGTTGCGACGTGATTTGGACTTTCAAGCTTACGTCACATGATATTCCTGTCTGGTCACCTATCAAGTTAATGACGAGATACAATGTTGCTTGAATCCGTGAATCGGATGAAAGCTCGTGTTGCGACGTGATTTGGACTTTCAAAGCATACGTCACATGATATTCCTGTCTGGTCACCTATCAACGTTAATGACTAGATACTATGTTGCTTGAATCTGGTCACCTATCGGATGAGAGCTCGTGCTGCGACGTGTTTTTTGACTTTCAAGCTTACGTCACATGTTTTTCCTGTCTGGTCACCTATCAAGTTAATGACTAGATACAATGTTGCTTGAATCCGGTAATCGGATGAGCGCTCGTGTTGCGACGTGATTTGGACTTTCAAGCTTACGTCACATGATATTCCTGTCTGGTCACCTATCAAGTTAATGACTAGATACAATGTTGCTTGAATCCGGTAATCGGATGAGAGCTCGTGTTGCGACGTGATTTGGACGTTCAAGCTTACGTCACATGATATTCCTGTCTGGTCAACTATCAAGTTAATGACTAGATACAATGTTGCTTGAATCCAGTGATCCGATGAAAGCTCGTGTTGCGACGTGATTTGGACTTTCAAGCTTACGTCACATGATATTCCTGTCTGGTCACCTATCAATGTTAATGACTAGATACAATGTTTGCTTGAATACGGTAATCGGATGAGCGCTCGTGTTGCGACATGATTTGACTTTTGGACTTTACGTCACATGATATTCCTGTCTGGTCACCTATCAAGTTAATGACTAGATACAATGTTGCTTGAATCCGGTGATCGGATGAGAGCTCGTGTTGCGACGTGATTTGGACTTTCAAGCTTACGTCACATGGTATTCCTGTCTGGTCACCTATCAAGTTAATGACTAGATACAATGTTGCTTGAATCCGGTAATCGGATGAGCGCTCGTGTTGCGACGTGATTTGGACTTTCAAGCTTACGTCACATGATATTCCTGTCTGGTCACCTATCAAGTTAATGACTAGATACAATGTTGCTTGAATCCGGTAATCGGATGAGCGCTCGTGTTGCGACGTGATTTGGACTTTCAAGCTTACGTCACATGATATTCCTGTCTGGTCACCTATCAAGTTAATGACTAGATACAATGTTGCTTGAATCCGGTGATCGGATGAGAGCTCGTGTTGCGACGTGATTTGGACTTTCAAGCTTACGTCACATGATATTCCTGTCTGGTCACCTATCAAGTTAATGACTAGATACAATGTTGCTTGAATCCGGTAATCGGATGAGCGCTCGTGTTGCGACGTGATTTGGACTTTCAAGCTTACGTCACATGATATTCCTGTCTGGTCACCGATCAAGTTAATGACTAGATACAATGTTGCTTGAATCCGGTAATCACATGAGCGCTCGAGCTGCGACGTGATTTGGACTTTCAAGCTTACGACATGACTTCACCTATCAAGTTAATGACGAGATACAATGTTTAATCCGTCACATGATATTCCTGTCGTGGACACCTATCACATGATATTCCTGTCTGGTCACCTATTAATTACTAGATACAATGTTGCTTGAATCCGGTGATCGGATGAGAGCTCGTGTTGCGACGTGATTTGGACTTTCAAGCTTACGTCACATGATATTCCTTTCTGGTCACCTATCAAGTTAATGACTAGATACAATGTTGCTTGAATCCGGTAATCGGATGAGCGCTCGTGCTGCGACGTGATTTGGACTTTCAAAAGCTTACGTCACATGATATTCCTGTCTGGTCACCAAGTATCACTAGATAATGACGAGATTTCAAACTTACAATGTTTCCTGACTGGACACCTATCAAGAATCCGATACTGATCGGATGAGAGCTCGTGTTGCGACGTGATTTGGACTTTCAAGCTTACGTCACATGATATTCCTGTCTGGTCACGTCACATGATATTCCTGTTGCTGGGTCATCGGATGAGAGCTCGTGTTACGACGTGATTTGGACTTTCAAGCTTAAGTCAATGTTTGCTGTCCTGGACACCTATCAAGTTATCCTAGATACAATGTTGTTGAATCGATGAAAGAACGATTTTTGACTTTCAAGCTTACGTCACATGATATTCCTGTCTGGTCACCTATCAAGTTAATGACTAGATACAATGTTGCTTGAATCCGGTAATCGGATGAGCGCTCGTGTTGCGACGTGATTTGGACTTTCAAGCTTACGTCACATGATATTCCTGTCTGGTCACCTATCAAGTTAATGACTAGATACAATGTTGCTTGAATCCGGTGATCGGATGAGAGCTCGTGTTGCGACGTGATTTGGACTTTCAAGCTTACGTCACATGATATTCCTGTCTGGTCACCTATCAAGTTAATGACGAGATACAATGTTGCTTGAATCCGCTGATCGGATGAAAGCTCGTGTTGCGACGTGATTTGGACTTTCAAGCTTACGTCACATGATATTCCTGTCTGGTCACCTATCAAGTTAATGACTAGATACAATGTTGCTTGAATCCGGTGATCGGATGAGCGCTCGTGTTGCGACGTGTTTTGGACTTTCAAGCTTACGTCACATGATATTCCTGTCTGGTCACCTATCAAGTTAATGACTAGATACAATGTTGTTTGAATCCGGTAATCGGATGAGCGCTCGTGTTGCGACGTGATTTGGACTTTCAAGCTTAAGTCACATGATATTCCTGTCTGGACACCTATCAAGTTAATGACTAGATACAATGTTGCTTGAATCCAGTAATCGGATGAGCGCTCGTGCTGCGACGTGATTTGGACTTCCAAGCTTACGTCACATGATATTCCTGTCTGGTCACCTATCAAGTTAATGACGAGATACAATGTTGCTTGAATCCGGTGATCGGATGAGAGCTCGTGTTGCGACGTGATTTGGACTTTCAAGCTTACGTCACATGATATTCCTGTCTGGTCAACTATCAAGTTAATGACTAGATACAATGTTGCTTGAATCCGGTAATCGGATGAGCGCTCGTGTTCAAGCTTAAGTCACGTGATTTGGACTTCCAAGTTAATGACTAGATACGTTGCTTGAATCCGGTGATCGGATGATATTCGTGATTTGACTTTCAAAAACTTACGTCACATGATATTCCTGTCTGGTCACCTATCAAGTTTATGACTAGATACAATGTTGCTTGAATCCGGTGATCGGATGAGCGCTCGTGTTGCGACGTGTTTTGGACTTTCAAGTTTACGTCACATGATATTCCTGTTGCTTGAATCCGGTGAATCGTCACCTATCACAGTTAATCACTTAATGACTAGATACAATGTTGCTTGAATCCGGTAATCGGATGAGCGCTCGTGTTGCGACGTTCAAGATTTGGTCACTTTCAAGTTTAATCATCGGATGATATTCCGACGTGATTGGACACCTATCAATATTCCTGTCTGGTCACCTTAATGACTAGATACAATGTTGCTTGAATCCGGTGATCGGATGAGAGCTCGTGTTGCGACGTGATTTGGACTTTCAAGCTTACGTCACATGATATTCCTGTCTGGTCACCTATCAAGTTAATGACTGGATAAAATGTTGCTTGAATCCGGTGATCGGATGAGAGCTCGTGTTGCGACGTGTTTTGGACTTTCAAGCTTACGTCACATGGTATTCCTGTCTGGTCACCTATCAAGTTAATGACTAGATACAATGTTGCTTGAATCCGGTAATCGGATGAGCGCTCGTGTTGCGACGTGATTTGGACTTTCAAAGCTTACGTCAGTCACACGATATTCCTGTCTGGACACCTATCAAGTTAATTTGACTAGATACAATGTTGCTTGAATCCGGTAATCGGATGAGAGCTCGTTGTTGACGTGACTTTCAAACTTACGTCACATGATATTCCTGTCTGGTCACCTATCAAGTTAATGACTAGATACAATGTTGCTTGAATCCGGTAATCGGATGAGAGCTCGTGTTGCGACGTGATTTGGACTTTCAAGCATGATATTCCTGTCTGGTCACCTATCAAGTTAATGACGAGATACAATGTTGCTTGAATCCGCTGATCCGATGAAAGCTCGTGTTGCGACGTGATTTGGACTTTCAAGCTTACGTCACATGATATTCCTGTCTGGTCACCTATCAAGTTAATGACTAGATACAATGTTGCTTGAATCCGGTAATCGGATGAGCGCTCGTGTTGCGACGTGTTTTGGACTTTCAAGCTTACGTCACATGATATTCCTGTCTGGTCACTATCAAGTTAATGACTAGATACAATGTTGCTTGAATCCGGTTGCGGATGAAACTCGTGTTGCGACGTGATTTGATTTCAAACGTCAAAGATATTCCTGTCTGGTCACCTATCAAGTTAATGACGCAATTGCTTGAATCCGATGATTTGTGATTTGCATTTTTTAAACACGTCAATGATATTCCTGTCTGGTCACCTATCAAGTTAATGACTAGATACAATGTGTGGTAATCGGATGAGCGCTCGTGTGTTTGGACTTTCAAGCTTACGTCATGATATTCCTGTCTGGTCACCTATCAAGTTAATGACTAGATACAATGTTGTTTGAATTTGGACTAGGATGATAGAATGTTGCGACGTGATTTGAATTCCGGTCACATGATATTCCTGTCGGTCACCTATCAAGTTAATGACTAGATACAATGTTGCTTGAATCCGGTGATCGGATGAGGCTCGTGTTGCGTGTTTGGACTTTCAACGTGTTTTGATACAATTGCTTGAATCGGTGATCGGATGAGAGCTCGTGTTGCGACGTGATTTGGACTTTCGTCACATGGATATTCCTGTCTGGTCACCTATCAAGTTAATGACTAGATACAATGTTGTTTGAATCCGGTAATCGGATGAGCGCTCGTGTTGCGACGTGATTTGGACTTTCAAGCTTACGTCACATGATATTCCTGTCTGGTCACCTATCAAGTTAATGACTAGATACAATGTTGCTTGAATCCGGTAATCGGATGAGCGCTCGTGTTGCGACGTGATTTGGACTTTCAAAAACTTACGTCATATTCCTGTCTGGTCACCTATCAAGTTAATGACGATACAATGTTGCTTGAATCCGGTGATCGGATGAGCGCTCGTGTTGCGACGTGATTTGGACTTTCAAGCTTACGTCACATGATATTCCTGTCTGGTCACCTATCAAGTTAATGACTAGATACAATGTTGCTTTGAATCCGGTGATCCGATGAGAGCTCGTGTTGCGACGTGATTTGGACTTTCAAGCTTACGTCACATGATATTCCTGTCTGGTCACCTATCAAGTTAATGACGAGATACAATGTTGCTTGAATCCGGTGATCGGATGAGAGCTCGTGTTGCGACGTGATTTGAACTTTCAAGCTGACGTCACATGATATTCCTTTCTGGTCACCTATCAAGTTAATGACTAGATACAATGTTGCTTGAATCCAGTAATCGGATGAGCGCTCGTGTTGCGACGTGATTTGGACTTTCAAGCTTACGTCACATGATATTCCTGTCTGGTCACCTATCAAGTTAATGACTAGATACAATGTTGCTTGAATCCGGTGATCGGATGAGAGCTCGTGTTGCGACGTGTTTGGACTTTCAAACTTACGTCATTTCCTGTCTGGTCACCTATCAAGTTAATGACTAGATAAAATTGCTTGAATCCGGTAATCGGATGAGCGCTCGTGTTGGTTTGGACTTTCAAGCTTATCACATGGTATTCCTGTCTGGTCAATCAAGTTAATGACTAGATACAATGTTGCTTGAATCCGGTAATCGGATGAGCGCTCGTGTTGCGACGTGATTTGGACTTTCAAGCTTACGTCAATGATATTCCTGTCTGGTCACCTATCAAGTTAATGACGAGATACAATGTTGCAATCCAGTAATCGGATGAGCGATGACTTTTCAAGCTGTTGATATTCTGGTAATGACTGGATACAATATTGCGGGTGATCGGATGAGAGCTCGTGTTGCGACGTGATTTGGACTTTCAAGCTTACGTCACATGATATTCCTTTCTGGTCACCTATCAAGTTAATGACTAGATACAATGTTGCTTGAATCCGGTGATCGGATGAGAGCTCGTGTTGCGACGTGATTTGGACTTTCAAGCTTACGTCACATGATATTCCTGTCTGGTCACCTATCAAGTTAATGACTAGATACAATGTTGCTTGAATCCGGTGATCGGATGAGAGCTCGTGTTGCGACGTGATTTGGACTTTCAAGCTTATGTCACATGATATTCCTGTCTGGACACCTATCAAGTTAATGACTAGATACAATGTTGCTTGAATCCGGTAATCGGATGAGAGCTTGTGTTGCGACGTGATTTGGACTTTCAAGTTTAATCACATGATATTTCTGTCTGGACACCTATCAAGTTAATGACTAGATACAATGTTGCTTGAATCCGGTAATCGGATGAGAGCTCGTGTTGCGACGTGATTTGGACTTTCAAGCTTACGTCACATGATATTCCTGTCTGGTCACCTATCAAGTTAATGACTAGATACAATGTTGCTTGAATCCGGTGATCGGATGAGAGCTCGTGTTTTGACGTCACATGGTTTCCTGTCTGGTCACCTATCAAGTTAATGACTAGATACAATGTTGCTTGAATCAATCGGATGAGAGCTCACATTTGATATTCCTGTCTGGTCACCTATCAAGTTAATGACTAGATACAATGTTGCTTGAATCCGGTGATCGGATGAAAGCTCGTGTTGCGACGTGATTTGGACTTTCAAGCTTACGTCACATGATATTCCTGTCTGGTCACCTATCAAGTTAATGACTAGATACAATGTTGCTTGAATCCGGTGATCGGATGAGAGCTCGTGTTGCGACGTGATTTGACTTTCAAGCTTACGTCACATGATATTCCTGTCTGGTCACCTATCAAGTTAATGACAGATACAATGTTGCTTGAATCCGGGAATCGGATGATTTGCTTTCTCGTGTTCCTGTCTGACGTGATTTTGGACTTTCAATGAGGCTCGTTACGTCACATGATATTCCTGTCTGGTCACCTATCAAGTTAATGACTAGATACAATGTTGCTTGAATCCGGTGATCGGATGAGCGCTCGTGTTGCGACGTGTTTTGGACTTTCAAGCTTACGTCACATGATATTCCTGTCTGGTCACCTATCTTTAATGACTAGATACAATGTTGCAATCCGGTAATCGGATGAGCGCTCGTGTTTGGGACTTTCAAGCTTACCTATTCCTGTCTGGACAATCAAGAATGACTATACAATGTTGCTTGAATCCGGTGATCGGATGAGCGCTCGTGTTGCGACGTGATTTGGACTTTCAAGCTTACGTCACATGATATTCCTGTCTGGTCACCTATCAAGTTAATGACTAGACACAATGTTATGATGACTAGATACAAATGTTGCTTGAATCCGGTGATCGGATGAGAGCTCGTGTTGCGACGTGATTTGGACTTTCAAGCTTACGTCACATGATATTCCTGTCTGGTCACCTATCAAGTTAATGACTAGATACAATGTTGCTTGAATCCGGTAATCGGATGAGCGCTCGTGTTGCGACGTGATTTGAACTTTCACTTTCCTTTCTGGTCACCTTCAAGTTAATGTCACAATCGATATTCCTTTGTCTGGACACCTATCACCTATCAAGTTAATGACTAGATACAATGTTGCTTGAATCCGGTAATCGGATGAGAAGCTCGTGTTGCGACGTGATTTGGACTTTCAAGTTACGTCACATTATTCCTGTCTGGTCACCTATCAAGTTAATGACTAGATACAATGTTGCTTGAATCCGGTAATCATGAGCGCTCGTGTTGCGACGTGTTTTGGACTTTCAAACTTACGTCACATGATATTCTGTCTGGTCACCTATCATTAATGACTAGATACAATGTTGCTTGAATCCGGTGATCGGATGAGCGCACGTGCTGCGACGTGATTTGGACTTTCAAGCTTACGTCACATGATATTCCTGTCTGGTCACCTATCAAGTTAATGACTAGATACAATGTTGCTTGAATCCGGTAATCGGATGAGAGCTCGTGTTGCGACGTGATTTGGACTTTCAAGCTTACGTCACATGATATTCCTGTCTGGTCACCTATCAAGTTAATGACTAGATACAATGTTGCTTGAATCCGGTAATCGGATGAAAACCGTGTTGCGACGTGATTTGGACTTTCAAGTTTACGTCACATGATATTCCTGTCTGGTCACCTATCAAGTTAATGTAGATACAATGTTTGCTTGAATCGGTAATCGGATGAGCGCTCGTGTTGCGACGTTTGATTCTTTCAAGTTAATGACTAGATACAATGTTGCTTACGTCATGATGATATTTCCTGTCTGGTCACCTATCAAGTTAATTACTAGATAAAATGTTGCTTGAATCCGGTGATCGGATGAGAGCTCGTGTTGCGACGTGTTTTGGACTTTCAAGCTTACGTCACATGGTATTCCTGTCTGGTCACCTATCAAGTTAATGACTAGATACAATGTTGTTTGAATCCGGTAATCGGATGAGCGCTCGCGACGTGTTTGGACGACGTCACATGATTTTCCTGTCTGGTCACCTTCAAGTTAATGACTAGATACAATGTTGCTTGATCCGGTAATCGGATGAGAGCCTGTTGCTGGACTTTCAAGCTTACGTCACATGATATTCCTATCAAGATATTCCTTAATCAAGTTAATGACTAGATACAATGTTGCTTGAATCCGGTAATCGGATGAGCGCTCGTGTTGCGACGTGATTTGGACTTTCAAGCTTACGTCACATGATATTCCTGTCTGGTCACCTATCAAGTTAATGACTAGATAAAATGTTGCTTGAATCCGGTGATCGGATGAAAGCTCGTGTTGCGACGTGTTTTGACTTTCAAGACATGGTATTCCTGTCTGGTCACCTATCAAGTTAATGACTAGATACAATGTTGATTTGAATCCGGTAATCGGATGAGCGCTCGTGTTGCGACGTGATTTGGACTTTCAAGCTTACGTCACATGATATTCCTGTCTGGTCACCTATCAAGTTAATGACTAGATACAATGTTGCTTGAATCCGGTAATCGGATGAGCGCTCGTGTTGCGACGTGATTTGGACTTTCAAGCTTAAGATATTCCTGTCTGGTCACCTATCAAGATATTACAATGTTGTTGAATCCAGTGATCGGATGAGAAGCACGACGTATTTGGACTTTCAAGTTACGTCATGATATTCCTGTCTGGTCACCTATCAAGTTAATTACTAGATACAATGTTGCTTGAATCCGGTGATCGGATGAGAGCTCGTGTTGCGACGTGTTTTGGACTTTCAAGCTTACGTCACATGGTATTCCTGTCTGGTCAGCTATCAAGTTAATGACTAGATACAATGTTGCTTGAATCCGGTAATCGGATGAGCGCTCGTGTTGCGACGTGATTTGGACTTTCAAGCTTAAGTCACACGATATTCCTGTCTGGACACCTATCAAGTTAATGACTAGATACAATGTTGCTTGAATCCGGTAATCGGATGAGAGCTTGTGTTGCGACGTGATTTGGACGTTCAAGCTTACGTCACATGATATTCCTGTCTGGTCAACTATCAAGTTAATGACTAGATACAATGTTGCTTGAATCCAGTGATCAGATGAAAGCTCGTGTTGCGACGTGATTTGGACTTTCAAGCTTACGTCACATGATATTCCTGTCTGGTCACCTATCAAGTTAATGACTAGATACAATGTTGCTTGAATCCGGTGATCGGATGAAAGCTCGTGTTGCGACGTGATTTGGACTTTCAAGCTTACGTCACATGATATTCCTGTCTGGTCACCTATCAAGTTAATGACTAGATACAATGTTGCTTGAATCCGGTGATCGGATGAGAGCTCGTGTTGCGACGTGATTTGGACTTTCAAGCTTACGTCACATGATATTCCTGTCTGGTCACCTATCAAGTTAATGACGAGATACAATGTTGCTTGAATCCGCTGATCGGATGAAAGCTCGTGTTGCGACGTGATTTGGACTTTCAAGCTTACGTCACATGATATTCCTGTCTGGTCACCTATCAAGTTAATTACTAGATAGAATGTTGCTTGAATCCGGTGATCGGATGAGAGCTCGTGTTGCGACGTGATTTGGACTTTCAAGTTTACCTCACATGATATTCCTGTCTGGTCACCTATCAAGTTAATGACTAGATACAATGTTGCTTGAATCCGGTAATCGGATGAGCGCTCGTGCTGCGACGTGATTTGGACTTTCATGCTTACGTCACATGATATTCCTGTCTGGTCACCTATCAAGTTAATGACTAGATACAATGTTGCTTGAATCCGGTGATCGGATGAAAGCTCGTTTTGCGACGTGATTTGGACTTTCAATCTTACGTCACATGATATTCCTGTCTGGTCACCTATCAAGTTAATGACTAGATAAAATGTTGCTTGAATCCGGTCATCGGATGAGAGCTCCTGTTGCGACGTGATTTGGACTTTCAAGCTTACGTCACATGATATTACTGTCTGGTCACCTATCAAGTTAATGACTAGATACAATGTTTCTTGAATCCGGTGTGGCACCTTGCATTATTAGAAATATTCCTAGAAATATGATTTAATTTTTTCTTACTCAGTTTATTAAACAGGTTGTTAATTTTTTTTTAAAAACGGAAAATAACTGAGTTGAAAATAATTCACTAAGAGTGTACTAGACGATCCTAAGGAAAGAAGAAGGAAAGAAAGGAAAAAGGAAGGAAGGGAAGAAAAGAAAGAAAGAGAAATGTATGACGCATGACCCAATTGAGGGTGGAGATAGGAGTCAGAAAGAAATTTAGGTCAAAGTCTTGGCCGATTTTCGAAAGTCATTTTGGTAAGAATGTCGGTCAGAGCACCTAGCCTACTTTTGCATGGAAAGACACCTTATCAATTTGGATAAAGAGAAATTTTGGGAACAATGAAACAATTTTTAATCAGGGAAAAAAGTGTCTTTGGGTTGGGGGGAGTGACCGGTGGAACGATATACAGACCTGTTAAGAATTGGACACCCACGTTAATAAAGTAGAGACATTTCAATGTAGATAATTAAGATTTTCGACTATCAGGTAAAACAAAGAGGTAAAAAGAGGGACAATTGCTTTTGGCTCACAGAGGGCGCCAAGAAGGCGGAAAAGATCCTTTCTAAAGTCAAGACTAATTAGCAGCGGGCTGTTTGACAAAGTCCAGGTGAGAGAAAGCCAAAGATTGTCATTTTGCGTACGTGCAAAAAGAGGCAAAATTGATTTTGTTTTTTAAACAAGAACGATGTAACCACGCCCGCAAACAGAGGGAGAGGATATTCGATCAATGACAATTGGTCGAATACGATCACGTGACCTGCGGAAGAAAAGGAAAGAAATGTTCGACCAATAACAATTGGTCGAATACGATCACGTGACCTGCGGAAGAAAAGGGAAAGAAATGCTCGATCAGGAACGATTGGTTGAAAAGCGGTCACCTGACATACGAGAGACTAAGAGAGATGGATGTGCGCCGCCCCACCAAAGGTACTGCGAGGAAGTAGGGGCGAAAACAATAGCGATAATGGAGAAGACAGAATTAATGCAGTTTTTGGAATTATCGAGAAAACCCTGACGCCGACAGACCCACCCCAGTTTGTTGCGGCGTCAATATAAGCAGGACCCCAGTCGACAGAAATCAGTTGAGTTGGAGTTGCAGTTGAGAGTTGAACCGCGGGCAGGGATAGAGCCTGAACGCGGCCATCAGGCCCGATTCACTCGCCCCTTTGCGGGCAGAAGAATCCTCAGACAAGAAATCCTTCCAGCCCAAGTCGAAGACAGGAGAACTTCCAGCCCAAGTCGAAGACAGGAGAACTTCCAGCCCAAGTAGACGAAGAAGAAGATTGCCTGAAAGCCTGAGAAGAATTGGAGATGCAGACAAGCCGAAAGTCGATGAGAGGTTAAAGTTCATCCCCGGACGGCAGCGAGAAAAGAACCCTCAGACAAGAAGAACTTCCAGCCCAAGTAGAAGAAGAAGAAGAAATACAACTCAAGTCGGAGAGAAGAATCAACTGCGAATGATCGATAGAAATTAGCCCCAGTGTCGAACTGAACCACACTCCGACATACATACATGATTCTAGAAAGTAGGTAATTCGACATTTTCCTATTGTGTGATAGAAGCTTGGTGCCATAGTCCACAGAGCGGGTCGGGAATTGAGAACAATTTTGTTTTTATGTAACGGACTTTAAGATATAAAAGGTTGTTACCCTTTTATCAGCAATTTTGTTTGGTGTCGTGAGTTTTTATTTTATTTGTGTTTTGCCACCCCGTCGGACTCAACTTGTATCGGCCCCGATCCCTGCTGGTCCCGTCTGTCTAAGATCTAAACACAGCGTGGGTAGACAGACCGGAGATCGGTATAGTTGCTTTAGTGACCAGGTATTGGAAGCGAGTCGGGAAAGGCGAGGCTGGTGATCATCTGACCAAAGGGTTGGAGCGGCACGCTTGGACCCAGGAGGAGCGACCAGGAGGAGCGACGTCACCGTTGGCGCCGTAACCAAAGGATCCGACACTGGGCCAGGTGTGTAACCGTCACAAGTGGTGCCGTGACCAACGGATCAACCCTGAGACAACCACGTCACATATGGTGCCGTGGTGACCGAGGGATTTCAACCCTGAGAAGACCACGATCGACCGCCGTTGCTGAAAGTTCAAGCAGAAATCAGAACGACCCGGGACCAAAGGAAAGAAGGAACAGAATCGTCTGTAAGGTAGGACACCTTGTTTTGTTTCCCAACCTCGATTGTTGCTATATAGACTGTCTTTCTCTGTAGACATGTCAGATTATGAGTCAGATAGAGCAGTGGGGGGTGAAGAAGAAGTAGGGCGGGGGTTGTCAGTGGATCTAAGGAAGCTTTTGGGTGGACCGAGGGTCCCAGTATTTGATGGCAGCAGGAAGGAGTTTAGGAACTGGCTGGCAATCCTCGAGAAGAGCCGAACCATCTACGAGCTCTCGGACCAAGAAACCCTGTACCTGGCATACGATGCCACAAAGGGAAAAAGCGTCTGAGTTCGTAGGGGGGCTCTTGGAAAATCATCCCCGCTTGGCTTGGGAAGAAATAAAAAACTGCTGACCAAAGAGTTCGCCGACGAAGGTACGGCCATAGAGGCCATGAGGGCCCTTTTAAAAACTGACACAGCTACGGGATGAAACCCCGGGAGAATTAGGGGCCCGAGCGGGGAAGCTATCGTCATTGGCATTCCCCGAAGTGGTCAGGGATAATGCGGTTATGCAGGCTCAACTGGCGGACCTGTATGTAGAGGCGCTGAGCGACGAGCGTGTTCGTCACGACGTATTGAAAGAAGGACCGCTCAGACTGTCGGCAGCGATAGAGCTGGCCAGGGAGAGCCAGGGGTGTGGGATAAAGTGAAGAGGTGTGGGAAGAAGCAGATACCAAGTCAGGAGGCTGGAAGAAGGGGGGGGCGGAAGAGCCCCCGTGTGGAATCAGAGGGTTAAGGAAGAGGTGGATCGGGCAGAATTATGGGAGGAGGACCCCAATAGAAGGGCATGGTCGACCAGGCATGGCTTTATAAGCCCACGCCGGGTCGATACGGGCTGGTCTGCTGGACCTGTGGGTACGAGGACCACAGGGCGGCGGAATGTCCGACGAAGTGGGGGTTGCCCCAGACTTCGATCGTGACAGGTGCACCAGGTGTGGTAAGAAAGGACACCTGGCTAAGTGGTGCGGGCTGAGGAAGGGTGCCCCACCAATATTAACAAAGAAGGCCGAGCCCAAGAAAAGCCAGCGGGCCACCCCAGAATTTAGAGGGAGGGTGGCCCAGTTAAAAAAAAAGAGAAATAAAAATTGGACCAGTGGGTGGGCGAACCGCTTGAATAGAGGACGGTTCCCCCGAGGATAGACACAAGGCCAACCCAGTTAAAAAGGGAAAGAGCAAATGTTGGACATGTGGTCGGGCGGGCCACTTTGCGGCAAGCTGTCCAGCAAGAAGGTGCTGGTTTTGCAGGAGGCCAGGACACCTGAAAAGAAACTATTCTTAGAAACGGCCATGGGAGACCGGGAGAGGTCCGGCCGGGGTCGCCCAGGTGCAGGGGGCGCAGAACTCCACCTCATAAAAAAAACGAAGATGAATTATTACTGCCGGCGCCTATGGCTGGGTTAACCCAAGGGTGGGGACCCAGGAAGAAGAAAGCTCGGGTGTTCTCTTCGCTAACGCAAGAGAGAGAACTATCCTGTAGAGCAGAGATAGGTGGTAGAGAGATGAGGGCTTTGGTGGACACAGGAGCATCTGTGTCATTGATGAGAGAGGAAACATACAGGCGGGTGAAACGGAAGAGAAGGTTACGGGAAGCGGACATAGAGGTCACGCAAGCAGATGGAGCCCCCCTGGAGATAAAAGGGATGGTGAGGCTCCCGGTAAGGATTGGGAAAGTGAAAAGCACCCAAAATTTTTACGTAACCCCCGACCTGTGTACGGAGGCAATCTTGGGAGAAGATTGGCTCCGGAGCCAGAGGGCCCAGATAGAGTTTAATCCTACTGTGTTGGTGGTGAACGGCGAGAGAACGCCATTGGGATGCCCACCAGAGGAAGAGATAACCATAGTGGTGGAGGAAGATGTAAAGTTACCTCCTAGGACCGCAGTGTCGGGAAAGGGTAGGCTAATGTCAGAAAAAAAGGTACGGAGGGACCTCTGCAGTTGGTCCCTGTAGAAGGAAAGGGCCTAGTAGATAACGAGGTAACCCTATGCGAAACGGTAGTGGAGGCAGCCGAGTTAGTGCCCATTATGATGGTGAACCAGGCCCAAAAGACTATCAAGGTTAGGAGAGGGGAGAAGATAGGAGAGCGCTTCCCCACGAACTCTGAATCGGGTGAGATTCGAGGAGGAACGAAGGAAGCTAGTAGAGCAAACAAAAAGGAATCTTAGATGAGGATATATTAGCACCGGATGAATTTAGAACCAGAGTGGGGGGTCTGTTAAGGAACAATCGAGATGTGGTGGCCCAGTCAGACAAGGAGCTGGGTCAGACCCACACAGTCGAAATGAAAATCGACACCGAGACCACCCCTGTGAAATTAAAACCCTACCGAACACCTATACATAAAAGACCCCTTGTAGAAGAGGCAGTAGAGGAAATGTTGGAAGCTGGGATGATCGAAAGATCGATCTCTCCTTGGAGCTTCCCAATAGTAATAGTAGGTAAGAAAGATGGCGGCCACCGTTTCTGTGTAGATTTTAGAAAGCTGAATTCTATATCGAAGCCGTTGGCGGTGCCATTGCCATTGATAGACGACATTTTGGCATTATTAGGGAAGGCAAAGTACTTCTCTACGTTGGACTTGAGGTCCGGTATTGGCAGGTAGCCCTGGATGAGGCTGACAAGGAGAAGGCCGCATTCGCGTGTCACCTGGGACTGTTTCAGTTCAGAGTGATGCCATTCGGTTTAGCTAATGCCCCGGGAGTCTTCCAACAGCTAATGTCAATAGTGTTAGGAGGATACGAGAGCTTTGCCATGGCGTATTTAGACGATATCTTGATATTTTCGGAGACAGTGGAACAACACTTTTTTCATTTAAGACAGGTGTTGGGAAGGTTGAGGAAACACGGATTAAAATTGAAATTGTCAAAGTGTCAGTTTCTGAGGGAAGAAACTAGGTATTTAGGCTTCGTCATAAACGGAGACGGTATTAAACCCGACATGGATAAGGTAAAGGTCATAAGGGAAATGCCAGAGCCTAAGACAGTGAGGCAGGTAAGAGGTTTTATAGGAGCTATAGGCTACTACCGGCGCTTCGTCCCGGCATTTTCAAGAATTGCCATACCGCTAGTGGCCCTGACGAAGAAATACGCTAGGTTCAAGTGGACAGAGGACTGTCAACGAGCATTTGATTCGCTAAAGGAACAGTTGACGACCGTTCCACTGCTGACGTATCCGGACCTCAGCAAGCCCATGATATTATACACGGATGCCAGTGAGCAGTGTGTAGGGGCAGTACTTACCCAGCCGTGTCCTGATAGGGAAGGACCAGTGCCAGGCATACCAGAGGAAGTACCGATATACTTCCTCTCCCATAAGCTCTCAGAGACACAACAGAGGTGGCCAGTAATAGAGAGGGAAGCATATGCTATCATGTATGCTCTCCAAAAACTGGACTACTATTTAAATGGTGCAGTCTTCACTATAAAGACAGACCACAAGCCTCTGCAGTACCTATTGCAGGCAGAGGGACAAATAATAAGAAAATTCAACAGTGGGCACTTAAGTTAAGTGGCTACCACTGTAAGATAGAGTATTTGGCAGGAAAGGAAAACACGTGCGCAGATTTACTCTCAAGAATACCGAAACAACTGGAAGAAAGATCTGTAAGGGTAGAACAGGGAGTAGATGATAAAGCCTATAGAATAGGAGTAATTAACTCTAATAAGCTAAAAGATCGCCCTATATTAGAATCGGACGAAGAAGGGGACGCCCAGATAATAACCGATCCTTACTGGACAGAAGGAATTGAGAAGGAGCAAGCAGACAGTGAACTAGCTGCTCTGAGAGAGAAGGTGAAGTCAGGAGAGACCACCAAGTATGCCATAATAGAGGAAAGGCTGTATTATCTCTCAGGAAGGGATGAAGAAGTCAAACCCAAGTTGTATGTGCCCAAAAGTTTAAGACCAGAGATATTGGAACAGTGCCACGAAAGGTTGGGTCACATGGGAATTGATAGGACATGTGATCTCATAGGAAGAAAAAGTACTATTGGCCCAAACTGTACGGAGAAGTCACTAACTATGTTCGAAGTTGTGTAGTGTGCCAGTCGCAGAGCAGAAGGCAGGAAATGGCACCCTTGGAGGAAACAGACGTACCAAACTTCCCCTTCGAGAAAGTGAGTATGGATGTATCAGGACCATATGGGGAAACTGCACAAGGAAACAACTATATAGTGAGTTTTGTCGATTGGCTAACAAATTGGCCTGAAGCATTTGCAGTACCAGACAAGAAGGCCAGAACTGTGGCCGGGTTGATAATAAGTGAAATCTTCCCTAGGTATGGTGCCCCTGTGCAATTGGTAACAGATAATGGCACGGAGAATGAACAGCATCATGAGAGAAGTTTTGACAGGTTTGAATGTAGAGCACATAAAAACATCCCCATATCACCCCCAGGGAAATGCTAAAGTGGAAAGGTTTCATAGAACCTTGGGAGATGTATTAGCCAAGTTGGTCAGAGAAAAACACTGGAAATTGGGACTTGTATTTGACGCAGGCTCTGGCGGCCGTGAGGTTTACGATAAACGAAACCTCCAGATTTTCTCCTTATTTTTTGTTGTTTGGCAGAGACGTGGTCCTGCCTGTAGATAACCTACTGAAGCCCCGAAGAAGGTATATGGGAGAAGATCATCATCAACTATTGCTGGAACAGCAACATAAGATATTCGTACAGGCCAGAAGAAGAATAAAGAGGGCCCAGAAGAAAAGAAATGAGAGGTGAATGCTGAAAGAAAGGTGGTAGAATTGAAGGTTGGAGACCCTGTCTACTATAAAATCCACCAGAGAGAAGGAAAGCTGGACCAGAGATGGGAGCCGTACTACCGGATAGTAGAGCAGACGGGCCCAGTATCGTATGTAATATGGGATCAAGTGGCAGGAGGAGCGAGGAGGAGGGCCAATGATCTGAAGAAGAAATAGCTAACCTAGAAATGAGCGAGCCGAGGCCTAAGAAGACAAGGAAAAGGAAAGTAACTCTGGTTGAACCGGAAGAAATGGAAACGGAAGAAGACTCCGAGGAAGATGAGGAGATAGGCCGACGTGGCCAGATAAACGAAGTAGTCCGAGTGACAGAGTTGGAACCCTCAGCGGGGATTAGAAATGTTCAGTCGTCGACTGAGTCAGTGCAGAGAAGGCCCCGTGAGATCGCCATCACACCCCCATGTCCGAAGAAAAGGAAGAAAAAGACGAAGAGGTCCAATCAAGCAGTCGAAGGCTCTAAAAAGAAGCACCCTGAACAAGACGAAGGGCCCAGCGAGTGGGAGGAGGAGGATCAAATACCCCTTTCCCAGCTTAAGGAAAGGATAAAGAACAGGAGAAGTTTAGACATAGAGTCGAGATGTATCGAAGACATTCAAGGCGAAGACTCTAAACAGGAAGAAGAATCAGGGGATGAAGAAGAGGACAAAAAACCTCCTGGACGGGAGTTAAACACAGAAAGAAGGTTAGAGGTTGAACAGGAATCACCTCAGAAGATGAGATCAGGGAGGGAGAAGAACCCCAAATCTCAGTAGAACAAAAGGGCTGTGCAGAATAGGAGCATTTAGTGTCGACAGATAGCGACACTGGCTCATCCAAAATCCTATTGGCTGACTATGGTAGATGTGAGTGGAGGAATGGAGTCGCAGGCTGCACCTCACAAGGGACGGAAGAAGATCATTGGCATTGTTGATTGATCACCAGTGGTGTCATGAAGTACGACCTTTGGGGTGGTCGCCACGCACACCTGACCAGACCATTCTGTCTGCTAGAGGTTAGTTAGAGGAGGGAGGAGCCGAACTAAGAGAAAAGTTATGAAATGATTGAGTGATGAGTCGAGCGAGACTAAGTGGTTGTGAAGAATAACAACAAGAGAATTTGTTATCTTTCAGGAATGATAGCAAGGTACAAGGTGGAAGCAGACTACATAGCATTAAATTCAGGGAGAACGAAATTTATGTTGCTATCAGCTGAAGAAAGCTAGAAGGTGTAGAGATGATACCCTGGGGACTTGTACCTCGTTGAGCCCTATCTATAAAACTGGTAACCGCAAACTGTGCATACTAGAATTGTTTGAAGGAGGGAGAAAGGAATCAAAAGAATCTGCCAAGTGGAGGTATTAACAAACTCGGCATTACCACAAGCTATCAGTGTTTCAGACAGGGTGTGGGCAGTAGCCACCCAGAAACATATCAGCCTGTCTAGGTATGTGGGGGAGAGTCCACAAGGACATTAAGAATAAGGCCACCGTTATCCCTGGTGTCGCTACCCATGGGATGTTCGGCGGTTGGGGTGTCCATCTCCTTGACCCCCATTACCAGATGGAAGAAAGGTATGAAGAAAAAGATTCACTCATAGAGATGATTGGTAGAGGCTTAGTCAATTGTACAGAATTATGGGAGCCGATAGTAAAGAGATTCTCTAATGTTACCTTAAATAAGATGCCAGTATTAATGAAGCCAATAGAAAAGATCGATATGGATCACTTAAGGGATAAGTTAAGTGCGTTGGGAGACGAAGGTGTAGCTTGGGAAGACGATGAGCAGATCGCGATAAGTTGGTCAATAGTAATGGGTACATTCCTAGTTATAGCCCTCGGGGTGTAATAATATGGAAGATTAAGAGTAAGAGAAGATTAGCGAACGGCAGTCTAGTGAGCATGCAACAACTCGAGAGGGAGATGCCGAGCGGTGTTCCTCACTCAGACAGGACTGGCGAAGAAATTGCTGGAAGACCAATGGAGGAGGCTGGCGTGAGACCACCACGTGCGGCGGAAAAACCTCCCAAAGCAGAGAGGAAAACATTGACCAAGAAGAACAAACCCTAATGAACACATCTGCACCTACAGACACACGCACACATTTCATTGCATGTAGAACAGAAGAAAATGAAAAGAACATTTCATTGCATGTAGAACAGAAGAAAATGAAAAGGAACATTTCATTGCATGTAGAACAGAAGAAAATGAAAAGAACATTTCATTGCATGTAGAACAGAAGAAAATGAAAAAGAACATTTCATTGCATGTAGAACAGAAGAAAATGAAAAGAACATTACATTGCATGTAGAACAAAAAAAAAATGAAAAGAACATTTCATTGCATGTAGAACAGAAGAAAATGAAAAGAACATTTCATTGCACGTAGAACAGAAGAAAATGAAAGGAACATTACATTGCCTGTAGAACAAAAGAAAATGAAAAGAACATTTCATTGCATGTAGAACAAAAGAAAATGAAAAGAACATTTCATTGCATGTAGAACAAAAGAAAATGGAAAGAACATTACCCTTGCATGTTAGAAAGTAGAATAGAAGTGCATGAGACGAATGCATGGTGCATGTTAAATGATGTAATTGGGTTTAGGTGTCATTTACGGGTAAATGACAAATCGGTTAGGGGAGGATTGTGGCACCTTGCATTATTAGAAATATTCCTAGAAATATGATTTAATTTTTTCTTACTCAGTTTATTAAACAGGTTGTTAATTTTTTTTTAAAAACGGAAAATAACTGAGTTGAAAATAATTCACTAAGAGTGTACTAGACGATCCTAAGGAAAGAAGAAGGAAAGAAAGGAAAAAGGAAGGAAGGGAAGAAAAAGAAAGAAAGAGAAATGTATGACGCATGACCCAATTGAGGGTGGAGATAGGAGTCAGAAAGAGATTTAGGTCAGCGTCTTGGCCGATTTTCGAAAGTCATTTTGGTAAGAATGTCGGTCAGAGCACCTAGCCTACTTTTTTTGCATGGAAAGACACCTTATCAATTTGGATAAAGAGAAATTTTGGGAACAATGAAACAATTTTAATCAGGGAAAAAGTGTCTTTGGGTTGGGGGGAGTGACCGGTGGAACGATATACAGACCTGTTAAGAATTGGACACCCACGTTAATAAAGTAGAGACATTTCAATGTAGATAATTAAGATTTTCGACTATCAGGTAAAACAAAGAGGTAAAAAAAGAGGGACAATTGCTTTTGGCTCACAGAGGGCGCCAAGAAGGCGGAAAAGATCCTTTCTAAAGTCAAGACTAATTAGCAGCGGGCTGTTTGACAAAGTCCAGGTGAGAGAAAGCCAAAGATTGTCATTTTGCGTACGTGCAAAAAGAGGCAAAATTGGATTTTGTTTTTTTTAAACAAGAACGATGTAACCACGCCCGCAAACAGAGGGGAGAGGATATTCGATCAATGACAATTGGTCGAATACGATCACGTGACCTGCGGAAGAAAAGGGAAAGAAATGTTCGACCAATAACAATTGGTCGAATACGATCACGTGACCTGCGGAAGAAAAGGGAAAGAAATGCTCGATCAGGAACGATTGGTTGAAAAGCGGTCACCTGACATACGAGAGACTAAGAGAGATGGATGTGCGCCGCCCCACCAAAGGTACTGCGAGGAAGTAGGGGCGAAAACAATAGCGATAATGGAGAAGACAGAATTAATGCAGTTTTTGGAATTATCGAGAAAACCCTGACGCCGACAGACCCACCCCAGTTTGTTGCGGCGTCAATATAAGCAGGACCCCAGTCGACAGAAATCAGTTGAGTTGGAGTTGCAGTTGAGAGTTGGACCGCGGGCAGGGATAGAGCCTGAACGCGGCCATCAGGCCCGATTCACTCGCCCCTTTGCGGGCAGAAGAATCCTCAGACAAGAAATCCTTCCAGCCCAAGTCGAAGACAGGAGAACTTCCAGCCCAAGTCGAAGACAGGAGAACTTCCAGCCCAAGTAGACGAAGAAGAAGATTGCCTGAAAGCCTGAGAAGAATTGGAGATGCAGACAAGCCGAAAGTCGATGAGAGGTTAAAGTTCATCCCCGGACGGCAGCGAGAAAAGAACCCTCAGACAAGAAGAACTTCCAGCCCAAGTAGAAGAAGAAGAAGAAATACAACTCAAGTCGGAGAGAAGAATCAACTGCGAATGATCGATAGAAATTAGCCCCAGTGTCGAACTGAACCACACCCGACATACATACATGATTCTAGAAAGTAGGTAATTCGACATTTTCCTATTGTGTGATAGAAGCTTGGTGCCATAGTCCACAGAGCGGGTCGGGAATTGAGAACAATTTTGTTTTTATGTAACGGACTTTAAGATATAAAAGGTTGTTACCCTTTTTATCAGCAATTTTGTTTGGTGTCGTGAGTTTTTATTTTATTTGTGTTTTGCCACCCCCGTCGGACTCAACTTGTATCGGCCCCGATCCCTGCTGGTCCCGTCTGTCTAAGATCTAAACACAGCGTGGGTAGACAGACCGGAGATCGGTATAGTTGCTTTAGTGACCAGGTATTGGAAGCGAGTCGGGAAAGGCGAGGCTGGTGATCATCTGACCAAAGGGTTGGAGCGGCACGCTTGGACCCAGGAGGAGCGACCAGGAGGAGCGACGTCACCGTTGGCGCCGTAACCAAAGGATCCGACACTGGGCCAGGTGTGTAACCGTCACACCGGTGATGGGATGAAAGCTCGTGTTGCGACGTGATTT
Organism: Acanthosepion pharaonis; assembly: GCA_903632075.3. Lineage (NCBI taxonomy): Eukaryota > Metazoa > Mollusca > Cephalopoda > Sepiida > Sepiidae > Acanthosepion > Acanthosepion pharaonis. The sequence goes on along the minus strand of CAHIKZ030001630.1, from coordinate 256,679 downwards.
GGACTTTCAAGCTTACGTCACATGATATTCCAGTCTGGTCACCTATCAAGTTAATGACTAGATACAATGTTGCTTGAATCCGGTAATCGGATGAGCGCTCGTGTTGCGACGTGATTTGGACTTTCAAGCTTAAGTCACATGATATTCCTGTCTGGACACCTATCAAGTTAATGACTAGATACAATGTTGCTTAAATCCGGCGATCGGATGAGAGCTTTTGTTGCGACGTGATTTGGACTTTCAAGGTTACGTCACATGATATTCCGGTCTGGACACCTATCAAGTTAATGACTAGATACAATGTTGCTTGAATCCGGTGATCGGATGAGAGCTCGTGTTGCGACGTGATTTGGACTTTCATGTTTACCTCACCTGATATTCCTCTCTGGTCACCTATCAAGTTAATGACTAGATACAATGTTGCTTGAATCCGGTAATCGGATGAGCGCTCGTGTTGCGACGTGTTTTGGACATTCAAGCTTACGTCACATGATATTCCTGTTTGGTCACCTATCGAGTTAATGACTAGATGCAATGTTGCTTGAATCCGGTAATCGGATGAGCGCTCGTGTTGCGACGTGATTTGGACTTTCAGGCTTACTTCACATGATGTTCCTGTCTGGTCACATATCAAGTTAATGACTAGATACAATGTTGCTTGAATCCGGTAATCGGATGAGCGCTCGTGCTGCGACGTGATTTGGACTTTCATGCTTACGTCACATGATATTCCTGTCTGGTCACCTATCAAGTTAATGACTAGATACAATGTTGCTTGAATCCGATGATCGGATGAAAGCTCGTGTTGCGACGTGATTTGGACTTTCAAGCTTACGTCACATGATATTCCTGTCTGGTCACCTATCAAGTTAATGACTAGATACAATGTTGCTTGAATCGGATGATCGGATGATTTTGCGCTCGTATTCCTGTCTGGTCACCTATCAAGTTGACTAGACATTGAATTTCGGATGACTTTCAACGTGATTTGACCTATCAAGTTAATGACTAGATAAATGTTTTAGCTTACGTCACATGATATTCCTGTCTGGTCACCTATCAAGTTAATGACTAGATACAATGTTGCTTGAATCCGGTAATCGGATGAGAGCTTGAATTTTGACGGTAATCGGATGAGTTAAAGACTAGATCGTGAATACGGTAATCGACGTGATTTTTTGACTTTCAAGCTTACGTCACATGATATTCCTGTCTGGTCACCTATCAAGTTAATGACTAGATACAATGTTGCTTGAATCCGGTAATCGGATGAGAGCTCGTGCTGCGACGTTTGGACTTTCAAGCGTCATATGACGGTCACCTATCAAGTAATGATTTTGACTTTCACGTGATTTTGACTTTCGTCACATGATATTCCTGTCTGGTCACCTATCAAGTTAATGACTAGATACAATGTTGCTAGAATCCTGTAATCGGATGAGAGCTCGTGTTGTCGACGTGATTTGGACTTTCAAGCTTACGTCACATGATATTCCTGTCTGGTCACCTATCAAGTTAATGTCTAGATACAATGTTGCTTGAATCCGGTGATCGGATGAAAGCTCGTGTTGCGACGTGATTTGGACTTTCAAGCTTACGTCACATGATATTCCTGTCTGGTCACCTATCAAGTTAATGACTAGATACAATGTTGCCGGTTCCGGATGAATCCGGTAATCGGATGAGCGCTCGTGTTGCGACATGATTTTGACTTTCGGAAGAGCTTACGTCACATGATATTCCTGTCTGGTCACCTATCAAGTTAATGACTAATCCGATACAATGTTGCTTGAATCCGGTGATCGGATGAGAATGCTCGTGTTGCGACGTGATTTTGACTTTCAAGCTTACGTCACATGGTATTCCTGTCTGGTCACCTATCAAGTTAATGACTAGATACAATGTTGCTTGAATCCAGTAATCGGATGAGCGCTCGTGTTGCGACGTGATTTGGACTTTCAAGACTTACAATGTTGTCAATCCGGTGATCGGATGAGAGCTCGTGTTGCGACGTGATTTGGACTTTCAAACTTACGTCACATGATATTCCTGTCTGGTCACCTATCAAGTTAATGACTAGATACAATGTTGTTTGAATCCGGCGATCGGATGAGTGCTCGTGTTGCGACATGATTTGGACTTTCAAACTTACGTCACATGATATTCCTGTCTGGTCACCTATCAAGTTAATGACTAGATACAATGTTGTTTGAATCCGGTCGGATGAGTCGAGACGTGATTTGGACTTTCAAACTTACGTCACATGATATTCCTGTCTGGTCACGTGATTTGGACTTTACAATGTTGCTTGAATCCGGTAATCGGATGAGCGTCGACGTGATTTGATATTATTCCTGTCTGGTCACCTATCAAGATAATGACTAGATACAATGTTGCTTGAATCCGGTAATCGGATGAGAGCTCGTGTTGCGACGTGATTTGGACTTTCAAGCTTACGTCACATGATGTTCCTGTCTGGTCATCGATCAAGTTAATGACTAGATACAATGTTGCTTGAATCCGGTAATCGGATGAGAGATCGTGTTGCGACGTGATTTGGACTTTCAAGCTTACGTCACATGGTATTCCTGTCTGGTCACCTATCAAGTTAATGACTAGATACAATGTTGCTTGAATCCGGTCATCGGATGAGAGCTCGTGTTGCGACGTGATTTGGACTTTCAAGCTTACGTCACATGATGTTCCTGTCTGGTCACCGATCAAGTTAATGACTAGATACAATGTTGCTTGAATCCGGTAATCGGATGAGAGCTCGTGTTGCGACGTGATTTGGACTTTCAAGCTTACGTCACATGATGTTCCTGTCTGGTCACCTATCAAGTTAATGACTAGATACAATGTTGCTTGAATCCGGTAATCGGATGAGCGCTCGTGCTGCGACGCGATTTGGACTTTCACAAGATATTTACGTCACCTATCGATATTCCTGTCTGGTCACCTATCAAGTTAATGACTAGATAAATGTTGCTTTGAATCCGGTAATCGATGATGAGCGCTCGTGATATTCCTGTCTGGTCACCTACATGATTTGGACTTTCATGAGCGCTCGTGTTGCGACGTCACTTTCAATGATATTCCTGTCTGGTCACCTATCAAGTTTATGACTAGATACAATGTTGCTTGAATCCGGTGATCGGATGAGAGCTCGTGTTGCGACGTGATTTGGACTTTCAAGCTTACGTCACATGGTATTCCTGTCTGGTCACCTATCAAGTTAATGACTAGATACAATGTTGCTTGAATCCGGTAATCGGATGAGCGCTCGTGTTGCGACGTGATTTGGACTTTCAAGTTTAAGTCACATGATATTCCTGTCTGGTCACCTATCAAGTTAATGACTAGATACAATGTTGCTTGAATCCGGCGATCGGATGAGTGCTCGTGTTGCGACGTGATTTGGACTTTCAAACTTACGTCACATGTTATTCCTGTCTGGTCACCTATCAAGTTAATGACTAGATACAATGTTGCTTGAATCCGGTAATCGGATGAGAGCTCGTGTTGCGACGTGATTTGGACTTTCAAACTTACGTCACATGGTATTCCTGTCTGGTCACCGATCAAGTTAATGACTGATACAATGCTTTCAATTAATGACTAGATACAATGTTGCTTGAATCCGGTCATTTGGACTTGAGTCACATGATCCTGTCTGTTCAAGACGTGATTTGGACTTTTGCGACAATTTTACGTCACATGATATACCTGTCTGGTCACCGATCAAGTTAATGACTAGATACAATGTTGCTTGAATCCGGTAATTACATGAGCGCTCGAGCTGCGACGTGATTTGGACTTTCAAGCTTACGTCACATGATATTCCTGTCTGGTCACCTATCAAGTTAATGACTAGATACAATGTTGCTTGAATCCGGTAATCGGATGAGAGCTCGTGTTGCGACGTGATTTGGACTTTCAAGCTTAAGTCACATGATATTCCTGTCTGGACACCTATCAAGTTAATGACTAGATATAATGTTGCTTGAATCCGGTAATCGGATGAGAGCTCGTGTTGCGACGTGATTTGGACTTTCAAACTTACGTCACATGATTTTCCTGTCTGGTCACCTATCAAGTTAATGACTAGATACAATGTTGCTTGAATCCGGTAATCACAGAGCTCGAGCTGCGACGTGATTTGGACTTTCAAACTTACGTCACATGATATTCCTGTCTGGTCACCTATCAAGTTAATGACTAGATACAATGTTGCTTTTTATCCGGTAATCGGATTGCGTTCGTGCTGCCTAGACGTGATTTGGACTTTCAAGTTGCTTTTTATCACATGATATTCTTGTCCTGGTCACCTATCAATTAATGACTAGATACAATGTTGCTTTTTATCCCCACGTTCGGATGAGAGCCTCGTGTTGCGACGTGATTTGGACTTTCAATGTTGCTTACGTCACATGATATTCCTGTCTGGTCACCTATCAAACAAATGACTAGATACAATGTTGCTTTTTAATCCGGTGATCGGATGAGAGCTCGTGTTGCTCGTGATTGCGACGTGATTTGGACTTTCAGTTACAATGTTGCTTTTTATCCGTCACATGATGTGTTGGACCAAGCATCCTGGTCACCTATCAAGTTAATGACTAGATACAATGTTGCTTTTTATTGCTTTTTAAGGTAATCGGATGAGTTAATGCTCGATGTTGCGAACGTCAGTTACGATTTGACTTTCAAGCTTACGTCACATGATATTCCTGTCTGGTCACCTATCAAGTTAATGACTAGATACAATGTTGCTTTTTATCCGGTGATCGGATGAGAGTTCGTGTTGCGACGTGATTTGGACTTTCAACTTACGTCACATGGTATTCCTGTCTGGTCACCTATCAAGTTAATGACTAGATACAATGTTGCTTGAATCCGGTAATCGGATGAGCGCTCGTGTTGCGACGTGATTTGGACTTTCAAGTTTAAGTCACATGATGCTTCCAATGTCTGGTCACCAATGTTCAAGTTAATGACTAGATACAATGTTGTTTCCATAATCGAATCCGGCGTTTCGTGATGAGCATCTCGTTAATGTTCGACGTTACGGATGATTTGGACTTTTTATCCCCACTTACGTCACATGATATTCCTGTCTGGTCACCTATCAAGTTAATGACTAGATACAATGTTGCTTTTTATCCGGTAATCGGATGAGCAGCTCGTGTTGCGACGTGATTTGGACTTTCAAAACGTCACATTTGTTCCTTCTGGTGCCTGTCTGGTCACCTATCAATTAATGACTTCATACAATGTTGCTTTTTATCCCGGTTTGTGTGAGCGCATCGTGTTGCGACGTGATTTGGACTTTCAAGCAATTTGCGTTTTATGATATTTGTGTTCAAGCACCTATCAAACAATTATGACTAGATTACAATGTTGCTTTTTATCCGACGTTTGTGTTTCAAGATCCTCGTGTTAAACAATTATAACTTGGACTTTCAATGTTTACGTCCCACGTTTGTGTTTCCTGTCTGGTCACCTATCAAGTTAATGACTAGATACAATGTTGCTTTTATCCCCACGTCGGATGAGCATCCTCGTGTTGCGACGTGATTTGGACTTTCAAGCTTTTTATCCCACATTTGTTCCTGTCTGGTCACCCATCAAATTAATGACTAGATACAATGTTGCTTTTTTCCGGTAATCGGATGAGAGCTCGTGTTGCGACGTGATTTTGACTTTCAAGCTTACAATGTCATATCCCAATGACTAGATGTGTTCCTTGTCCTGGTCAAACAATTTGGACTTTCAACTTCAGTTACAATGTTAATTTACTAGATTTTGTTGCTTGAATCCGGTAATCGGATGAGCGCTCGTGTTGCGACAATGTTGACTTTTATCCCCCACGTTTGTGTTCTTCTGGTCACCGATCAAGTATAACTTACAATGTTGCTTTTTCCGGTCATCGGATCCCCCACGTTTGTGATTTCCTGTCTGGTCACCGATCAAGCATCCCTGTTGACTGTTGCTTGACAATTATAAGTTCAGTTACAATGTTGCTTTTATTTCAAATTTTACGTTCACATGATCCTGTCTGGTCAAATCAATTAATGACTAGATACAATGTTGCTTTTATCCGGTAATCGGATGAGCGCTCGTGTTGCGAACGTGATTTGGACTTTCAAGCAATGTCACATTTTTATCCCCACGTTTGTGTTAATGACTAGATACAATGTTATCCGGTTACATGTTGCTTTTTATCCCGTGTTTGTGTTCAAGCATGGTAACAATTATAACTTCAAGACTAGATACAATGTTGTTTTTATCCCCATGAGCGTTTGTGTTCATTGGATCCTAAACTTAAACAATTATAACTTCAGTTAAATGACTAGATACAATTTGCTTGAATCCGGTAATCGGATCTTCGATGATTTTGTTGCTTTTTATCCCACGTTTGTGTTTTGATCCTAGTTATTACAATTTGCTTGAATCCAGTTATCAATGATATTTTGTTTTCAAGCATCACATGATGTTCCTGTCTGGACAAACAATTAGAACTTCAGATACAATGTTGCTTTTATCCGGTATCAAGCTTTAATGACAATCAATTAGACTAGATACAATGTTGCTTTTTATCCCCACGTTTGTGTTCCGGTAATCGGATGAGATGTTGCTTTTTATCCTCGTGTTCAAGCATCCTGCTTGCTAACGATTAGAACTTCAGTTACAATGATTTGGACTTTCATCCGTCACATTTGTTCCTGTCTGGTCACCTATCAAGTTAATGACTAGATACAATGTTGCTTGAATCCGGTAATCGGATGAGAGCTCGTGTTCGACGTGATTTGGACTTTCAATTATACGTCACATGATAATCCTGTCTTATCACCGATCAAGTTAATGACTAGATACAATGTTGCTTGAATCCGGTAATCGGATGAGCTTCGTGTTGCGACGTGATTTGGACTTTTTATCTTACGTCACATGATATTCCTGTCTGGTCACCTATCAAGTTAATGACTAGATACAATGTTGCTTTTTATCCCCACGTCGGATCCTAGTCGCAAACAATTATAACTTCAGTTACAATGTTGCTTTTATCCCCACGTTTGTGTTCAAGCATCCTATGTTATTTGGACTTTGCTTTTATCCCCACGTTTGTGTTCAAGCATCCTGTCTGGTCACCTATCAATTAATGACTTCAGATACAATGTTGCTTTTATCCCACGTTTGGATGTTCGTGCATCCTATTTGGACTTTCAAGTTAATTGAACTTCAGATCCTTTAATGTTTAGATACAATGTTGCTTTTATCCCCAGCGAAAGTCCTTTGACTTTCAAACAATCACATCAGTTACAATGTTGGACAATTATCCCCACGTTTGTGAGATTATAACTTCAAGTTACAATGTTGCTTTTATCCTCGTGTTTGTTAATGACAATTAGAACTTCAGACTTTTGCAACCTTACCCCACATTTGTATTCCTGTCTGGTCACCTATCAATTAATGACTAGATACAATGTTGCTTTTTGAGTGCTCCCCCGTTTTGTTTCAAGCATCCTTGAATCGGTTCAAGAATCCTAGGAATGAATTAGCGCTCGTCAGTTACGACGTGATTTGGACTTTTTAAGCCCACGTCACATGATTCAAGTCTGGTCACCTATCAATTTAATGACTAGATACAATGTTGCTTGAATCCGGTAATTTATCCCCTCGTTTGTGTTCAAGCATCCTAGTTGCTATTTGGAACTTTGTTACAATGACTTGGACTTTTATGATATTTGTGTCTGGTCACCTATCAAGTTAATGACTAGATACAATGTTGCTTGGTCCGGTGAGCTCGGATGATTTGCTTTTTATCCCCACGTTTGTGTTCAAGCCCTACGTTAGAACTTTTACAATGTTGCTTTTTATCCCCACGTTTGTGTTCCTGTCCTGGTCACCTATCAATTAATGACTAGATACAATGTTGCTTTTTATCCCCACGTTCGGATGAGCATCCTAGTGCGCTGCAATTAGACGTCAAGATTTTTCCCCACTTCAAGCATCCTAGTCACAATTATAACTTCAGTTACAATGTTGCTTTTTATCCCCACGTTTGTGTTCAAGCATCCTAGTCACAAAACAATTATTCAGTTACAATGTTGCTTTTATACAATGTTGCCTTTTATCACGTTTTTTCACATGATATCCTGTCTATCAAGTTTAATGACTAGATACAATGTTGCTTTTTATCCCCACGTTCGGATGAAGCATCCTGTTTGCAAACGATTTGGACTTTCAAGTTACAATCACATTTTATTCCTGTCTGGTCACCTATCAAGTTAATTACTTCAGTTACAATGTTGCTTTTTATCCCCATCGGATGAGCGCTCGTGTCGTGATTTGGACTTATAACTTCAGTTACAATGTTGCCTTTTATCCCACGTTTGTGTTCAAGCATCCTAGTTGCTAACAATTAGAACTTCAATGTTACAATGTTGCTTTTTTATCCCCTTTTGTGTTCAAGCATCCTATCAAGTTAATGACTAATACAATTAGAACTTCAGATACAATGTTGCTTTTTATCCCACGTTTGTGTTCAACGCATCCTTTGGACAATTCAACTTCAGTTACAATGTTGTTTTATCCCCCGTTTGTGTTCAACCATCCTAGTTAACAATTAGAACTTCAGATACAATGTTGCTTTTATCCCCACGTTTGTGTTCAAGCATCCTAGTTGCAAACAATTATTTGGACTTCAGTTACAATGTTGCTTTTTATCCCCACGTTTGTGTTCAAGTTAATCCTAGTTACAATGTTACAATTAGAACTTCAGTTACAATTTTGACTTTTTTTATCCCCACGTTTGTGTTCAAGCATCCTAGTCACCTAACAATTAGAACTTCAGTTACAATGTTGCTTTTTATCCCCACGTTTGTGTTCAAGCATCCTAGTTGCTTAGTTCATCCCCACGTTTGTGTTCTATCATCCTAGTTAACAATTACTTCAGTTACAATGTACAATGTTGCATTTTATCCGGTTATCGGATGAATGTTGCTTTTTCCCCACGTTTGTGTTCAAAGACGTGATTTAGAACTTCAGTTACAATGTTGCTTTTTCCCCCACGTTTGTGTTCAAGTCCTGGTCACCTATCAATTAATGACTAGATACAATGTTGCTTTTTATCCCACGTTTCGGTTGAGAGCATCCTAGTCGCAAACAATTAGAACTTCAGTTACAATGTTGCTTTTTATCCCCATTTGTTTCAAGTCCTAGTCACTAACAATTATAACTTCAGTTACAATGTTGCTTTTTATCCCCCACGTTTGTGTTCAAGCATCCTAGTCGCAAACAATTATAACTTCAGTTACAATGTTGCTTTTTATCCCCACGTTTGTGTTCAAGCATCCTAGTCGCAAACAATTAGAACTTCAGATACAATGTTGCTTTTTATCCCCACGTTTGTGTTCAAGCATCCTAGTTGCAAACAATTAGAACTTCAGTTACAATGTTGCTTTTTATCCACGTTTGTGTTCAAGCATCCTAGTTGCAAACAATTAGAACTTCAGTTACAATGTTGCTTTTTATCCCCACGTTTGTGTTCAAGCATCCTAGTCGAAACAATTAGAACTTCAGTTACAATGTTGCTTTTTATCCCCACGTTTGTGTTCAAGCATCCTAGTCGCAAACAATTAGAACTTCAGATTACAATGTTGCTTTTTATCCCCACGTTTGTGTTCAATCATCCCTAATTATCAAACAATTATAACTTCAGTTACAATGTTGCTTTTTATCCCCGTTTTGTGTTCAAGCATCCTAGTTGCAAACGCAATTAGGAACTTCAGTTACAATGTTGCTTTTTATCCCCCACGTTTGTGTTCACATCCTAGTCGCAAACAATTATAACTTCAGTTACAATGTTGCTTTTTATCCCCACGTTTGTGTTCAAGCATCCTAGTGCAAACAATTAGAACTTCAGTTACAATGTTGCTTTTATCCCCACGTTTGTGTTCAAGCATCCTAGTTGCAAACAATTAATAACTTCAGTTACAATGTTGCTTTTTATCCCCACGTTTGTGTTCAAGAGCTGCGAGTTGATTTGGACAATTAGAACTTCAGTTACAATGTTGCTTTTTATCCCCACGTTTGTGTTCACATCCAAGTTAAACAATTACTTCAGATACAATGTTGCTTTTTATCCCCACGTTTGTGTTCAAGCATCCTAGTTTGCAAACAATTAGAACTTCAGTTACAATGTTGCTTTTTATCCCCACGTTTGTGTTCAAGCATCCTACCTAACAATTAATGACTTCAGATACAATGTTGCTTTTATCCCCACGTTTGTGTTCAAGCATCCTAGGAAACAATTAGAACTTCAGTTACAATGTTGCTTTTTTATCCCACGTTTGGACATCCCAAAACAATTATAACTTGTTGTTTTCAAGTCCCTGGTTGCCTATCAATTAATGACTTCAGTTACAATGTTGCTTTTATCCCACGTTTGTGTTCAAGCATCCTAGTCGCGGTTACAATGTTGCTTTTTATCCCCACGTTTGTGTTCAAGCATCCTAGTTAAACAATTAGAACTTCAGTTACAATGTTGCTTTTATCCCCCACGTTTGTGTTCAAGCATCCTAGTCAAGCAACAATTATAACTTCAGTTACAATGTTGCTTTTATCCCCACGTTTGTGTTCAAGCATCCTGTTGCTGGAACTTCAGATACAATGTTGCTTTTTATCCCCACGTTTGTGTTCAAGCATCCTAGTTGCGCAAACAATTAGAACTTCAGTTACAATGTTGCTTTTTTTATCCCCACGTTTGTGTTCAAGCATCCTAGTTGCTAACAATTAGAACTTCAGTTACAATGTTGCTTTTTATCCCCACGTTTGTGTTCAAGCATCCTAGTTGCTAAACAATTAGAACTTCAGTTACAATGTTGCTTTTTATCCCCACGTTTGTGTTCAAGCATCCTAGTTGCAACAATTAGAACTTCAGTTACAATGTTGCTTTTTATCCCCACGTTTGTGTTCAAGCATCCTAGTTGCTAACAATTATAACTTCAGTTACAATGTTGCTTTTTTTCCCCCACGTTTGTGTTCAAGCATCCTAGTTGCTAACAATTATAACTTCATTTGCTTTTATCCCCACGTTTGTGTTCAAGCATCCTGTCTGGTAACAATTAGAACTTCAGTTACAATGTTGCTTTTATCCCCACGTTTGTGTTCAAGGCATCCTAGTTCAAACAATTAGAACTTCAGTTACAATGTTGCTTTTTATCCCCACGTTTGTGTTCAAGCATCCTAGTCGCTAACAATTAGAACTTCAGTTACAATGTTGCTTTTTATCCCCACGTTTGTGTTCAAGCATCCTAGTTGCAAACAATTAGAACTTCAGTTACAATGTTGCTTTTTATCCCCACGTTTGTGTTCAAGCATCCTATGATAACTTCCTTACAATGTTGCTTTTTATCCCCACGTTTGTGTTCAAGCATCCTAGTTGCAAACAATTAGAACTTCAGATACAATGTTGCTTTTTATCCCCGTTTTTGTGTTCAAGCATCCTAGTCACAAACAATTAGAACTTCAGTTACAATGTTGCTTTTTATCCCCACGTTTGTGTTCAAGCATCCTAGTCGGAAACAATTAGAACTTCAGTTACAATGTTGACTTTTATCCCCACGTTTGTGTTCAAGCATCCTAGTCACTAACAATTAGAACTTCAGTTACAATGTTGCTTTTTATCCCCACGTTTGTGTTCAAGCATCCTAGTTGCTAACAATTACTTTCAACTTCAGTTACAATGTTGCTTTTTTATCCCCACGTTTGTGTTCATGAGTCGCAAACAATTATTCAGTTACAATGTTGCTTTTTATCCCCACGTTGTGTTCAATCCTTTGCAAACAATTAGAACTTCCCACAATTTGTTTTCAATCCTGGAAACAATTAATGAACTTCAGTTACAATGTTGCTTTTTATCCCCACGTTTGTGTTCAAGCATCCTAGTTTGAACTTCAGTTACAATGTTGCTTTTTATCCCCACGTTTGTGTTCAAGCATCCTAGTCGCAAACAATTAGAACTTCAGTTACAATGTTGCTTTTTATCCCCACGTTTGTGTTCAAGCATCCTAGTCAAAACAATTAAACTTCAGATACAATGTTGCTTTTTATCCCCACGTTTGTGTTCAAGCATCCTAGTTGTAACTTCAGTTACAATGTTGCTTTTATCCCCACGTTTGTGTTTCAAGCATCCTAGTTGCTAACAATTAGAACTTCAGTTACAATGTTGCTTTTTATCCCCATTTGTGTTCAAGCATCCTAGTTGCTAACAATTATAACTTTCAGTTACAATGTTGCTTTTTATCCCCACGTTTGTGTTCACATCCTAGTTCAATTATTTCATGACTAGATACAATGTCCTAGTTGAATCCAATTATCGGTTGATCCCCACGTTTGTGTTCAAGCATCCTGATTTTTCAAACTTAACAATTATAACTTCAGTTACAATGTTACAATTTTATCCCACGTTTGTGTTCAAGCATCCTAGTTGCAACAATTATTACTTCAGTTACAATGTTGCTTTTTATCCCCACGTTTGTGTTCAAGCATCCTAGTTGCTAACAATTATAACTTCAGTTACAATGTTGCTTTTATCCCCACGTTTGTGTTCAATGCATCCTAGTTGCTGTTGCTTAGAATCTTCAGTTACAATGTTGCTTTTATCCCCATTGTTTGTGTTCAAGCATCCTAGTTGCTAACAATTAGAACTTCAGTTACAATGTTGCTTTTTATCCCCACGTTTGTGTTCAAGCATCCTAGTTTCAAACAATTATAACTTCAGTTACAATGTTGCTTTTTATCCCCACGTTTGTGTTCACCTATCCTAAGTTAACAATTATAACTTCAGATACAATGTTGCTTTTTATCCCCCACGTTTGTGTTCAAGCATCCTAGTTGCGACAATTATTTTCAGTTTCAATGTTGCTTTTTATCCCCACGTTTGTGTTCTGGTCATCCTATCGGAACAATTAGAACTTCAGTTACAATGTTGCTTTTTATCCCCACGTTTGATGTTCAAGCATCCTGTTGCAAACAATTATAACTTCAGTTACAATGTTGCTTTTATCCCCACGTTTGTGTTCAAGCATCCTAATTTGTTAACAATTAGAACTTCAGATACAATGTTGCTTTTTTTGGATTTTATCCCCACGTTTGTGTTCAAGCATCCTATTTGAACAATTAGAACTTCAGTTACAATGTTGCTTTTATCCCCACGTTTGTGTTCTCCTAGTTGCGAACAATTAGAACTTCAGTTACAATGTTGCTTTTATCCCCACGTTTGTGTTCAAGCATCCTAGTTTCTAACAATTAGAACTTCAGTTACAATGTTGCTTTTTATCCCACGTTTGTGTTCACATCCTAGTCAAACAATTATAACTTCAGTTACAATGTTGCTTTTTATCCCCACGTTTGTGTTCAAGCATCCTAGTCGGTCAAACAATTATAATACAATGTTGCTTTTTTATCCCCACGTTTGTGTTCAAGCATCCTAGTTGCAAACAATTTGGACTTCAGTTACAATGTTGCTTTTTACGTCCCATGTTTGTGTTCTTCTGGTCACCTATCGTTTGTGTTACAATGTTGCTTTTTCCTAATCAATCCTAGTTAACAATTACAACTTCAGTTACAATGTTGCTTTTATCCCCACGTTTGTGTTCAAGCATCCTAGTCACCTAACAATTATAACTTCAGTTACAATGTTGCTTTTTATCCCCACGTTTGGTTGAAGCATCCTAGTTTGCAACAATTTGACTTTTACAATGTTGCTTTTTATCCCCACGTTTGTGTTCAAGCATCCTAGTCACCTATCAATTAGAATGACTAGATACAATGTTGCTTTTTTATCCCCAATCGGATGAGTTCGTGTCCTGTTGCGTGATTTGGACTTTCAGTTTAATGTTGCATTTTATCCCCTGTCTGGTGTTCTATCATCCTAGTTACAATGTTGCTTTTTTATCAATTAATGTTGCTTCAGTTACAATGTTGTTTTTTATCCCCATCGTTTGTGTTCAAGCATCCTGATTTGGACTTTCAATTAGAACTTCACGTTACAATGTTCCTTTTATCCCCATCGTTTGTGTTCAGATCCTATGTTGCTTGAATCCGGTTCGGATGAACTTCGTGTTGCAATGTTGATTTTTTTTCACCCACGTTTGTGTTCAAGTTCCTGTCTGGTCACCTAACAATTATAACTTCAGATTACAATGTTGCTTTTTATCCCCACGTTTGTGTTCAAGCATCCTGTTGCTAACAATTTGGACTTTCAAGATTTAACAATGTCACATTTATTCCCACTGTTTGTGTTCAAGCATCCTAGTTCAAACAATTAGAATTCAGTTACAATGTTGCTTTTTATCCCCACTTTTGTGTTTCAAATCCTAGTTGCACCCCATCGTTTGTGTTCAAGATGAGTTGCTTTTTTAGAACTTCAGTTACAATGTTTGGACTTTTTATCCCCACGTTTGATATTCCTGTCCTGGTCACCTAACAATTTAATGACTAGATACAATGTTGCTTTTTATCCCCACGGATGAGTTCAAGCATCGTGTTGCGAACAATTTGAACTTTCAAACAATGTCACATTATTCCACGTTTGGTCACCTATCAAGTTAATGACTAGATACAATGTTGCTTGAATCCGGTAACAATGAGAACTCGTGTTGCGACGTGATTTTTACTTTCAAGCTTACGTTCAAGATATCCTGTCTGGTCACCGATCAAACTAATGACTAGATACAATGTTGCTTTTAATCCGGTTTGTGTTGAGCGCATCGTAGTTGCGAACGTGATTTGGACTTTCAATTACGTCACATGATTTTTATCCCCACGTTTGGTTCACCGATCCTAGTTAATGACTAGATACAATGTTGCTTTTATCCCCACGTTTGATTCAAGCATCCTGCGACGTGATTTGGACTTTCAACTTACGTCACATGATGTTCCTGTTTATCCCACGTTTGTGTTCAAGATCCTAGTAGATAACAATGTTGCTTTTCAGTTAAATGTTGCTTTTTATCCCCACGTTTGTGTTCAAGTAATGTTAGTCGCGACGTTTTACGATTTGGATCAAGTTAATGACTCAATGTTTTTATCCCCACGTTTGTGTTCAGAGTCCTAGTTGCAAACAATTTTGAACTTCAGTTACAATGTTGCTTTTTATCCCCACGTTTGTGTTCAAGCATCCTAGTCAAACAATTAATGACTTCAGATACAATGTTGCTTTTTGAACGGTAATCGGATGAGAGCTCGTGTTGCGACGTGATTTGACTTTCAAGCTTACGTCACATTTTATCCCCACGTTCCTGTCTGGTCACCTATCAAGTTAATGACTAGATACAATGTTGCTTGAATCCGGTAATCGGATGAGAGCTCGTGTTGCGATGCGATTTGGACTTTCAAGTTTACGTCACATGATATTCCTGTCTGGTCACCTATCAAGTTAATGACTAGATACAATGTTGCTTTTTATCCGGTAATCGGATGAGCGCTCGTGTTGCGATGCGATTTGGACTTTCAAACTTACGTCACATGATATTCCTGTCTGGTCACATCCTATCAAAACAATGACTAGATACAATGTTGCTTTTTCCCGGTAATCACAGGAGCGCTCGAGCTGCGACGTTATTTGGACTTTCAAACACGTCACATGGTATTCCTGTCTGGTCAGCTATCAAGTTAATGACTAGATACAATGTTGCTTGAATCCGGTAATCGGATGAGAGCTCGTGTTGCGACGTGATTTGGACTTTCATCTTACGTCACATGATGTTCCTGTCTGGTCAACGATCAAGTTAATGACTAGATACAATGTTGCTTGAATCCGGTAATCGGATGAGAGCTCGTGTTGCGACGTGATTTGGACTTTCAAACTTACGTCACATGATGTTTCCTGTCTGGTCACCTATCAAGTTAATGACTAGATACAATGTTGCTTTTTATCCGGTAATCGGATGAGCGCTCGTGCTGCGACGCGATTTGACTTTCAAACTTACGTCACATGATATTCCTGTCTGGTCACCGATCATTGTTAATGACTAGATACAATGTTGCTTGAATCCGGTAATCACTGGAACGCTCGAGCTGCGAGGTGGTTTGGACTTTCAAGCTTACGTCACATGATATTCCTGTCTGGTCACCTATCAATTTAATGACTAGATACAATGTTGCTTGAATCCGGTAATCGGATGTGAGCTCGTGTTGCGACGTGATTTGGACTTTCAAGCTTAAGTCACATGATATTCCTGTCTGGACACCTATCAATTTAATAATGACTAGATACAATGTTGCTTGAATCCGGTAATCGGATGAGAGCTTGTTTAATTTTGTGACGTGATTTGGACTTTCAAGCATACGTCACATGATATTCCTGTCTGGACACCTATCAAGTTAATGACTAGATACAATGTTGCTTGAATCCGGTAATCGGATGAGAGCTCGTGTTGCGACGTGATTTAGACTTTCAAGCTTACGTCACATGATGTTCCTGTCTGGTCACCGATCAAGTTAATGACTAGATACAATGTTGCTTGAATCCGGTAATCGGATGAGAGCTCGTGTTGCGACGTGATTTGGACTTTCAAGCTTACGTCACATGATGTTCCTGTCTGGTCACCGATCAAGTTAATGACTAGATACAATGTTGCTTGAATACGGTAATCGGATGAGCGCTCGTGTTGCGACATGATTTGGACTTTCAAGCTTACGTCACATGATATTCCTGTCTGGTCACCTATCAAGTTAATGACTAGATACAATGTTGCTTGAATCCGGTGATCGGATGAGAGCTCGTGTTGCGACGTGATTTGGACTTTCAACCTTACGTCACATGGTATTCCTGTCTGGTCACCTATCAAGTTAATGACTAGATACAATGTTGCTTGAATCCGGTAATCACATGAGCGCTCGAGCTGCGACGTGATTTGGACTTTCAAGCTTACGTCACATGATATTCCTGTCTGGTCACCTATCAAGTTAATGACTAGATACAATGTTGCTTGAATCCGGTGATCGGATGAGAGCGCGTGTTGCGACGTGATTTGTACTTTCAACCTTACTTCACATGGTATTCCTGTCTGGTCACCTATCGAGTTAATGACGAGATACAATGTTGCTTGAATCCGGTAATAGGCTGAGCGCTCGTGCTGCGACGCGATTTGGACTTTCAAGCTTACGTCACATGGTATTCCTGTCTGGTCACCTATCAAGTTAATGACTAGATACAATGTTGCTTAAATCCGGTGATCGGATGAGAGCTCGTGTTGCGACGTGATTTGGACTTTCCAGCTTACGTCACATGATATTCCTCTCTGGTCTCATATCAAGTTAATGACTAGATACAATGTTGCTTGAATCCGGTAATCGGATGAGCGCTCGTGTTGCGACGTGATTTGGACTTTCAAGCTTAAGTCACATGATATTCCTGTCTGGACACCTATCAAGTTAATGACTAGATACAATGTTGCTTGAATCCGGTGATCGGATGAGAGCTCGTGTTTCGACGTGATTTGGACTTTCAAGCTTAAGTCACATGATATTCCTGTCTGGACACCTATCATGTTAATGACTAGATACAATGTTGCTTGAATCCGGTGATCGGATGAGAGCTCGTGTTGCGACGTGATTTGGACTTTCAAACTTACGTCACATGTTATTCCTGTCTGGTCACCTATCAAGTTAATGACTAGATACAATGTTGCTCGAATCCGGTAATCGGATGAGCGCTCGTGCTGCGACGCGATTTGGACTTTCATGCTTAAGTCACATGATATTCCTGTCTGGTCACCTATCAATTTAATGACTAGATACAATGTTGCTCGAATCCGGTAATCGGATGAGCGATCGTGTTGCGACGTGATTTGGACTTTCAAGCTTAATTCACATGATATTCCTGTCTGGTCACCTATCAAGTTAATGACTAGATACAATGTTGCTTGAA
Source organism: Acanthosepion pharaonis (assembly GCA_903632075.3). Classification (NCBI taxonomy): domain Eukaryota; kingdom Metazoa; phylum Mollusca; class Cephalopoda; order Sepiida; family Sepiidae; genus Acanthosepion; species Acanthosepion pharaonis. The sequence continues at coordinate 238,741 of CAHIKZ030001630.1, read as the reverse complement.
TCCGGTAATCGGATGAGAGCTCGTGTTGCGACGTGATTTGGACTTTCTAGCTTACGTCACCTGGTATTCCTGTCTGGTCACCTATCAAGTTAATGACTAGATACAATGTTGCTTAAATCCGGTGATCGGATGAGAGCTCGTGTTGCGACGTGATTTGGACTTTCAAGTTTACGTCACATGATATTCCTGTCTAGTCACCTATCAAGTTAATGACAAGATACAATGTTGCTTGAATCCGGTGATCGGATGAGCGCTCGTGCTGCGACGTGATTTGGACTTTCAAGCTTAAGTCACATGATATTCCTGTCTGGTCACCTATCAAGTTAATGACTAGATACAATGTTGCTTGAATCCGGTAATCGGATGAGAGCTCGTATTGCGACGTGATTTGGACTTTCAAGCTTACGTCACATGGTATTCCTGTCTGGTCACCTATCAAGTTAATGACTAGATACAATGTTGCTTAAATCCGGTGATCGGATGAGAGCTCGTGTTGCGACGTGATTTGGACTTTCAAGCTTACGTCACATGATATTCCTGTCTGGTCACATATCAAGTTAATGACTAGATACAATGTTGCTTGAATCCGGTAATCGGATGAGCGCTCGTGCTGCGACGTGATTTGGACTTTCAAACTTAAGTCACATGATATTCCTGTCTGGACACGTATCAAGTTAATGACTAGATACAATGTTGCTTGAATCCGGTAATCGGATGAGAGCTCGTGCTTCGACGCGATTTGGACTTTCAAGCTTACGTCACATGATATTCCTGTCTGGTCACCTATCAAGTTAATGACTAGATACAATGTTGCTTGAATCCGGTGATCAGATGAGAGCTCGTGTTGCGACGTGATTTGGACTTTCAAGCTTACGTCACATGATATTCCTGTCTGGTCACATATCAAGTTAATGACTAGATACAATGTTGCTTGAATCCGGTAATCGGATGAGAGCTTGTGTTGCGACGTGATTTGGATTTTCATGCTTACGTCACATGATATTCCTGTCTGGTCACCTATCAAGTTAATGACTAGATACAATGTTGCTTGAATCCGGTAATCGGATGAGAGCTCGTGTTGCGTCGTGATTTGGACTTTCAAGCTTACGTCACATGATATTCCTGTCTGGTCACCTATCAAGTTAATGACTAGATACAATGTTGCTTGAATCCGGTGATCGGATGAGAGCTCGTGTTGCGACGTGATTTGGACTTTCAAGCTTACGTCACATGGTATTCCTGTCTGGTCACCTACCTAGTTAGTGACTAGATACAATGTCGTTTAACTCCGGTGATCGGATGAGAGCTCGTTTTATATTATGATCTGGACCTAAAATAATCCTTTCTAACCTTTGGTTTTGCTTTCCACATGGTTCATATCATCTGTCACTAAATCCCAAGAAACTTTATCACTTCTTCCTGGTCTAGTTCAATTATTGCCATTGAACTTTATTGACCTTATCGCAACTTATCGTCCCAAAAATGTCTTTATGTTAGTTGAAACGTTATATCCACTGAAGGTCTTAGCAGCTTTTTAAATGACTCTCAAAATCTTAAACATTTATCATATATCTACAATGTCATTATTATTATATTTTCTTTGATTTCTGATATGTACTCATTTTTTTCCATGTTTCCTCCAGAGACCTAAGGCTGGTAATGGCGTCCTGACATTTTCCCCCATTTTTTACATAGACAAAGCCCTTCGTTTTGTATTTCTTTCAGGCATGGGCTTCCAAGAATCCCTTCAATTAGACTACTGGAATCCGAAGGCTCCAACTACAACGGGGATTGTTGATGTTCCCATGTGCTCCATTTTTGAGATTTCGATTTCGAGGTCCTTGTATTTTGAAAGCTTTTTGAAGATTTATTATTATTATTATTATTAGTAGTAGTAGTAGTAGTAGTAGTAGTTTTAAGTGAAAGAATATTATAATAAGTAGATTGCATTTTCAGAACATTTTTTGTAATTATTTTCATTATATTTTCATTATATTTTCAAACAAGCTTGCTACGCAAGCCAATACTTTTAAGTAGTTGAGGGGAGTGATAGGGAGATAGAGAGAGGCGAATATTCGTTTTTTGGGGTTTTTTTTGTTTTTTTTATGAGATATTTGTTATAAATGCAGTGAATTTGAGGAACGAACTGAAAAAAAAGGAACCGACGTCGAGTTTTTATATAAAATACATGTTTTTGGGGTTTTTTTCTCTCTTCCCTTTGATGTGGCGATAAGATTTGGTTTCAGGCTATCGGCAATGAGGATTTCTTTCGGTTGCTTTCTTTCACTGTCTCTCTCTCTCTCTCTCTCTCTCTCTCTCTCTCTCTCTCTCTCTCTCTCTCAGACTTCTTCGACTTGACTCCAGTTTCTGTGTTTCTACAAATGCGCCTCTATTTTTCAAGGTGTAGATATATGCTTGGCACGTGTTTATATCTATCTTCTCTTATCAGGTTTTCCACCATTTCCTTTCACACAAACATCCACACACGCGCATGCGCACTTACATACTATGTGCAGCCGTTTAATATAAACGAAGAACATGTTATTCGGTGCAGTGACGCATTAGTCCCTGAAAGTACCTCGTTTTTAACCTTACACATTTCGAAACCAACATGCAACCACTATTTCATTGATTCCTCCGTACTTTTGTGTACAATCATAGGGAAACATTTTGTACGATATTTTAACGTTAGCGTCCAAAAAAGTAAAAGGTTCCGATGAGAAAAATCTCGACATTTTTACACCGAAATAATCCAGTAAAATATGAAGAATGGGCAGTTGAGTTATTATAATATATATATATATATATATATATATATATATATATATATATATATATATATATTATATCACACCGACAGAACGACTTGGAATTTCATGAGTTTCTACATATTACTCAGCAAGAGCTCGACTTCGGATTTTCATGCACAACGCAGAAATGTTCAGGTGCCTTTATCGGACAATATGGTATATAAATACGAAGAAAATAAATCCAGTATCACTTCAGTATGATTTATAAATCCAGTATCACTTCAGATGATTTATAAAATAAATAGCATGCAGTGTAAAAACACTTACATTGGCGAGACATCTAGGAATCTAAAAGCGAGTATCTATGTTGGGAAGACCATCAAAATCACTTGTAATACACATAAAAACTCACCATGACATGATTTTTTCCAGTGCCACCCTAATTAAAAAAATTTACTTCGAAAATACTTCAAGAGAATTCTGAAAGATATGTCACCACCTATAAACACACATCAAAAATAATATATTGCATCACCAATAATATATATATATATATATATATATATATATATATATATATATATATATATATATATATATATATTCAATTTAGTAGGCCTACATTACAATACATTGTTGGATTAATTTGGTGATATTTTGTTGACGACCTTGAGCCCGGTCGTGTCTACTTGGACACAGTGGAAACAGGCGTGCGACAATTGAGATGTAATTAAAAATAAGTAAACGAGATATCCCGAGAACAATCGGACAGTGTACTCATTTCAGTATTTCCTTTAGGTTACCCACAACGATATACCCACCGATGAAAACCGTGGGGGTACAACGGCCGGAATATGTGATAAAAACAACAAAGATGAGAACAATTATCTGAATGTAAATAGTGTAATTAAATAAAATAAGCGCAATTTAAAAATAAAAAAGAAGAATTTTATTAAGAAATATAATAAAAATAATTAAATATAAAATAAGAATAATTAATATAAACAATGCAATAAGAATATTGTAAATATATGTATTATATATAGCTCCAAATTCTATATATTGACGGAATCCAGTACCGTTTACAGGTGTATATACAAAGATGTGGAGCTGAGTATTTAGTTTGTCGGAACTTGAATTCATTGATTATGTCTTTTAAATATTCGTCCAAAATTTTTTTTTTTTTAAAGTGAGTTTTATCGAGACATTAAAAACACAAAATAAGTAAAACTATTTCATTGTTGTCGGCTGTAAATTAGCGTAAATTGCCACGTACATGTCAAGCCTAGAAAATATTTTCAAACTACGGTTTGCTGGTAATAAATGCTAACCTTTATCACCAAGTTCTAAACAAGTGGGACAGTACACCTTACAATTACAGTAGACCACTTACGCAGCTTGCTACAAACATATCCCACGACGATTTGTGATTCGTGAACATATTAACACAGAAATTAATATAAATTACAAAATAGCAAGACAACTTCAATATTCTATTAACGCTACAGCACATATCGCGTTCAAACATCTCATACACGCTGTGTAAACATTGACAGAGGGACCGTTTATCGGAAGCGGCCATTCTCAAAACTAGGTATTCTATGTCTATCTCCTGTGCAATTTTATGATAGTAACGACAGTTTAATGACACATAATGGCACTTTATTTAATATGCAAATACCATAAAAACAGAATTACTGTGCACTTATGGTAGAACATTATTTTAATTTTGGTTTGATGATTAAAGCTTTAACTCTAAGATACAATGTATATATATATATATATATATATATATATATATATATATATATATATATATATATATATATTATAATTATTTATTTAAAAATATGATTCCAACGCTACATAAATAAATAAATAGTTATATTTATGCTCTACTTTTGTATCGAGCACTATTTTTTTTAAAATAATAACAAAAATACTAAAGAACTTTGGATTATTTACCTAACGAGTTCTTTCCTATTTTCTATATATTTTACACACACACATATATATATTAAATACGTAACTCATACATTCTCCTATATGGTAGATATAAGGCTAAATTAGAATTTTGAGCTAAAATACATGAAGTCGCTTATATGCCAGGTCGAAGTGTAAGCCGCAAGTTACAGTAGATTGTCAATTGTCTGTGTCAAAAGATTGAGGGGTCGCACCTGTATTATGTTTCCCTTACTTGCCTATATAGTTCTTTTCTTATTTAAAACGTACTGAGTGTTGTCAAATAAAATTGAAATAACACTGCCTCTTAAAAGGAAACTACCAGAAAGCAGAAGCTGTTCATCATTTAACCGTTTTAATTCAACATGTATTTGAAGTGACGTGTGTTTTGTGGCAGGCGTAAAACTGCCGTAAACTATTTCCGTGTGCATTTGTGAACGTTACAGAATCTTTGAAAACCTGATAGAATAACTTGGAGCATATCCTTAAATTTAAATATTAAAATAATGAATATTATCAGAAGATGATTTAATCGGCTTACTGTAGCTTATTCGAAGTTTCTACTTCAATACATCAAAGTTGATCGTTCTTTCAGTTGGTAGAAATATGCTGCGCTATAGAACTTGCTCTATCGTCAGATATCTGTATTGAGTCTTTCAAAAATGTTCTGATTATTACTCGTACTCGATGTATATGTGCCTATCTTCATTTAGGTTCGAATATACACAGGTATGCATATGAATATAGATAATGAATATCTAATTCTTAACATTACATGAATGGGAACGAACATTCAATTGCGAAAAACATCTATTTAAATGAGGTATTCGAATACCTGTGTTGTACCGGGGCTAAGACACCCATTATTATCAATAGGAAATATGCAAGTAAATCCTCCTTCGTAACAATCACATACAAAAGAAAACGAATATATGTGCAGATAGATAGATAGATAGATAGATAGATAGATAGATAGATAGATAATGGTTTACATTTTCTTAGATGAGTATTACCATTGCTGACAAGTTTGATCAATGATTCTTGATTTCATGAAAATGTCAGTAACTCTTGAAGTCAGCAAGTGATTTGCCAGGCTTATTTGAAAGCTCAACCTACAAATTTGTTTTGTACCGAATCTGGTATGTTTTGTAAACTCTGTTCAGCTTGCAACCGCATTGAGACTGTAGCCATTTCTGTGTTGTGGTTGCTTTTTTTTGTTTGTTTTTGTGGGGGGTTTTTTGCCACATCCGGCATGTTAGGCTAATAGTAATATGTGAAAGGTCTATCAATCGGATTCTTCTTGGGCTAAAGAGGCCTGAATTGGAGACATATAATCTGCCATATTCATCACATAAAAATTATTGGATCAAGGTTTTTCTACTCTCCTAACATCATGCTTGACGTTTGCCCAACATATTTCAAGTTCTTGGAAGATCTTAATGCCTTCATTAATTGTACACCTCTACATATTTTAATTACAAACAGCTGTTTAACACTCAAGGCCTTCTATAAGTCAGGTTGCAAGAAACACTTTAAAACGTCCTTGAAACGATTCCTTGTTTTATGCTGGGTTCGAATGACGTGGAGCACCTCTTTGAAGGGTATTTGTTTTGGTATTTGGCTGCCGTCAAGGTGGATAACATGGGTTATCCAAAAATGCCTTTTGTGATGAACGTATGTTTCAGTGTTTGCATTTTCTTTTTCGATGACCACGGTATCTATCTCTGGTACAGCCAATGGATACCAGGAAATGATCGTAGATTCTCTCCAGCGCGTTTGTCTGCAGTACACAACTCATGCCTCAGCAGGGACGTCAGTAGACAGGCATTGAAGACAGCAATCTTTGTGCACTTCTTTAATCCGCCCTTAAACCAGATTCGATCATTTAAAGCTGCAAAAGTATCATTTACGTTCTTAAAACAATCAGATATTCCATTGTCAAGAATCCGATGCTTCCAAGGTATGTGAATTTGTCGACCAGCTTCAGTTTGTGGTCATACACAAATATTGATGTTTCGAGGTAAGGTGAACCATGAACAGCTCGACTATTTTTCTTGGCTTATAGCAAGACCGACAAATTTTCATCCAATTGATCGCCACCATACAGAATATTTCAGCAAAGTTGACTTTCTTTCCGATAGTCGCCCTCATGTTTAACTTAAAAAAATAGATATTTTTACTTCCTGCAATATAGGAATATCATTCATAGATTCCACGTTGGGCATTTGTTGAGCAGGTTGGTCTACTTTGCTGTCATTCTTGAGTAGATCCGTAAAGTCTTCTTTGCTGATTTCCACCATGTTAATAAGGAGTCGCCTGCCATCTTCTGATGTGAGAGGTGGTACTTAAGCCGTTCCTGGGGCAAAAGAATGCTTTATAATGTTAAACAGTTCTTTACCATTTTTATTGTCGATAGCATTTATGCGGTTAAGTCAGACCACTATCATCCATACCACGAAACCTATGGCGATTATAGAAACTTGATTCTTTGAATTACCTTTTCAGATGTTGATAGAGGCTCATAACTAGACCTTTTTGTAGGATACGCTCTCGTATATATTTCCTCTTAATGAGAATACCTTTAACGACTTGGTTATTTTCATCAAAGCAATCACGACATTTAACTGATATTAAATCCAGATTCTCTTTTGGAGCAATGTAAAGGGTGTTGCAAAGGCGTATTGCCATTGCTAATCCTGTAAATTTTATATTTATTTACAAAATGGAATCATGTTTCTGTATGTGACAATATATATTTTAGAGAAATTTTATTGGTCGAATTATAGAAAATTATGTCAGCAATTTTTTTCCTTCGTGATATTTCATAATTGTACGTTTTCTGCTAATTGTTGTGTGACTTTTGGAACACCTTGTAGATCTGATTATGAGATTTTCTCAACTATTTCAATTGACCAGTTTTCATCATACATTTGGTATGAAGTTTTGCGACATCCGAGAGCTTTGATAATCTCACAGATGTGCAATCAGCTGCCTTAATGAACAGACAGATTTTGGCGCGTTCAGTGTATAATCAGTCCAACTATCTCCACCTCGTAGAGTTCATACAATGCAAGCATTCTGCATGTCAGGTTTTCGGATTATAACATCGTCTACTTGGTGCCATTGATAGGACTTTGTGTCCATCAAATTCCTTATACGGTTGCCTTTGTGTTGGAATTCTGTACTCCTGAGGTGAAGCTGAAATGCTTTCCTCAGTTCAAGTAGCAGCTGAATGTTGTTATTTATTTTTCCTGTTACATACCTACCCAGCTTAATCCAAGTATTTCCAGGTTTAGCATTAAAATTCCCTCACAAGATTATCAGTTCTCGTAAGAGATTGAAGGAGGCCTTGAAATGCCTTTTCTACTTCTTCTGAGAAAAGCGGAGTTTCATAAGCACTTATTAGTTTAGCACATCGACTAGGTGTTGCCAAAGTCTAATAAAGCTTATCGCATGTGCTACTCGCTCAAGAGAAACACTAGATACGTTCGTGCAGCAAACCCTATATCAGTCTCTCTTGGTTCAACTTCTATCGTGCATCTCCAGAAGAATATGAAACCACCAATTTTCTCTTCGATTTAACCATCATCAAATGGGTCTTAGATAGAGCAGCAATATCAACAATATATCGGCTGAATTCTCAAACAGAAAGGATGGTCTTCGTCTTCAGGAGATCGGCTAAATGAGCAAATGATCAGTGTACGTTCCAGCAAGAGATGTCAAGTTTTGATCTAATTTTCAAGTTTATTGCTTGACTTCGATCGCTTCGGTCCTCCTTCTGCGCTAAACCAGTCCGACTTTGATCTTGAGACTAGAAATGTTGAGTTCACTTTTTCTAGATTATCTCCTGATAGCTTGAGAGAAGTTTCATCTTTAAACAAGGTTTATCAGTGCTATCTCCCGACTTCCTGGGGGGTAAAGGGAATTCTATCTACTAACGACCATCAGTATATAGGTCTTCAGCTACGGTCTGCCAGTGGCCTATTCACTTACATCATAGTAGTAGAAATTTGTTTTCACGAAGATTAAAACAGGAAAATTAACGTATACAATAACTGGAAAAGCATGGTAAATTGTATGCTAATTTCATGCAATTTATGTATTTGTATGTATGCGTGTGTGTATTTTCTATGTTACAATCGTGTTAAGGTACATGTTAAAATGGGAGAAATTTAATCCGTAGTATTACACGACATATCGCAGAGGGAAGTTACACACGTGTTGCCTTTTATGAGGGTTCTTGTCGAAGAGCTTGAATATAAAGTTTTTTGGCGATATTACATATTTCCTGCAGGAAGTTTTTGTTTCATACTAGGATAATTTTATGTTTTTATTTAATATATTTTTGAGGTTTAAATATTGTTTTATTTTATTTATAATTTTCATTATTATTATTATTATTATTTTATATTTTATTTTTAGTTATATTATCAGTTGGCCATCATCACTAGACTTCATACAAGCAAAAGATGCCAGCAATACCCATACTGTTCTCATAGTCGTGTATGGCAAAACAACATAACGACTAACACCAACAATGGTAAGAACATCTCAGTTCTATAAAATTAAGTCTTATGGACAATTTATTGTAAAGTTTACCATATTATTGAGTTGATATGCCTGTACTGAGAAAAATACAGCAAGATACATTATCAACCTGAAAAATAACATTATAATCTACAACAATATTTTCTATCAGTAGATTAAGAAGAATTTCAAAACTTTCAATTTGTAACTACACAATGATATTTCAGGTAACGATTGCCGCTCACTGTTTCATTTAAGAATTACAAATTCACTTAACATTAAGAATAATTCACAATCCATAATTGTTTCTTTATTGTCCAATGTAACTTAGTTTTCTTCTGTTTAAGTTCTTTCGTAAATCCCATTTCATTTAGCCGATTTATAAGAGTTCCATCGCGAAACGTCTCTCTTATTTTAACTTCTTTCTGCTAATTGTGGGTGTTTATGCATTATCCCTATTCAAGGATAATAGCAATTAGTTTTCTATCCTATCACGATGAAATCGTATGCAATGTAGTTGTATGTTTTCCTTTTATAACCTTCCATTTTCTTTAGAATGGAACTCAATTTTAGAGTGATCCCATTGTGAATAGCCAACAGGTATTGCCACACACTCTGTCAGATTTCATTCCCAAACGAAGTTTATGATCCATTCCTTTGCTTCAGTTTACTGGAGCCATTTCCCAAGTTGATAGCATGGTGCCCAAGATCATTTTAACGTGTGATAACAATATGGATACAAGGAAAAAATGTTCCCTCTCTTCGGGACCAGTGTCAAGCTGACGTTGGTATATACAAAACCATATTTAATTCTAAGGGTAAGCTGATTCAAAACCGCAATACTAATCTTATCTCGTTTTTTACCTCTGTCCCTGCATTTTCTCGTACAACGCAGCTCTGCCCTCTTGGCATCTCAGATCATATGCGTTATGTCTGTAAATATTTCCTTCTGCTACCCCACCAGCCAAAAACCTCCGACCAACAGAATATCTTTCTGTTATAAATCAGCATATTGAGACTCGTTCCGTGATTTTCTTCATGACGTCCCTTCGAATGAGATTTTTAATCATGCTGTTAAAAATGGGCGTCTGTGGTCTCCTCCTGGGTGAAAATCGCGTTGATCTCCTTGGTTCTCAATTAAATTCTTGGCCAACTACCTACACAATAGACTCTTCCAGGCCTATATTAAGTAGGCGACATAGCACTCTAGAGAGTGTTATAGTAAGCTCCGTCTTTTTCCGACTTTTTTGACCGGTCGGTTTGAATTTCTTATTGTGATTGTGTCTTTTTGTTTTTGAAGTGCGACGAACTTGTTTTTGACCCACGAGGATTTGCTGCAAGTGCTTGACGAACTTTATTCGACCCACCAAGTCTTTCTGTTAAGTTTTTATTTAAGTTTTTCTTTTTTCTTTATTCTTTTTCCATTTCTTTTGTTTGTTTGAAATTATTTTTCTGGGCTTCGGCCCATTTTATTTTTTTTAGTCCGGTTTGACGTAGTCTTACCGGACGACTGCTTTTTTTTTGTTTATTTCTTTTCAGTGTTTTAGTACAGTTTAAGAAAAGTAGAAAAAAAAAGCTTTTTATTTTTATTTTTATACCTTCCTTTTTATTTTTTTTAATTAGCGATTTCGGTCGCTTTCTTTAATTTTTTGGTTTGACTAGTTTGTTTTTCTTTGACTTTTAATTTATTTTCCTTATCGGCTTCGGCCGAAAACCTTTTTTTTCTCTGGTTACAAACCAGACTTTTTCTTTTCTTTTTCTTTTTGTACATTTTTTATTGAATTTGTGAAAAAAAAGAGAGGAGTTTCTGTTTTCGTTTTTTCTTTTATTTTTTTTTGGCAGCCTTTGGGCGCCATTTTTAATTTTTTTTTACTTGGCTATTTTCTGTTAATCTAGTTTGTCTTTTATTATTCTTTTAGTTTTCACAGTTCATTTTTAAAAGTTTATTGTCTTTGTTGTTTAATTTACTGGTGCATCCAGGTTTTTCTTTATTTGTTTAATTTTTTCTTTTTTTCCCCAACTCCTTTCCCCAAATTTGGATTTAAATATAGATACCCGCAGGTGGTAGTCTCCACGCGGAAGCAATATGGCCGACGGTGCCGGTCGGTCGAGTGTTAAGAAAGACCTTTTTGGGTCAGCTGCGAAAGCTGACCCACCGGATAAACCCGATAAAAAGCGGGCTAATGATAGCCCAAAATTAGAACGTGCTAGTACCTCCAAAAAAGGAGATACAAGCAAAAACGACAAGGTGCCAAATGAGTCACAAGCTAAGACTGCTGAGGAGTTGCCCTCTTGTTGGAAGTCCCCACCAAGTTGCATTCTGAACATGGCGGATTTCTTGGAAAAGGCGAAAAATTATGCCCATCTTGTAAATAAAGAGGGGCTGGTCGAAGTAGTCCAAGAAGACGATGTGTTCTCAAAGAGAATGGTGTCCGTTTTCGTGGTCGACAAGAAAACACGAAAGATTTGTCGCTCCACGAAAGACATAGTGATTAAATCACTTTTGTCCCTGGGGATAAAACCCCAAAAGAATTATTAAAGGTTCTGGTTTTTTCATGTGGGACATTCTGCTGCCCACGCCAGAAGATTGCCTTGCTATGGCAAAAAGAGAGCTCATTACGAAAGATCTAATTTTTAGAACCGAGTATGAAGGCCGCAGAAGGACCAGGGTGGCCGTTTTTGAGGTTCCTCCTCAAATTTCCGGAGAGCACCTGGCTGCATTTTTTTATGCAGTACGGCCAAATTTTAGGGGCTCTCTCGGACAATTTGAACGGGGATGGACTTTTGATATCATGCTTGACCAGAATGCCTTCAAGTCCGTCCCCAACTGTTTGGGTTTTGGCGACCGGAAAATGCCGGTCATAGTGACCGGTAGGAAACCAACTTGCTGGAGGTGTGGAGAGACTGGTCACCTTTCCAACTCCTGCCCAGGGAAGAAGGCCCCTGGAGTTCCGGTCGCAGGCGACCAAAATCCCCCCCTTGGCCGACAAGGTAAAATCCGCGACGCCTGTAGTGGGCCTAGCTGCGGGCGGACCGGTGCGGAAAAACCCTCGGTTGGGTCCGTACCCACATTACCCCTAAACCAACGCCTTCCACAAGTGTGGACAAGGAAAAGGATGAGGGGAATGGCGCCTCGTAGTTAGGGGCAAGGGAAGACCCAAACAGCGGTTCCTCCGTCCCATCATGACCCCAGGGACACTAACACCTACAGCCCCATTCCCTCTACCAGCTCTGAGGGCGACGCCTCGGCGTCTTATCGGGAGAATGCAACGGATACCCAGAAATTAAATGAACCAAGCTGGGAGAAGATTTTGGACCTTAAGAAGCTAAAAGATAAACTGGAGACAAAACGAGGGAAAAATCAGAAATCGCTGGGGCACCGGGCCCCTATCCTCTGCCCCGTCTTCCCCTTCTGCTCCAAAAAATCATTCACAAAACCACCTCCGCCCAAATCTGTTTCAAACTCCCCGGCAAAATCTCTACATTCTGGCAAACCCTCTCCGGTGAGGACTCCTTCGGGATGGACTCCTTCTACGACACCCAACCTCACACCCATGTCCACTCCCATTCATTCTCCTCAAAAAAAAAAAGGTTCCGTAGCCCGGAGACACAAACTGTCACAGATAAAAAGAAAAAAAAAATCATCAAACCACCGTATTTCCCCGGGGAAGACGTCTGCCGCGTATCCCGGGACCAGGCGGATAGGGTTTTTGGTCAAACCAGGAACCCGAAGGACTTAAAAGGCCTATGGAACTTCCATAAAATTAATGATTTGGACGTGGAAAAACCGGAAAATTTCCCTTCGGCAAGAAGAATTTTGACCGTAGTTCGAACTGGCCCGGGTACGCGGGAGATTTGGGGCATGATAGAGGAGGCCCAGTCGTCTCTAAAAATGGTGCCCCCAGCTGCCTACCTACTCGATCCGGAAACAGAGGAAGCAAATCAAAAACTGAAAGGGAGGGTCCCCGTTTTCGTTCACCCATCCCTTTATAGGGCGCTAAAATTAACTTACCCCTCGGACATCGGCGGCTTGTCGCAAGATGATACTATCGAAAATGAGATGGCGTCTGGATCTATGGGACGAGCTGTCGGTGTCCTCACCCCAGCCATGTTCTATCCTGAAGGGCAACCCTAATCGGTTTCACAATGGCACTTTGGTTAGCTAGTTTGAATGCCCAGGGCATGAGGTCCGAGTCTCGCAGGGCGAGGCTCTCTCGTGACCTTCAGCGCCTCGGGGTGAATATATGTTGTTTACAAGAGACCCGGTTTTCTTCTCATGATCGTGAGGATATACTGTCTAGGGGGTTCGCCCTTTATTCAGCATGTTTTGATGGTCGTTCGAGGGGTGTCTCTTGGCTAGTGAGCAGGTCTTTGAAGGCTGCATGTACCCTTGTCTTCGCGGATCCGGCGGGCAGGCTTTGCGTGCTGGATGTTACCATAAAGGATAAGGTTCTTCGTCTCATTGGGGTTTATGCGCCCAATGCCCATTCCGAGCGGCCTGCTTTGTTTCGGCAGATCGCGCCGTTCTTGACGACGTCTCGTCGGGTAGTTTTAGCGGGGGATTGGAATGCCGTCCTTGACCCCGATATAGATCGTATAGGGCATAAACAAGGTACTAACAACCCGGATGTGAAACCATTTCGGGACTTTATCGATGGGTTTGATCTCGTCGATAAGTTCCGGAATGAACACCCTCGGGAGGTAGCTTGGACTTGGACAACTAGTGGCAACTCGGCTCCTGGGACGCTTGCGAGCTACCTGGACCGAGTCTTAGTTAGGAGAGTCGATGTAGGGCTCTTAGGGTGTCCAAGTTTCCATTATATAGTTTATACGGATCATAGGCTTGTCCGGGTTCGTGTAAACTTAGATAAGCCTAAGGTTAAGTTGGCTGGTTACTGGAAATTGAACTGTTCGCTTTTCGGTGATCAGGGTTTCCGGGACCAGCTGTTACTAATGATACAAAGGGAATTGACGGGAGCGGTTGTGGGAAATGCCTGGTGGGGCAATTTAAAATCTAAGATTCGATCGTTTGCTGCCGATTTTAGTCGCCGACTCAATTTAGATAAATTAGCGGCGCAAACAGCTTTAGAAGAAAAAGTTGATCGGGCCGTGAAATCCCGTGTTAGTGGGGACGTAGTCTTAGCTAAGGCAGAGTTGGCCTCCTTGCTTATCAAGAAGGATCAAGCTCTGGTAGTTAGGGCTAGGTTAAAAAGAATGTCTTCTGAGGCAACGAATATGGCCGCTGAACTGCGTGCAGAGGAGAATCGAAGCGCGGCCAGGCGACATATAGCGTGCGTCACATTACCGGATAAGCGGACCGTGACTACAAACGCGGGCATATGTGAGGTCTTTCGAGATTACTTTCAGGAGCTTTTCACCAGGGAGCCCGGTCTGAGCTCTGCTCAGTTCGACGCCTATTTAGCTGACTTTCCCTGCCTCTCGGCAGCTGAAGTGGCTAGGTGCGAGGGTCCCATAACAGAGTCGGAAATCTGGGAAGCGCTGAAGCAGGTTGGCCTGGATAAGTCTCCGGGATTAGATGGTCTTCCCTACGAAGTTTACTTGAGGTTGTCGTCGCACGTTTTTGTTCCTTTGCTGGGACTGATGTACAACCACTGGATGAGGCAGGGTCTTTACCTCAACGCTTCACCAGGGGTGTCATCAAGTTGCTGCGTAAGGACAAAGACGGTGGGGATGGGTTAGGGAACTTTCGCCCTTTAACGATGTTAAACACTGACTTAAAGATTTTGGCGAAGATCTTAGCCAACCGTTTGCAGCTTGTCCTGTCTAGTCTGATTGGCCCTGAACAGACTTGTGCTGTGAAGGGCAGGACTATTCAGGATAACCTTCATATGGTACGCTTGATCTTAGAACAAGTCGACAGTGAAGCCGCGCTGATCAATTTAGATCAGTCCAAGGCCTTCGATAGGGTTGACCATCGATTTCTGGAGGCTGTCCTTTCGGCGGCCGGTTTCGGAGCCGACTTTCGCTCCTGGATCCGACTCTTGTATGCGACCCCCGGTGCGCTGGTGGAAGTGAATGGGGTAAGATCGAAGCCTTTCGTATTGTCTCGCTCCATTCGTCAAGGTTGTCCGCTATCGCCTCTGCTTTACGTTCTTGCGTTGGAGCCATTCCTTCGCAAGTTAAAGGCGAATCCGGTCCTACGCGGAATTTCGCTGCCTGGTGCTAACACCTCGGCCAGGTATTCTGCCTATGCTGACGACGTTTCGGTTCTTGTGTCGAGCAGAGCCGAGATTAACGAAGTCAGTAAGCAGATCAGTGGGTATGAGATGGTGACAGGGGCCAAAATCAACCGCGATAAGTCTGTGGGCTTGCGGTTGGGTGCGTGGAAGGGAGTTTCTCTTCCCGGACCTTTCCTCTGGACGGATGGGCCGATCAAGATACTCGGCGTCTGGTTCGGTCCTGATCTCCAGTTGGAAAAGAATTGGTCGGAGGTACAGGGGCGGGCCGAGGCCGCGGCTAGTCTGTGGTCTCGGAGGGGACTTTCCCTGAAGGGAAGGGCGGAAGTTTGTGGTTCTCACATCTATCCGATCCTCCTCTACCGTCTTTCTGTGCTTCCACTCCCGTATGCCCGACTAATGTCATTAGTCAAGGCCTTGTTCTCTTTCTTGTGGAGAGGCAAGGCCCATATGGCATCTCGCGAGATCTGCTGCCTTCATCCCTCTGAGGGCGGTCTGGGGATGCCTAGCATTGAGATTCGTCAATATATGCTACGCATTACCTTTCTAGACCGAATGTGTCGCGGTTTGGATGAGGTGGGCACCTTTTGGAAAGAAGATGTCCGTAAACATTTCCCATCCCTGAGAAGTGTGCACTCGTGCGAGGAGGAGGCCGGTCGTACTCCTCGTGGCGAGTGCTCCTTCTATCGTGAATGTCGTCGTGCTTTGAAGCTCCTCTTGCGGACGTCGGATGGCCTCTCCGACGCCCAAGCGTTGTCTCGTAAGGCATTATATCGATTGTTAGTTAGGGGTCCGTTCGAGATGATCTGATCGACGAGCTCGGTCTTACGAAGCAGGAGGCTCGCTCGATATGGCCTTTGGGCGCCTGGGTTGAAATGTCTCAATAACGATGAGGCATCACTCACCTGGCTGATGATTCGTGGGGCCCTCTGGGTCGGCAAAAGACTTTGTTCAGCAGGCTTGGAGAAATATCCAAACTGTCGTCGCTGTACTGGAAATGTCGAGACCATTGGTCACGCCTTTTTTCAGTGCAAGACGGTAGTGCCGTTGTGCAAGTTTGTTGAAGGCCTCATGGTTCGCATGCTGCAGGGAAAGTTTTTTGTCCTGGAAGCCAGTTCTGTTTGTAGCAATGTGGTATCGCAATTGACGAAGGCTGAACACTATGTGTTCTGTTGCTTACTAGGGGTTATGCGAGTCGTGATTTGGACGACGCGACAGAAGGGATTCTATGAAGGCGAGAAGTTCACCTCTTCCCAACTGATCTTGTACTTTAAGCATCAGCTTAAAGTCAAGATTAGGACGGAAAGGCGGCGGCTCCCATCATCAGAATTCGGCAAAAGGTGGGTGAATCTTGCGCGAATGTGTGGAGTGAAAGGGGCTGACCTAGAGTGGCACTTGGATGTCGGTTAGGTACAGAATTTTGTCCTAACAGGGTTGAACATAGGCAACCCACCCAGATATTAGGCTAGACTAGGTTGTCATTTTTGAACTTTTAGTTTCTTTTTTTTTCCCGGTTAACTTAGCTAGGGTATGTGAGCTCATTAGCCCCTTTTATTTCTGTCCCTAATTTTTTCTTTTGTTTAATTCCCCATCCCCTCCCTCGTTAGGTGGTTAGTGATGTCAGTTTTCTGGTGGATGCGGGGCGCCTTTCGTTTTCGTGTGTGTGTTTTCGTATTTGTTGTTGTGTATGAATGAGTGAGTGTTTGTGTGAATGCTTGATGGTTTGAATGTGTACTTATTTTATTAGTCCCGCATCGATTTCGTCCAGTTAACTGATTTTTCTGCCACATTCATAGTTTGTGGGGGGTTTTATTACTAACTCAGTTTTGTTTAGTTTATTGTACATAATTAATGCACGTTGTAAATATTCATTTGGGGATTTTTTTTAAAAGTTGTTATTTAATGACCCTCCCCCCATGAACAATATATGTAAATAAGGGAACTAATTAGGACTTCATAGAGAATCTGAGGTATTATGGTGGACGTAGTAAGAAAGGTAGGAGTGATTGTGTTGTTTTGGTGAATGGATTATTGTTGGCATGTTTGGGTCAGTGTCTGCGACTAGCTAAGTTTAGATTAAAGACAGAAGAAGACCGTCATTCCCCATCCCCCCTTTTCGGCCTTGTGCCACATTTGTTTGTATTTTTTTTAAAAACAATAAATATTGTGTTATAGTAAGCTCTGCTTACACTATCTCTGTAACCTGTTGTTAATATATCTTTCTTACATCTAATCCGTGTTCCGTGTTTTACTTCTTGTGGTCCCAAACGATAGTCATTTTCTTTGTTGAACGCAATCTTCGACTATCTGCAATCTTCGACTATCATACTTATGTTTGTGTTCGACAGTTTATATATGATGTCAATGGTGCATTATGGGTAATGTATATTGTATTTCCATAATGGCTATTGGTTGAGCTATAATGTTTTTTTTTAATTATTTAAATCATTCTAGATGCTATTAAATTAGAAATTATTGTGGTTCCAAATGCAAATATTTGTAGCTATTTTAAAATGTCTGTTTGCTAACTTTTTACTCATTATTTATTTATTATTATTATTACACATACTTGTGTTGCTGAGTGTATTTGTTGTTATGTTTTATTATTTATTAAATTTGTTTATTTATTCATGAAGGTTTTTTTCCTCCGTTTTTCCGGGGTTGGTTAGCTTAAGCTAAAATATTAGTTTTGCTTAAGTATGTTATATTATCTGAGTTGTACATATTGCATATATTTGCATTTTTTATGGTGGCATTTTACACGCTATTCCATTATAGCTTTCGGTTTGTTTAAAATATGATACATTATCTGAATTTGTAAGTATTGCATATTTTTACCTTTTTGGTGGTAGTTTACTAAGTATTGCTTTATATTTTTTGATTTTTAAACAACGTAGTAAAAATTTGTAATAGTTATTTAATCATTTTTGTTGGTCTGAGAGGGTAATTATAGCTATTTTCTGCTACAGATAGAGTTTAAAGTGTAGGGATTAATTGTTGTAGGCTCATGGTGTTTTCTTTATACGTATTTTAATTGAGCATATTTAAAGTAATTTATATGTTGGTAATAGTTTTGTTCAACATATTGTAATATACGTATTAGAATAAATTGTGTCGTTCGTGGAAAATATCTAAGTAGCAGCACAACAGTAGAAACGTCATGTTTTGGGATAGAATTGCCGACAGTAAAATTATAGGTACCGCCAAAGTTTATGCTGGGGGCAAGATATGTGAACTGTAGAAAACAAATGTTTAAATTGAAATAATATTTGCAAGTAAGTCAGTACTTGGCCAATCTTGACGATCTTGCTGAAACAAAGACGCCGATTTTCTGGGATAGGCCAAGGCTTCCCCAGACATTTGCCTATTGCCATACTTCGAGTTTGTCAATAAGATAAATTCATATGGGAATTATAGACAATATTCAAGTGAAGATTTTGGTGTTAAAATATTTTTTTAAAACTATACTAGTAATGTTAAATTCAAAACCATAGACATGTTAAGAAATAGCATATTTGAAAAACTTGTGAATGTCATAGATTCTGTGAAAGTTTTCATACGAGCCATGAATTCCAGTTCCTCAAGTTTTGAGGAAATCAGGTTTTCTTTAGTTGGATGTTTGGCGTGACAGATTCTTCCTTCATCGTATTTTATAATCAAATATCATCCTGTAAATAACCAATATATATATATATATATATATATATATATATATATATATATATATATATATATATAATTATTTTTATAAAAAATTATAACATAATAGTATGTTATAAAATCACTACAAAAATAGCCATTTTGTTTCAACACACTCTGTGTCTTATCAAGTGATGATGTTGAAAAGAAAATAAATGGTTTTAAAAGTTTCAGATTAATTAACAATCCTATACTAGGGGGAAACATTGTTACAAAAGCTAGAATAACCAATCAAAAACGAAGTATAGAAAGATTCAAAAGCTTGACAACGAAATCATGCTATAATGGCTTTTCAGATCTTTAAATACGTGTAATATTAAAAATAATTTATACTAACCAATAATTGTAAAATTATATGATAAAATTTAATATTAAAATTAAAAACTGGCAATTTTAAAATCCAAATTTAATCACTATTAAGTTTAAAAACTACAAAATTATTGAGAAAAAGAAAAAAATATATATGTTTCTTCAATTCATTTCTTCATTGAAATTACGTTCGACAAGACGCTACAATATATCCAGTCATTTGACAATACATGTATATATTTTTTTTTTTTCCTTTCATTTCCTATTTTTTTAAAAAAATGTGAATGTGGTCTTAAACTCACGCGCAAAATAACAAAAACACAATCAGATTATAATACATAAGCACCCAGACATAATTAGATATACACACACACACACACACACACACACACACACATACACACATACACACACACACACATACAATTACATAAAAAAAAATTATATCTGCTCTACATTTGTATTGAGCACTTTTTAATAATAGTAATTGTTGGTTATTGGAATTCATTCTACATATACCAATTATATACTTCATCATATATATATATATATATATATATATATATATATATATATATATATGTGTGTGTGTGTGTAAATATGAATGATAATAGAGGAAAACTGTAATATTTATTGATGCGTTTCGTCAAAGCAAAGAACGAAATGAATTTATTTAAACAAAGTAACTAATAATAACAAAAACAAAATGTCCTTAGCAAGTGGTAGACGGATTTAACCATTTTCTTTTGATTTTAATCCGTCAACACAGCAATAATAACAATATCTCCACACGTGACAGTAATTCACATAATTTTCAGTTAACAGTATGAAAATAGTGCTCTCTAAATTCTTCTACTTGCTAAGGACATTTTGTTTTTGTTATTATTAGTTACTCTGTTTAAATAAATTCATTTCGTTTGTTCCATTTTAGACAACCAGAAGTAAGTTAGTCTTATTCAACCCCGATGTACAGACTGTTCATGTCGGAATTAGAATTTAAAATTTTTAGAAATATAAAGAACATTTTGTACATCGCAGTTGAATAAGACTAACGTACTTCTTGTTGGCTGAAATAGATCTATACACCACCCATATGAGGTAATTTACACACACACACACACACACACACACACAGACACACACACACACACACACATATATATATATATATATATATATATATATATATATATATATATATATGGTTCGTATGTGATGTGAAACTAATGCCGACATTTAACTGACAGTCTTGTAATGCAAATCATCATCTTCGCTGTTCCTCGCAAAACGATCGCGTCTCCGTGCAGAATTTCGTAAATTCTTATCAAAGAGCTGTCAGGAAAAACGAGTCTTATTACATTCTGATCCAATTAGTTCCCTGTCCAAAATGGTCCGCGAGCTAATATACCACGTGATCTTGGCTGTTGGCGTTTTTCTTCTGTGATAAATAATTCTCTATCTTTAACCCTTTTCTCTGCGGAAATGAAGGATCCATTTATCAATCAGCTCCCGCGGGCTGCACAAACTACATTTTCAGCCTCGCTCCTCACCCACACTCGTCACCAGTTATCACAGGTTGTTGTTCTCTTACGCAAGAAGCAAGTAACGCCATTTAGCTTTCTCTTAACCTAAAGTCCTTGGGTAAATATTCCTGCGGCTGACAACATGAATTAGGAAAAAATAATCTGAAAAAAATATCATCGACGGCTTGATGTTAGCTTAATCTAGTTATTCGCCTATATGGCCTTTCACCTCCGAATGATACATAGCGAGTAAAAAATTACAAGGGCAAAGAAGAAGCAGTGTTAATGCAAATAATATACATTACATGAAACAGATTACTGTATGATTACGGCTTTTGCTGTTTTCGAAGATTCTTTTATTTTCTGATAATGCATCTAATTGCGTTTTCTTTTGAGAAATTATTATAACAAATAACTGGTCTTTACGGAAAGGTGAAAGAAGTCGTTTTATCTTCATTTACTTTTGTGTAAGGAACGAATACACAATCAGTGTCTGCGTTCGAACACGCAAATACATTCCTCGAACAACGGCTCCCCATTCCTGGCATCTGTGGAAGAAAAAATGTATCCTTGTATTTTCTGAAAAAAATAGAGCAAGTAGAAAGATACAAAGTAGACGATATCGAGTCGAGCCATGATCGCCTACGTCCTGACGAAAAACGGCACAGGGTAACATACAAAATATGCCTTCTATCGCATTTTTCAGTTTAAAATAAAATCAAATATTTGAAGAAACACTAACAATTAATGTAGGAATTTTCTAACTGAAGAAATAAAATGAATATTTGTTTCATCATTCAGACCAGCTTCTTTATTTATTTTGTCTTGCTCAAGATATTTCGACTGCACTTCTTCAGGACTAGTCCTGGTACTCCGTAATCCTAGAAATTTGGAACGGAAGTAAATAGTTTTCTCCGCCCTTTCCATGTCTTAATGTTACCTTGTATACATTAAGAAACTCGGGATAATATTAATCCTGGCTATGACGACTGGCAGCAAGGACTCTGATCGGGAGGTTTTGAAGAGTGTGGATCCACCTCTTAATTGCTCGTGTTTCAAGATCCACACTGATCCGGGGTGGTAGCACCTATTAGGGTACCAACGATGTGCAGATAGTGAAGCCCCATATCACTATGAATGTATAAAAATACATTTTTATCGTAGATATACTAGCAATAGATTTTTATATTAGCCAATCAACATTTCTATCACTACGTATCTATCGTAGAATTAACAAAAATACATTTTAAAGTTAAAAGACCAACAATACACTTTTTCTGTAGTTAAAGGCATATAATTGCGATATATATATTTAGATGAAATTATAGAATTGTGTTCAAACTACTTAGATCCCGGCATTAAATAACCCAGAGATAAGGGTTGATATGTAGCTAAACAAAATCAATTAACCAAACAATCATCTACCATGTATTCAATTGTGAAAGCAGAATAACATATACCATATTTATTTTACTTCAAAGCTGCCAAGGAAAATAAATTTTGGCATTAAATGAGCCATAAAATGCTGATATGCTGTTAAATAGATAAGTTAATCAACAAGACTATATCGCCTTAGTTTCGTTTGTCCGTTTCTGCCACTGAACTAGATATTTAAAAAAATACAATAATCCTATTAGATTAAGGGTTGATCAAAAAGTACCTGTTCCTTTGGCGGTTTGGATTTCAATCCCATTGTAGGCTAATGTTGAAACATATTTTGATTCACTGGAAGAAGCGAGCAAGTAACTGGGTGGCATTTGTCCACTCTGCAGGCACTTTCCCGCCAATCGCAGCGTTTCCATTCTATCGCTTCTCTATCGCTGTTGCCATGCCAGATGTTTAGATGATCCCCGCATTGTAGTTCCATCAGCTCCGATATTTAAACCTGGGCCTGGGCATTTTACGTTCACGAAGTCGAAAACAACAGTAGTTTTGCACTTCCTTTGCTCGAAGGAAGTTCCAATCATACACCTTTTCCGCAGCAACTGCTACTTTGTGGATCAAGATGTCACGTGGAGGCTTCCTAAACACATCATTTTTAAACACTTCAATTTCAGTATCAGTCTTTACCTACCCACTTCACACACACACACGCACACACACACACATGTCTGTATACATATATATATATATATAAATATATATATATATATATATATATATATATATATATGCATTAGGAATTAAAATCATACAGACTGAAATTAAAATCTTACAGACTGAAATTACCTGTAATGATTTTCAAACCGATCAAGGTAATAAGTTAAAAATTGTATATTATTTCGATTTTATCTTATTACAATAAGTGCCTTGAAGATCCTTACATATAATCGCAATCTGTAAGTTGAAATGATCATGACTATGAGGTAATTTTAATTCCTATTGTATGTAATTTATATGATCTGTTGAATAAATACATTGAGCTCTTTTTGTGGATCAGTTTTATTTTAATATTTTATATTATTAGGATTCAATTCGATTATATACCAACGGATTATTATCTATCTATCTATATATATATATATATATATATATATATATATATATATATATATATATATATATATATATATGATATGTTCTTGGAAATACCTTTGGGGTATTTCGGCATCCTTGAACAAACCAATTCCCAAAAACAAGAATTTTTAATAAAAAAGAAAGAACAAAAAACATGAAAATGAGGCGAAAAAAATCGTCCAGAATTCAAGCTTAGAATCCAAATAAAAAAACCCTCCCAAACGAGTAGAGACAACTACGTAAAGTGGTCAATACACAAAGTAGAGTAAACCTAATATAAACTTAAAGAGCCAGGTAAACCTACCTAGGTTTCACCTAAACGGAACGTCAGGGTAAAACTGTCCCGCCTACCTAGGCTACCTACCTAGGTTTACCTGGCTCTTTAGACTTAGATATATATATATATATATATATATATATATATATATATATATATATATATATATATGCATGCTACAAGAAAAAGGTTTGGGGAAAATTCTGCAATTCTTTTAACCTTAAGTAAAACATAAAATTTTATTAAGTACAGTGTGTGGTTGCTTTTATTTTCCAGACTTCCTCCAGTCCTTTTAAATCCCAAAATTGCAATATGGATTCGTCTGTCCTCAATAGATTATATTTGTTTTCACCATTAGTCACACAGTATATCTTTTGAGATTACCTTAATGACCGGAAATTCGATTCATGTCAAGGGAATCAGTGAAAGAAAATAATATTCGATTTTGCAAAGACATTTTATACCATCTGTTTTAGACATAATTGAAAAAGGAAATTCACTTTTCAACAAGACAACCACCCAAAACGTTCTACATTACGTCAAAATTGCCTCGAGTCAAATATAAAGAAACACGGTTTTGGAAAATGTGACTTGTCTGCCCCAATCTACTGACTTCTCCTCCATTGAATTAGTAAAAGATGAAATGGACAGGAGAATTTGAAGACAATACCCAAAATGTGAGAATATTTTTTTTGTTTTTTGAGTTTTTTTTCACCTTTTGAGGAATGCTTGCGAAGGTTTGGCCTCTATTATGTTTTCAAAATCTCTTGTAAATGACGGTAATTTTTTAAAAATAGTAATTAAAGCAGGTTCGTGTTTTATTCAGGGAATGAAAATATCATGCTGTTGTATGATATTTGTTTTATAGTTAAGAGTTTATATTTTTTTAAATAAAAGTAAATACAATGTAGTTACTGAAATTTTATCTTTGCCATAAAAATACAAAAATATCTTATTTTATGTTGTGATATTTTAAAGAAATAAAGAGTGACTCCAAACTTTTGCCTGAACTCTCTCTCTCTCTATCTCTATCTCTATCTATCTATCTATTTCTCTATCTATCTATTTCTGGGGAGAAAAGGGTACTTTCAAAACAGATACGAACTGACCTCTCTTGCTCGGTTGTATAGATTTCGGATAAAATATGTGTAAAATTTCCATTGAATCGATAGCTTAGAGGTAAGATCTCTGACTTATACCAAAATCGGTCGAGTTTAGGCCTCGGCTTGAAGCAATCGGACATCTAGCCACATTGATGACATTGATACTCCGAAACAGGCTTATCTGTGGATGACTATATATATATATATATATATATATATATATATATATATATATATATATATATATAAATTCTTTTGATCCCTAATGGTGATGCTAATATTAGACGAATTACAAAACCTTCTACAGAATGTAGCGAAGGAAAGCGAAAGAAGGGACTATGCATAAACAACAAAAGGCAGAATGCATAGTCATCAATAAAAGCATGAGGCCGAAATGCGATTTACAGATTGGGACACTAAAGCAGGTACAGGTGTATTTAAATATCTGGGAAATGTTTTCACAGAGGATGGTAAGTGCGACGCTGAAATCCGAAGACGGATTGAGATAGCCAAATACGTATTCCAAAAGCTAGGCAGAGTATTACGAGACAGAAGGATTTCTTTGGTAAGAAAAAAGAGCGGTAGGCTGCTACGTCAGTGAATGTTAGATGGTTTCCATAATGATGAAGAAGAGACTCGAGGCAAAGGCGGTATGGTTCTACAGAAGAATACTAAGGATTATCGCTCATTTCAGTATTGATAGGGATTTCCTTCCTCGTCTTTGACTTGAAGTAGAGCGGAATGTCAAGATCTTACTCATGTCATTATTTTCTCTTTGAGGTCCATGTGACATCCGTTTTAACTGTTGTTACAGTTGAAAATACTCAAGTAGTTTCTGTTATTGATACAATTCTTTGTTTATGATTCTTTAGCGCCAGTCCACAATGTTCGAAGAAATGTGGTATTCACCAAAACACCTACGCTATTTTAACCAATGATCTCAGAAATCAGCCGTATATATCAGAAAGTTTATATATTTCTAAACGGGTTTGAAGTCATGCATGACATCCATGTGACAGTTTCGAACTGACAAAGGCTATTTATAAACATGCATCAGGTTTTCAGATTAATGTTTTGGTTTTGCAGCAATTTGCGGTGCTAGGCGAAACCACAATAGGCTCCTTTCACTGTTTCATTGTCAATCTCGATATTCTCGCTACAATACATTTTTGGCCTTGACAGAGTACATGGCCAAGGTGGTAACATAAAACCTGCCCAAAGCTATATTCATCATCCACTCGCGGAAAATTACAACAGATACCTGACCAGATTGAAAGGTTTCTTTTTAATCTTCTTTCCACAATTTCAACCTATATCCCATGAGATGCATACAACAAGACTAAAGAGCTAATCCTATTTTAAGCTAGCTGTGATCAAGATGATCTGTTATCTTGGAGAGATATAAATTGATCTGAGCGAATTCAAGTTCAAATTTCTCTTATGTGTACCAATTGCAACTTATCGCTAATACTCGTACAGTTCATTGTTTATATTGGACCTATCAAACTACCCAATATACATTGCAATTAACTTGATAAAATCCTTTAAAAAAAACACAAATCTTTATTTAACACAGTTAAAAGCCAAGTTTGTTGTTGAGTAGACATCTCTCTATATTTCTGGATAGTATTCCCCAGTTTCAAGCAGTTAAATATCAGTACCGAAAAAGAAAAAACATGTTCAACAATCATAAGTACATTTCGTAAATGAAGCCATCATGTTGCGGGTCCTCTTATTCAACCCTTGGCGAAATCTCTAACTCTGCCTTCTCCATTTTAGTTGCCTCAAAGTCAGCTAGATATTATTGAACTGTACCTAGTGAAAGCTTCTGAACTTAATCACAAAATTAATCACAAAATTAATCACATATGTCTAGGTTTGTAGTCAAACGTAGTTTATCCATCAGCATGAGACAGGAGAAATGCTGATCCGTGGGGTGCCGCATTTTTCCCTACGTAATTCTACAGTTTTGTTCGCTGTCTTTGAACGTACCCGATTTTTTTTTAAATTCCGCTTTACTACAGCTTGACCTTTTTTGTTAAATATGTTTATAGCTATATTCGCCTCGGTTTATTTCCCCCTAGCTCGAGCCACGAGAGTACGATCCCTCTTTTAAACACCGACTTAGCACTTTCGATGTCTTGGAATATATTTTTTTAAACCTAGCTGTTACTACTTGAGACATCATATTAAACTCCACCTTAGCGATACCGACGACTTCTACATATTCCGAATTAACAGACTTGTCTGATGTAGGATGACAAGACTCGAAATTTTGTGATATCAATAGACAGTTGGTTTATTAGTACAAATGAAAATGATTAAAATAAAATCATAAATACAAATTAAAAATATTCAGAGAGAAATTAGTAAATATTTCCACTTTACTTTTCTGGCATTCCACTTATTTCTTCATTTATATCTCGATGATTTATCTTAACTCCCTACTGAGTCAGCTTGTGACACAAGGACCGTTTTTAACGTGGGTATTTAGCTTGTCTAATCTGGTGTTAGCTGGCCATACCTTGTCTGAGCTAATCAGAACCTGTCTAAGCTAGTCATAGCCTTTCATACCGCCGCTATGTAACAGATGTTACGCAATGGTGGGCGGGGCACACAAGGGTGGAAAGAAGGTCTCCGGCACGGAAAACCTACTACATCTACTCCGACGGTAAAATCCCATTCTCCTCCTCTGCCAATCCTCTCGAAAGAATCCGGAAGGAAAGCTCTTAAATGATTTTCTAAGCTTAGATTAGATGTGGCACAAGACCGAAAGTGTGGCGCATCAAGTGAGGATCGAACTCACTACCAAGCCGTAACAGATCTAGACAAAGAAGCTTATTAACCATTACACCACCTTGAAGTGCCCAATATCTACCTTGGCCCATGGTGAAGAATATTTATGCTGTTTACAAATATGAGGATGCAATTGCAAGATGAACTTGCGGAATTATTCTCATGTAGTTTCCTTTAGCTTATCATACTTCTCTCAGATTGATGTAAAGAATCTTGGATAGATTGTAAGAATTTTTTCGAGATCAATATTTAGTGATGCACGTCTAACTAATTAAATCATAGTGGGATAGGAGAGGTGGATTCATGCCTTCTCCACGTAAGTGAATATCACGAACCCGGCTGAAATCAGCTCTCGGACTTCCAATTCCGAATTGTTATTCAACATACCACCGTCACACCCAAGCTTACAACACCTGGCATTCACAAGTGATAAGCCATCTAGGTAATGGCCAGTCTAGACGTTGCTTAACTCCGGTGATCGTACGAGAACCGCTGTCTCAATATGATATAGCCGTAAGCAAAATATGTTAGAATTGCTTGTGAATACCGGTGAGAGCCCTAAGTAAGCACGTGTTTCCAATCATACGCCATCATTTCAAACGTCATCGGCGGCTTTACGAATAGACTATTCTAGCACAATTAAAGGATGTTGTTGCGAAAACTCCCACAGTAAATTCTGGGTCAGACATATCGATGGTTTTATTGATACTAATCGGAGTAAAACTGGTGTACCAATGCAGCTGCACTTCCTTGAAGAGATATGCTTAAAATGTACACAGCACTAACCCTCTTTAAAAACCTAGCTTCGCCAAAGATATGCAATGTTTGGTAGTAAAAACAAATCCGAAGGGGTATAGAAATAATGAAAAATGTCACTGAGAATCTAAGCAAAGTATTAACAGAGAGATAAAAACTCATTAGAAATAGAGCAGACATTTTTTGTCGCCTCAAGCAAAGCAATAAAGCCACTAGACGGCAAGGGGTTACTGAGTGCTACAGAATATGAACAAAAACTACTATTAAGGAGAGAGGACAGTAAAAGATGAAAAATTATGAAGACAGTATGTAACGATTGACATTGCATTTAAATTTTTGAAAAATTAAAGTTGACTGGGAAGCAAGAAGCCGGAAGATTGTTCCACAAGCGAGAAGTGCGATAAAAAAAACTGTTAGCATAGAATTTACGGATACATATCGCCATTTCAAGTGTAAAATAATGAGACCTTCCCGCCATCTAGTACTGCGTTTAAATTCATGAATCTAGGTACTATGGAGGAAAATTCATTTAAAGTACCATGAAATTATTTATAGAAAAGACACAGGAAAGCTCTGGTACGTCAGTAGGAAAGGGCTGAAGTCGAGAAGCCAAGTCAAAATGACTAACCTTGCAGATTCCTCTCAGATTTTATCAAGAATCTCTAAATATATAACATTGTGACATTGTGAAGTAGCATATACAATATCAATTTGAAGGAATATGTCATAAAAAGCATATGGAAAAGACAACGGCTTTTTACATTATTTGTAATATTGTCCACGTCTTTGTCGTCATCGCCATATTTATTACAACGTTTCGGACGTTGTACGCGCTGTGGTAGACTGTTCTAGTTCCACGTGCCATGTCTAATCTCCTGTTAATAATCCTCTCCAAGTCCTCCACAGCTTTAAACATGTATTGAACTCTCACTCTTTGGATCCTGTCACTGGATCTAAATAATGCCTTTATCCACTGTGCCATGTGGCCTTGAGGACATATGCGCATGAATTTCTGCGTATTATAAACCTAATGTTTTCAGCAACCATTTTTTACCAGTGTTCATATTGCAATTTTTGCTGTTATCACATCATATTTTTTTACCAGAGCTCATATTGCAATTTTTGTTGTTATCATCGCTTTTCTCTGGCACTCCTTATTACTGGTTTCCATATTGTATTCATTTCTATGCTTGGTCGGCTCAGGAGGTTTTTATGGGCGAGCATATGTGCTGATTCCTTAATTTTACGAATTTTCCAAAGATTTTCTTAAAATATGGCGACAAAGTTGAGGACAATAGTCCGAATGATGTAAATAGTGTACGTAATATCTCATCTCAGAAATATAGACAGATACAACTGCTTTTGTAATTTGAACTGATCGTCCATTTGTGTGACTCAACTTTACAATGAAATTTAAGAAGGATCTGATCATTTTTAGAGATTTACTCTGAAATGCGTCTCAAGATTTCTCATAATGAGTTTGATGCGTGTATGTTAATCATTTTTAGATAACCTCTTTTCACACATTCATTCTCTTCTCTTTTCCTATTCTTCTAAGCTTTCTCTTGGTTGCCTCTATATTTAGGGTTCTCTCTTTACAGAGCTCTCTCTCTCTTCTCTCTCGGGTTCTTTAATCAGTTACCGTGTCTGCCATTTTTTTTTTCTCTATTTCATTTTTCCTGTCATACTGTTAGATTTTAATATTTCTTATTCTCTCCCATTCCTTGTCTCCCTATATATATATATATATATGTGTGTATTATATGTGTTAAATAGTAAGACACACCCCCCCACCAAATGTGTGTGTGTGTGTGTGTTTGTAAGTGTGTAGAAAAATTATATAAATTAAAGTAAATATATATATATATATAATTATTTAATATATTATATGCATGGTATTTTTCTTAGAAAGGCTTCAATTTCATTTATAGAGCTAACATATTAGGTTGGATAGATGTGAGTTTGCACTCTGGGTTTCACGCTTTAGCGAACCCAGGGTTTGGATAATCTTCATCAAGTTTAAACCCAGGGTCACAAACTAACATCTATTCAAGCAATATATATGCCACTATATATATATATATATATATATATATATATATATAAGGGTGTGAGCGAAAGAAAGAAAGAAGATATATAATCCGGTGTTCTTATAGATATTTTTATTTTACAAAATAGTGCCAATGTAAATTTATCGAAGATTATTTATAAATTAATTGATTTAAAATATTTGAAATCAATTATTATATATATATATATATATATATATATATATATATATATATATATATGGGAGAGATTGTTTCAACAACATAGATATCATTCAGGGAGGTGTCATCAAGTAACTTTATGTAGCTCTCCCAATCTATCTATCTATCTATCTATCTTATTTCCCTTTTGAACTGTCTCTCTTGCTCAATCTCTCTGTCTCCCCCCATCACTTCTCTAAATCTTTTATCTCTTTTCAGCTCTCTCTCTCTCTACATCAGCAGTCTGAGCTAGTTCTTTCACACTCTGTCTCCCTTCTTCTGACAGCCAGTTTTTTATAACGCTCATTCTCTCCTCATCTATCTATATATCTATCTATTATTCCCATTTTTCTTTCAGTCTCTCTCTCACTCTCTCTCTCTTTCTCTCTCTCACTCTCTCTCTCTCTCTCTGAATGAGTCTTTTATCCAACATTATGCAATGAATGAATGACATCATCAATGGCTCTTTCAGCGCTACTTTCTACAGCCATTTTCTAAAGGAAGGTGTTTTCTCGCCTCCATGTAAAATTGAAAGAGCCTGAAAGAAAAACTTCTAATTTTTGTCAATAAAGACATCGATGGAAAAAAAAAAGGAAATGGAAACATTTATAAATATAGATTTTGTGTTCCATTATTTTGTTCGAGCTTAAAAAGAAATCCCGCCGATGGGAGACATGACTAGAAGACAGTCAATATTTACTTCCTAGGGGGTGGGGAATAATGCAGTCAGGGAGCACAGCGAATCTTCAATTTATTCGTACTGAAAATAAAGAAATATGCAAATAGAAAACAAAAAATACATCCAAAATATCTTCATTCTCTTAGGAAAGCTAGGCATTCTCTTAAAGTTTCTTGCAAAAAGCTCATGAAATGTTAATTGATTCTTTTTCAGGATTTTCTTTTCATTTTTTGTGGGGAGAGATGCGTTTGGCAGAAAAGTAGCGTTTCTCTCTCAGAAATATTCAGCCGATATCGATTTTCTTTTATTTTCTACCTGTTTTGTGGCTAAAAGAGTTGGAAACTTAAGAATATCAATTTTTTTTTTTTTGGAAGGCGTTTTCTTTATTCCGATTTTACAAGATTTATTTCTTGACATGAAGTGCTTCGAGTTTTATCATATAATTCTGACACTATTCACTCGTCCGTTACGCCCTGCCATTAGCTCAGATAAATAAGAATAGTTGCAAAGATAGAATAATATATATATATATATATATATATATATATATATATATATATATATATATAAAGATGCTGTCTTGTTTTAGTGAGAAAATGAAAGAAAGAAAAAGGTTTGTTTCGATAACTATAGATGCTAGAAGAAGAAGAAGATATATATGAGATGCTGTCTTGGTTAGTGAGAAAAAGAAAGGATATATAAGACGGAAAGAAAGAAAGAAAGAAAGAAAGTTTTGATAACTATAGATGCTGGAAGAAGAAGAAGAGAATGATGATGATGATGATGATGATGATGATGATGATGATGAAGAAGAAGAAGAAGAAGAAGAATATATATATATATATAATAAATGTTGTCTTGTTTTAGTGAGAAAAAGAAAGGATATATAATTCAGATAGAAAGAAAGAAAAAAGAAAGTAAAAAGAAGAAAGTTGGATTTTTGTTTTTAAACAAAAATGGCGTAATATTTTGCTAATATGATGTGAATAAAATTCAATCTTTATTAAATTTAATTACAAATTAAATTACCCGTTCCGCAAATAACTCAGATAAATAACGGTCTATTACGTTTTTGTGGCGAAGAAAAATAGAATAAAAAGATATATCAGCGATTCTGTCTTTGTTTTATTTCTGTCCAAAAAGAAAGCATGCATAATAAGAAGAAAGAAAAAAGGAAGAAAATAAGTAAGTGATAATACTCACATAATACTAAATAAATGATATTACTGCCAGTCGATTAACGTTTCCTTCGGTGAAGTAGAATACATTGTCATTTTATATTTTCATTTTTTAATCTCTCACTTTGTTTACATGCATTTATAACTATGTTTTTTCCTTGAAACATTTTGTTAAAGGTGGGAAGATTTCCACCTCTATTTTATAATCGTCGAAATCGCAAAAAGCTTCTTGAAGCATTAACTAAAGTTTTATGACACATCAGAAAATACGAAGCATGAAAACCATGAAATGTCCATGTCTACATTTAGTTATTATAATTTTCTTTACGTGCGTTTCATATTGTATATTTTTATCATGCTATTCTAAATCTTCGTTCATCCAAATTAAACTGTAATTTGAAGAATAATGTAATATCTTCATTCAGAACATTTAATTTAACTGTATTTATTAAGTATATAAGATTACGAAACAATGTCAGATGGGAATTCTATTGGAAGAGTTTATTGCACCATTCTTCACAGTGCGTAAGTTTGCAGGCTTAGAGAATCGACATTCTAAATCAAGCATTTACACTATTTTCGAAACACAACATCTGATCACATTATGTAATTAAGTCTTCCATTGTAGGACTGTAAGTTATATGGAGATTTTCGAAGCGTAGTTTAGATATGGAACGAGACCGAAGGCATGGGGCACCCAGTGAGAATCGAACTCACTACTAAGATTGCTAACCATTAGACCAAGTCTAAGTACCCAGGCGGTAAGTTATATATGTAAAACGACCTCATTACAGTTTCATTTACCTTCATTAGGTGCTTTTTATCCATGACCCATCTATGCTGACCTCCCCTATTCGAGGATTATCTCTTGCTGTCTGCCATACAAACTGTCTTCTTACACTCAATATTACTGTAATTTCTCGAAAATAATACGCATTTTTTTACTGTAAATTACAGGTGATACTAGGAGTGCGTATTATAAATAGGTTTAAGCAAAAATATTGTTTTCGTTTTTGATTTATAATAATAAATACGTACCTGTTGTTCTAAAATAAGATATTTTCCCAATTTTCATTTTAAATTCAACAATAATAATTGTAACATTTTTGTCAATAAATTTATGTTCATCAGTAATCGCAATTTTTATATGGCGGAAAAATAAAAATCTATTAAAAAAAGCCAATTTCGAAGAAAAGAGGATATCAAATTAACAATTTATTGAAATTTTAATTTTCATCATCATCATCATCACCATTACCACCACCACCACCACTTTCTATTATAGAATCAATATCTAAATTGTCATTATAAAATTTATCATTCACAATATTATCTTTGGCCTCTTCATTCTCTTGCTAAAGGATACCATCTTCAGAGCCCTCCATGGCTGTCGGGAGACAACAGTTCTTGAAACCCCTCTCTTTATAACATCCTCAATGACATTTATCGGGAAAAGCGCGATGGTAATTTACAACATTATTTTAGCTGCTTAGTTTCGATTTCATTCTTAATGTCAAGGTCCACAAAACCTCTTCGTATTTTTTTTTTTTTTTTTGCAAAATTTATAGATGCGTATTATACGTAGGGATATATATATATTTCTTAATTTTTGGATAATTTGTTGGGGCGCGTATTATTTATGGGTGTGTATTATTTTCGAGAATTTACGGTATATATTTTCCTTGTCTATAAATCAAGAATGCCATCCGCATGACCAAAGCTAAACTTCCAGTTTGCTTAAAGACAAAAGAATGGATCCTTGAAGAAAAAATCATCATAAAATGACAAGAAAATAATGATATTTACAATAAAATTGAGAGATGAGTTGTTGGTTTTTTTGGGTGGTGGGGAGTATTCTGAATATAACTTGACAATCAGATTCATACAGGAGTATATATCGCAAGGTGAAAAGTAACTTTTAATTTCGTCTCATGCTTTTCAAAGCTATTTTTACTGCTGTTGATTAAAGATGCTCTTGCAACGAATTGCAGGTTTTCACATCGAAAGAAAAAAGACATATACGACATATTACTTTATATGCCATACCCTTTTAAGATGTCTGAAATCATGGCTCTCTATAATTTCCTCTGTTTTCTTGTTCTATGTCATTTTTCACGTTTGCCATCTGTTTGTCTGTCTATCTATCTTGTCATTCATTCACAAAAGTCCATTAAATTCGTTATTAGCATTACTGGTATGAGGAATTGTCGTTATTTAGATTATTTCTATTCAGCTATTGTCCTCATCTTTTTTGTTTTTATCGCATTTCGGCTGTTGTGCCATCAGATGCATCTGGTTAATCAGCAGAGATTTCCGAACTGAACCCTTTATTTAAAGTACAAGAACAGACTTTTCTGTTGCCACTACTAATGTCTAGAGATATCACAGAGGAGCAAGAACAGTTTACCCAATATGTATTAGAATAATAAACGATACCTTCCAAAAGCTAAGCGAAGTATTAAGAAACAAGAAAATATAGATGAAAACGAAGACAACTCCTGCAATATACACTACGTACATTATTCGGACTATTGTCCTCATCTTTGTCGCCATATTTATTACACCGTTTCGGCCGTTGTACGCTCTGACCTTCTTCAGGTGGTTGGAATATCGAACTGAACCCTTTATTTCGCTCACTGGGGTAGACTGTTCTAGTTCCACGTACCATGTTTAATGGATGTCACTTATCAGTTATCTCCTATTAATTCCCCTCTCCAAGTTCTCCACTGCCTTAACCGGGTATTGAACTCACACTCTTTGGGTCCTGTCACTGGATCTAACCAACGCTTTTATCCACTGTGCCATGTGTCCTTGTTCGACATTCCAACCACCTGAAGAAGGTCGGAGCGTACAACGGCCGAAACAAAGATGAAGACAATAGTCCGTATAATGCAAATAGTGTCCATAATACCTCATTTCAGAAATATAGACAGATACTGAGTCCTGAAATGCTATGTAATATCCGTCCTCTTATATGGCACTGAATGTTGGGTAATTTCCTGACAGATCTAAGGAAGACTTGCGGCAAAGTATATGTGATTCTACAGAAAGGTCGTTAGGTTACCATGGTCGGAGAAAGCAACTCTATAGCTCTATGGCCAATTTTTAGATGATCTCCATTATTCAGTTTCACGATTTCCGATATTTACAGCAAAGACAAGCTATGAAACGTCTATATAATCGAATATTCGCCAACTCTTTCGTCTTCCAATTGTAAGAAGGAAATCCCACTCAGAAAATATTTTTTTGTCAAGAGACTCTCTTATAGATGCATCCCTATAAATTAAAATGTTAACCTCTCAGTATCAGGCGTCAATCTTTTCCTGTCCTTGATACCATAATAATCAACAATCCCTACTTTTATATTCATATCACATGCCTCAGTGAATATTCCCCTACCTTGAGTGGCGCTTGGGTCTTTTATTAAAATGAACTTTAATATAAAAGATAAATCATCTTTCAACACTGTTTAATATCTGTAAGATATTTATTAAATTGAAAGTTTTCGCTGTTTCTAGGCAAACTGCAAATCTGTCTTCTACAAGCCTTCGAAATTATGCATGGTTTCTTTTAACAAGATTATTTTATTCAATAACTACACTTTTATCCATTAAGCTGTGATGTCTGTTCTTTCCTGTTTATTTAATTTAAATTGCATTCGCTTTCTTTTTATCGCATTTGTTTATCAACTGTAACAGATTCAGATGTTGTGAGATATATTCCATGGTCTTTACGTGTGAAAGTGTCTGATTGTTTGAAAACTTTTATAATATAAGAGAAGATTTCCAAGAAAATTAGAATTCTGTCACATAAAAAAAAATGAATGACAAAAATATTGAAGTCAAATTTAGTAGAAAGTTGTCAAAAGAGAAAAGGACTGAGTAATACAAAGAGAAGTGAATATAGCATCTAAAAAAGAACATTCATTGATGACTGAATTCTGCATAAAAAGAATAAAAAAGAATTCAAAGTGAAGAAGAAAACGATTTTCTTCATTTCACTGGCGAGAGAAGTGGGACGCGTGAGAGAAATATATTAAGTCCAGAAGCTATAAACAATTTTTTTTTTGTAATTCTCTGCCAGCCGCCATGATGGAGAAAGCATTACCTCGAACCATCGCCAGTGAGACACGCTGCAAGAGCCACTCCGTTTCACGAGGCTCGTCCGTTAATCGAGATGCAATCCGGCCAATCCTCCGAAGGAACGCCATCGAACGAAGGCCAATAACCCCTGAAGTCTCTACTGCCAGAGGAGTAAAAGAAAATCTATCAGCAAGAGAAGAATATTTAACTATTTTTTTTTCATCTCTACGTCCCGGGCGACGGACCCCGTCACAACCGCGCACCTGATCAAATTACCTTCGGAGGACTGGCGCGATTGCGTCTCGATTAAGGGACGAGCCTCATGAGACGGAGTGGCCCTTGCAGTGTGTCTCACTGGCGTTGGTTCGAGGTAATGCTTTCTTCATCATTTCGGCTGGCAGAGGATAGCAAAAAAAATTGTTTATAGTTTCTGAAATTGCCATCAATGGTCAACTTCGTTTAATAAATTAATTTCGTTTTGCCTTGAGAAAATCAAAACTATTTTTCAGTTTAAAAAATATATATATCAAGTTAAATCAACTTCACGATCTTGTTGAAGGTTATTAAAGATTAAAATGGCACGTTGAAATGAAAAAAATGCAGAGTTATATTTTCAACTAGACTAGAAGCCGCCCGTCGGCCGCAAATTTATGCTAGATCCTGCGGAGGACTTTTGGGTCTTCAGCCTTTTACCTTCAGCGTTCTATGTTCTAAGTTATAAGAATTTAAAGATAATATTTTTTTAATCTTTATTCGACATCTTAATTCGGCGTAATCTTTCTTCGCATACGCAAAAGGTCTCCATAGTTTGTTTACATTATTTTGCGCGCAATTTTTATTTCCTTTTAAAATCACCATTCTTTATTATCCCCTCACACAAAGTCATGCTTAAAAGACATTAGGGAACCTGAACTATATAATATTTCGAATACTTACGCATGCCAGAGAGAAAAACATAGGAGCAGTGTACCATGCAATGCTTAAGTTTTAATTAATGTTTAATTGGAGGATATTAATTGTAATTGCAATGAAAAGTGAAATTAAAGTTAAACCTTTAATAAAGAATAGTATTTTAAACCTTTCACTCTGTTCGATATTTAAATTCAACTTTAATTTATAATTGCGTTTTATTTCAGATTCCTCGAGATCGAAAAACGGACAGAGGGACGGACTCACGGACACTGCACTTTATTTATATAGATATATAAACGGTACTTCTTTCTAAGTATTTTTATTTGTCTAAATTGCAGGAGACTGTTTGCTTCCTACTATCCACTCTATGTATTCTTAGTTTATGTTCATAATATTTTTTCGTCGACATTTTGTTCACGATAAAATATCTTCTGACAATCTTAGACTATGTCAACCTATCTAATCTCTCAATATGTAAGTGCTCTTTTTTTACAATTACAGGAAGAATTGATATTTAAACGATAAATATCGCTACGTAAACCTCACGTAAATATACGCTAGTAAAATAATTATCATCTTGAAATTGTTCTTATTAAAAAAAAAAACTTATTTTTACAGGAATTCAGAAATTTTACATCGAAGTCCATATAGAGAAGAATATTCAATAATAATTCGAAAGGTGTGGACAATAAATCATTTTAGTTTTAAATTAGCATAGAAGTAATCCCTTTTAACTCATTAAATGCAGCTTCTCATCAAATTAATTCAGTCAATACAGTAAGGAAATTCTAAGAGAATTACAGAGACTTTCCCTATTTATTATCAACTAGCAGCCATACCCAGCTGGTCGATCAGAAAAAGCGCTCAATTAGAATGGAGTAAAAAAGCATCATGTTTAAATGTAACAGAATCTATTTTCTTCAATTACTTTAAAGTACTTTCATTTAAAAACATTTTGAATTAATGCAGTTACTGATATAACAGAAGTAGTCTGTATTTATTCAATCGAAGTTAGCCGAGGACATGAAGGGGTAAAACAGACAACATGAAGACCCACTTCAGACCACAATTATTTTGGAGTTTTTGAAATTCAATTTTTCAGTGTATTAGATTGCTTGAAGATTGAGGGAGATTTTACTTTAAAATTTGTGGTGAAATCGATTTTTCGTTGTTCGTGGTTTTTCGCTAAACTTAGTGGCGTAGAAATAAAGATGACGTATCGTTAAGCTCTTCATGACGTAAGTAACCTAGATACCGAGTTTGAACAAAATAGGAGGAAAAAGGTTGAATTATTGAGTTTTTTTTTTAAATTATCGATTTTTATGCTAAGGACCTATCTCTTAATTTTGTACAAGTATATGCCAAGTTTGGTCAAAATCGGTTGGATGAATCTCGAGGGAAATGTATCATACAAAATCCTCTCTTATATATATATATATATATATATATATATATATATATATATATAAATTGAAGAAAGGACTAACATCAACTGTATGAAAACAGAGAATCCGCTGGTATGCTGGTTGGCAAAAGGAAAGACACAACGGTACGAGTTATGAATTGAACAGACCAAAATCAAGCAACTGTATATAATTTTAAATAGCTGGAATATGCTTTACAAATTGACGGATTATGTGACATTAAATAACCAATGTGCAGTGGAACTATAAAAGCTAACCAATTTATTAAGAAATAAGAATGTTTCGTGTGAAACAAAGGAAAGATTACTGAAATATATTTGTCCTCCTAAACGAATGCTGGAAAATCTCCTCGCAAATGGAAAGGATCCCTGACGAATCAGAGGGATGCTGAGAATTCCATGGGCAGAGCATGCAAACAAAGAGGAAGTTTTAAGGAAAATAGAGAAAAACGGATTTGCAAGTCTACCATTTGTCCTTGCTTTGAATATTGCGGCCACATCTCCTTATATATATTTAGAAATTCTGGATAAAATCCAGCATAATTATCTGCAATGTTATTGGTCTTGACTTGGCATCTCAGCTTCAGCATCTTTCCCAACGCCATGACGTAGCTTCCTTGTTTCTTTTTATTAAATACTTCCATGGCAATTTTTCTGGGGAACTTCCCACTATTATGATGAACTTTCCTAGACTTTATGAATTCAAGCACAGTACTAGATTGTCGGTAAGGTCTCATCATTTTACACTGGAAATGGCTAGATGTAACCGTAAGTTCTATGCTAACAGTTTCTTCTGTCGAACTTTCGGCTTCTTACTATCCAGTTAACTTTGATCTTCAAACATTTATGTGCAATGCCAATCGTTATCTTCTTAATTCTTATTCTTTTATTGTCCACTCTCATTTATAGCCGTTTTTTCTCATATTCTTTAACCGTCAGTAACCCCTTGGGTTCTAGTGGTTTTATTCGAATGATTTAAAAATAAACTTAAAATCAAAAAGACATAGTTGTTATTTGTAGGAGGGATAATGAGAAAACAATCCCTGGTAATTTTGACACACACCGGACATACTGAAGACATGAGAAATATCATAGCCGCTCACGACCTTAATGGATACAGCGTATAAAGAAGAAGAAGAAGAAGAAGATATAATTTCTATCAGAAACAAAATTTCTCACCGATACATTTTTTTTTCTTTTTACAGAAGAATAAACTGACTGTTATTTAGTCCTTGTTATTTAGTCCGTACTTGAATAAAAATAGATTCATAGAAGCAATTTTTTCACGATTTTCTATATTGGACAATGTCTATATTTTCATCAGCCAGATTATATACACATATTTAACATATGGAAGTTGTCATATGTTTAATGCCAGCAACAGTATTTAATTATTTTGAAAGTCCATAGTAATACAAATTAAAAATCAAGGCTTTTTTCATGCGGTTTAACCAGAATGTATCTCTGGGTCTATTGGTCTATTTATTAGAAAACAGTACCTCGTGCCAACTATAATTGTATTAATGCAATAGTGAGAATATATCTTTGGGGCACATGACAAGTTTCCAAACTAGAATTATTATTGGATTCATTCAGTACGAAAAGAGAATGGTATATATCGGTCCAGAACAAAACTAAATGAAGATTGAGTAAAGAGATTTCTTTGAAGAATTAGGGATTGTTTTAGGTAATGTACAGTCATTTGCTAATCTAAAATTAAATAGAGAAATAAAATTTAGTGCATATGTTACCACAACAATTATTATACTTTTCACTCTGGAAGGGCATTCGAAATTATCAAGTCCTTCCTAACGGTTCACTTCAGGATCATACCCTCTTTCTGCTGTAGATTAGAAATCTGCCTAAGAAAATCCACGGATCTTTAGAGGATATTTATGCGGATGATATAACAAATGATACGTGTAACTCGAAAAATCTGGAAGACCAGAAATTAGCGACTGATCTCTCCTCTAACCTAGCTCTGGTAGCCCAGTGGGTTAAGGACCGGCTTGTAAAATTCATTATCAAGATACTAACATTTCAACATCACCGAGCAGACCCTGAACGTTCACCTATCATAATAGAAGGATGTTCTCTCAAGGAGACTCCATGCCACGAACCACTATTAGGAATCAAGCATAAAGATCCAAAATCCCTCCGCAGGTGCAAGCCTAAATTTGCGTACGACGAGCGTCTTCTGCTCTAGCTGAAAATATAACCCTGCATTTTTTCATTTCAAAGTGCCATTTTAATTTTAATAACTTTCAACAAGATCGTGAAGTTGATTTAACTTAATGCATTTCTCTCACGTGTACACCTCATGTGGGATAAATATATGCGATCTATTGCTGATGATGGTGGAAAAAATTGTTTTAGTACGGGTAACATGTACTTTCAAATAAATATTGGCAATGAAAATCAATGCTGAAATGGACAGTCTGCAAATAACGACACGAACCTATCGACACTGAAGACAGCAGAAATAATCTTGTTTTCCTTAATGAAGATACTAAGGCCACTTGGAATATAATTTTTAACGTCTTCTTTTGTGTCTAGCGAAGAATTTTATAATTTAAAGTAAACAATATTTAATGTTCACCATCAAGCAGATATTTCAACATGATGCAAACAATTACTTAGTTGAGGCAAGAATAATTGTCGTAAAATGAATACTGATTTGTTCAAGAATACAAAGAATGTTTCACGATAGAAATCTCCAGACATTATGACATAACGATTAATTTAGGCGTTTCTACGTTATTATTTTCCCGCTCAAACAAGACACTACTTGTCAGAACATATTGCGGTAAAAGTGCACGATGTATTTAGTGCAAATTGTTCCAACTCAAGCACGAAGTACAGACACTTATTTAGGTATTCAAATTTACTGTTCTATTCACAATTATATATATATATATATATATATATATATATATATATATATATATATATATATATATATATATGGCGTAGTAGATAAATTGTTCTCTAAATTACGCAAATATGAAAATGACACTTTACATCTCACTTTAACAGTATATTTACCAAAAATTACACAAAAATATCTTGAAATAGTAAAGCGTAGATTTATTCAATAAAATCACCTGCATCTCTTGTAGGCGTCTCCCTTTTTTAAGTTGGTGAATGCTACCATAATCTTTGTTTTCATTTCATCTTTGGTGTTATAATAAGTTTTGTTGGTCTCTCGCTCAAATGCGCTCCATAATGAAGGGGGGTTGCAGACTGGGGAGTTAGGTAACCAGATCTAAGAGATGATGCCGCAGAAATAGTCTGAGATGCATGACTGGTTTCTCCTGCTTGTGTGGCATGGTGCAGAATCATGTTGCTAGACATAGTGTTTTTACAGCCATTCTCCTGACCCAGAGCAGCACTACCTCCTCAAGTCACTTGATGTAGGTCTTCGAGTTGTGTCTGAAGCCCTCACCAAATCATTCGGGAGTTCTTTTCTTATCAGAATAATCAGAGTAAGTTTTCCGAAATGCCTTATCTTCGTAATTGCCATTAGACTTTTGTGAATCCTCTGCACTGTCTTCAGACTGGCACCTAAACACTCTGAAATGGTTGTGTTAGAGATCCTAGCTCAAAAGCCAATCAGTGCAGCAAATTTCTGGCAGAGTTTATCGCGTCACGGTGCGTCTTTTTCTCACAGTCGGTGCCTAACTGTCTCTTCTATAATGTGCAGTTGTCAAAATCAAAAACAAACAACGCGCATGCGTGAAATTAAAAATATAACATGGCGACACATAGCACCCTGTATAGACGTCTTTAATAGGATCCGAAACACAAGTGGAGGTAATGGGACAAATTGGGAAATCTTTTTCATCATGCGTTTCACTGACGTGTCTTAGGTTCAGTTTCTTCAATATCTGTAAAGAATTTTGTTTGTTTATTTTGGGGTTTTTTTTTGCTTTTGTTTTTTTAGCTGGTATACCGCATTGATTTACTATTGCTCTTATCATAATATGGGATATATTTGTCCTGCTCTTAGTTTATTGTCTAGAATTGTGAGATTAGCGCACACTCAATACATTTTATTTTTAGTGATTTTTTTTTCTCTCTAGATGTGTTTGTGTGTAAACCTGCTCAAGGCAAACACATCAACGACA
Source organism: Acanthosepion pharaonis (assembly GCA_903632075.3). Taxonomy (NCBI): domain Eukaryota; kingdom Metazoa; phylum Mollusca; class Cephalopoda; order Sepiida; family Sepiidae; genus Acanthosepion; species Acanthosepion pharaonis. The sequence goes on along the minus strand of CAHIKZ030001630.1, from coordinate 195,675 downwards.
ACATTAAGGGCCACACTTAAAAAGGTCACTGGAATATCTTCCATCATACATGGAGGTTGTTCATGTTGAAGAATACAATATTTCATTTCATTTTTAATGAATTCTTTTCCCTCCCGCTGAGGCTGACTTTTATTAAATCAGAATTAGGGTCGACTACGTTACAATGAACTACCAGTGTGCTCAAAGTATAGATAGATAGATAGATAGATAGATAGATAGATAGATAGATAGATAGATAGATAGATGGGAGTGTTCGTGTGCACCTCTGTGTGTGTGTGAACCTTCTCAAGGCAAACGCTTCAACGACATTAAAATACTACACTAAGAATTTGGGAAGAATAGACTTGGTTACGCTGAGCTGAAACGACATGGGAGATATATACAAGACGTCAAACCTCTTCCCGAGAAGAGACGAAAGATGTGATTAATACAGCCGTGTATGTTTCCGAAAAGCAGGCTCTATATCTACAAGCTGGGAAACTGACACCGCACTACCGATATACCTGATATCGAATAAGGTTTTCGTGTTGTATTTCTTGGTCAGTCGGAAGACAAAGTCGGCATCATTAAACTAAACTTTCAGATAATCAGCTTGTTGTGGTAAGACTCGTCTGTATTCTATGCAGAATGACTTGCAGGTTACCTACTGGTCTTATGACGCAGTTGCGTCATTACAATTGATATAGAATCATCATTTAAATGTTCTTTTGCAAATTATTTGTCTTGGAATGATTTTACACCGTCACGTGTCGACTTCCACCATATATATACATATATATATATATATATATATATATATATATATATATATATATATGCAGTGGCCTAAGAATTTTTTTAGAAGTAAAATACATACAATTTCAAAATTTAATTACATAATCCCAACTCAACATAAACAAAAAGTATTTGGAACTAGTATGGAGTAGGTCCTCAATTTGCTAGTTTCAGTGCTTGTATTCGATTTTTCATGGATTTGATCAAGTTATCAACCATCTTCTGATCCATATTTTGCCACTCCTTTAGCAATGTAACTTTAAGGGTTGCCACGGACGTAATTTTGGTTGCACACTCTCGACATTTTCCGTCAAGGTGCTCCCAAACGTGGTTTATTGGATTCAGGTCAGGACTTTGGGCGACCCATGGTAGTGACTTGATTCCTTGCGATTCCATCCAAGGCTTTCCTTCTTTGCTTGTATGACATGGCACCCCACCTACTTGAAAAAGGTAGACATTCTTGACAATCTGATTGGTTTCAAATAGTGGGAGTAGTCTTTTCCGTAATATTTGACAGTATTTTGGACCATTCAACCGCTCGTCAACAACAATCAGCTAAGATTTCCCTCCAAATCAGCCAGCACCCCACACCATTACTCCAATCACTCCATGTTTCACGGTCGCCTGCAGACATCCAGTGTCCCAAGTCTCCTTCTGATTTCCCCAAGATTAAACCTGTCTCGAATTGGCAGAATTTACTTTCATCTGACCAAATTAAAGACGATAAAATTCAAAATCTTTCCTCTCAAATTCTCTCACGTAGTCCATACGCCTGTCCCTGTTGACCCCTGAAATCAAGGATTTCTTTCTTGTGACTCTTCTATGAAAGCCTAGCTAATTCAGAGTCTTTCTCGCAGAATATGGCGACATTTCCATTCTGTTGGTGACATCTTTGACACTCTGACGACGGTTTCTGATGCCTTCCCTCTTCAACACAGTTTTTGTTTGCTCAGACACGATGCTTGGTCTTCCTGAACGTTGTTCCACACGACAATGATCTTCCTCATTAAGTTTCTTGACAATATTATTAGTTTGATGATTAACCTGGAAAAACTTAGCAATTCCCAATTTTTCTATTTGACTTGCCACACTGATGCCATACTATTATTTGCTCTCGTTGAAATTCACCAATTTCCCTACTTCCGCGAACTTTCATTGCAAAATATAAATCAACTATCATTCATAGATGGGAGTAGCTTGGTACTAACACGGTATTGTTTGAAACAAAAAAGAAGAGACATTATTACACAAGACAAAATTGCTGCAATCAAGAGTGGCTTAAAACCAATCATAACCCAATGAGCATAAATATATATGTGTGTGTGTGTGTGTGTGCGTGCGTCTGTGTGTGTGCGTGTGGAGAACTGAGACACTTAAATTACTATCACACGTTAAAAACAATTTTTTGAAATATAAATCTGTGTATTTTCCAGATTGGCCACATACGTTAATTTCCCTCTCCAAATTTATATCCCCCACTCTTTCCTTCTAAACCCTAAGTCTGTCTCTTATTACTTACATCTTTATTTCTCCCCTTTTTTCTCTTTTACTTTTTTTTCTCTTTTTCTCTTTATATCGTTTCCAGTGAGGTGACCTATTAAATAGGTCAATGTGTGATCCTTACCGTAACTCATCACTATTAAGTATTGTAATAAAAATAAAAATAAATTTAAAAGCATTCCTATCTTTTCCGCCCCTCTCTAATTTCGACCATCGCTCTCACGCTATCCCTCACCACTCTCTATATCACCTCACATAAGCTTAATACTACCCTTCAAAAGTGTAAGTTTAAATTCATTTTTCATCCTTGGAAGTGAGGTTTGATGATCCAGAGAAAAATAAATTCTCTGGTAAAATAAATTATAACAATGGAACCTTAAAGTGGTCTGTTTTTCTTTAAATTAAATTATTCGCTCTGATTTAAACTTGAGCTCTCCGGATTTCACCCTTCTTGTGAATATCCATACGGATTATACAGATTTTCATTACTTATATATATATATATATATATATATATATATATATATATATATATATATATATATTAAAGAAGAGAAAACCGCAAACGTTTTTCGGTTGTAATGTGGATTTTTTTTTTAAAGTATCATGATTTATTTTCCATATGGAAAATAAAGCATAATATATTTTTTTTTTAATGTTTGCGGTATCTCTTTCTTTTAATATACACACTTTTATCTCATTGGAACTACTATAACCTTTTCCTTTGATATATATATATATATATATATATATATATATATATATATATATATTGGTAAACAAAGAAATTAAGAACTTTACTATAGAGTCAATAACTTAACATGCGGGGTGTATCAGAAATCCTGAGGAAACCACTACATCATTATATGAAAGCCCAAAGCAAGTTTACAAAATAGACCAGGCTCTGTACACTACACCTTTGTTTGTTATATATGCAATAAGCATTGCAAGCCACTTGCTGGCTTCAGGAGCCATTTCCATTCTCACGAGAATTAAACATTGATCCAACTTGATCGTGAGGGTCATACTCATTTCATCTATACACTACACTACCATATACATGTAGATGCAGTAGAAAATTAAATACATATCAAGCAAATTTGAAAACGAAGGATAATCAGCAAAGTTGAGTTTGGACGAAACGTTTATTTAATGGATGCATCCATTAATACTTACTTGATTAATACTTAACATCCTTAATCGATCTCATTCTCTAAGTCATAGAAGTGACAAGTTAGAAAATCCTGAACAGGGATATTTATACCCACGTTAAAATCACTAGAAACTTATTTAACTTGTTTTTACGCAGTGATCTGTCCATTAAAACCTAGGCATGTTCAACAGAATCTGGTGGCTGACTTATCCACCTTAGAATTCGAACGCTATTGTTCTCTAGACATACTTGAGTCACTTTTTCATAATAATATGAGGCAGCGCCATTCATAAAAGATATTGTGTCATTGACCATCTGATGATTAGAAAAAAACGACCATCCTCAAATTTCGTTATGTATTTTGTAGTATTATTGTGGCCAGTTTGTTCCCCAATGCCTAGTGTTCAATTCTCCAAATCGCTGCTCATAATATCACCGAAACCCTGTCGTTTGTTAAACAGTTGGTTGCAAGCAATACCTAGAATGTTCTTGCCTTAGTTTTCGTACAGACAAAGATATGTCCACTGTTAGAAAAGTGGCAAAGGATTATTCATTCGATAAGTTCGGATTATTCTTAGACATGCCGTTATCCAATCACTTATTTTTTTAATGCTTCTCTTGGTGAGCAAATGATTGAGTCTATCGGCGCTCTTTTGTTAGACAATGTTATGGAGATACAGCACAGCTGTCCTGTGATTCACATCAACAACCGCAGCTAATGTCGGAAGCCTTACCTCTTCAGTTGGTTTTCACAAAGATATGAAAAGTTCCGATACATACGTCTGTTTGTCCATATTACCCAGAATATGTGAATACAGTTTCTTTTTCGTATTTTCTAAATTGAGAAATAATGCTATTAACTATAGTAAGAGCGATATATATTTTCCTGAGTATTTCTTCATACTGTCAAATAATTATGACACTTAGAACTTACTCTAGACATTCCTTTTTAGAATAAGACCATCAATTCTGGAACAGTGTACACATACACACACACACACACACACACACACACACACACATATATATATATATATATATATATATATATATATATATATATTTATACTGAGTTTATCACCAAACTAAACGGTGTGTTTCATACGTCGGAGCAATCTTAATGCTATATGGGTTGTATTTTGGCTTGACTATATATGCTTGTGAGTGGTGCACGACGGATATTGAGCATCATATATTTATATAAGTTATAAATTTTTAAGTTATAAATTTTTAAAGTGCACACGAATTTTATGGACACCGTTTATATACCTGTGTGTGTGTGTGCGTGTGCGAGTATGTGAAATGTAAAAAAAATTTGATTTATTGAGGAAAGGTATTAATACTGCCAATATTTTTATCGGTGGGTGGAAACTTAATGATATAAGAAATGTAGATTACAATTTGTGTGGATACAGACAAAAAGAAAAAATAAGGAATTTCTAAAAGCGATACTAAAAGAAGACGGGAAGAAAGGACTAACCTGCGAATGTAAAAAGACAGAATATATAGTTTCCATTATAAGAAACAGCACAATAGGCAACCTATTAATGTCGAAATGTCAAAATCAAATGCATACATCAATTCAAATATCCAGGACTGTTTTAACGGAAGACGAAAATATGACACCGAACGTCGACGGTGCATTTAAATAGCAAAAGATGATAAGCAAAATATTAAAAATAGGAAAATTTCGTTAGAAAGAAAAATTGTTGAAGTGCTATGTAATATCAGTCTTCTTACAGGGTGGTGGGGTGAATGCGTGAACATTTCCTTAGAAGTGAAAAGGAAAGTTTAGCCAACAGAGCAGAAGGTATCTATTGAAGGATGCTGAGAATACTATATGCTGAACATGAGCAAGTTTGAAGTATTACGGATAATGTGACGCATACAGGGAATCAAGAAACGATTGTTTAAATCTCTAGGGCACATAATGAAGAATGAACTACTAGAACTCTAGGATACATAATTAAGAAAAAACTACGAGAACTCTAGGACACATAATGAAGAAAGAACTAGGAGAAATCTAGGACACATAATAAAGAATGAACTACTAGAACTCTAGGACACATAATGAAGAATGAATTACGAGAACTCTAGGACACATAATGAATAAAGAACTACGAGATTTCTAGGACACATAATGAAGAATGAACTACTAGAACATGTGTCTTCTCACATGACACTGAAACAAAAAGAGCAGAAAGGAAGAGCGAGTAGCCTATCTAAAGAGTTTGTGCAAATTATGTGAATTAATGTGAGTGATAGAAAAAGAAAGACGTTGCTTAGAGCTGCAAAAGATAGGACGATGTGGAGAACCATTATCGCTCACATGCTGAAGTGACACGGTGCCTAGAAGAAGACTTCATAAGATTGAAAAAAATGACAGAACGTGACAAATTAATACGACGATCTTTTATCATAAAAGAAGGCAATTCCTGTCATATGTGAGTTGTTATGTGTCCACAAGGCTTTCAATTGGAATGTGTTGTCACGTAAAATATTGTTGATGTCAAGGGGGTAGCTTCACTATCTTAAAATTAATGTCATCGTGTTGGGAAACTAGGAACAGAAAGAGAATTTAAGATCCAACGATAGATACAAATCAAAGAAATATTAACATTCCAATTTTCAATTCTACTGTTGTTATTATGTAAAATACAATCTACCTATAACCACATGGTGACATAACATTGAAATAATGGTTTTTGTGTGATCACCAAAGTTAAGCAACGTCGAGCCTGGTCAATATCTACATGTGTAACCGCTTGAGAATACGAAGTGCTTTAAGCTTGGGTGTGAGGGTGGTGTAATAGATAACGACACAGAATTGTTAATCGGAAAGCCGAATTTCAATTCTAGTTGAGTTATTTTAGTCACTTACGTGCAAATATCCTTGGAAAATGTAATGAATCCTCCTCTTCTCCTCCTCCTAGGAATTAATTAGTAAATCTTTTATGTTTATTTCATAAAATAAAATAAAACTGCGTACAGAATATGGCCCTTTGAAAAAAAGCAACCAACGATATCCCTCTGTAATTATGCTTTTCCTTGTTCACATATATAATTCTGACCTCTCAAGTGATGAATGGAGATGTGTCACCCTATTTCGAGGCTTGTATTGAAAAGATTAGTTATAGGCTGAAGCTCGCAGATATCTTATTTTTCAAAAATAAATACCGAATGCAAAGATAAAAATTGCTTTTTATTAAAAATTGCTTTTTATTAAAAATTGCTTTTTATTAAAAACAAATCGAGTGAAATTTGTACTCTTATCTAAATTCTGGCTTCTTTTTTAGGGAGGCTAATTTTATTAATTTTCCAAGTTTGATGATATAACTGGAAAATATATATGTCTTATCGGTAGAGTATGCTAATAATAATTTTAATGCCTATTCATAAAAATCTCTCTGCAAATTTATGTTCAGTTTCCTAACGCTGATAAATGTATATATTTGAAATAGGATTGAAATTCATAATGGCATATTTCATCAGAGAGTTATTTTATTGAATGATATATAAATAAATTTTTTAACGTGTCTATTTAGCCCTTTTCCACTCTCCCCTGGTGGAAAATCTTGTAAACTTTAAAAACACAAGTTTACCACTCTAGACACATTTGGCACCAAACCTCGCTTGAAAATATTCACTTAGGCACGCTTACAAATTTTCAATACTATCTATATTTTCTTATTTCGATATTTTTCCTAGTCTCTTGTAAGAAACTTTTTTTTCTTATAATATCTTTTTTCATTCGTTCCCTTTGATATAAAGTTTTTCATGGCCACAGGGACGAAGACAATCTGAAAGCCACTTTTTTGTCAAGGTAAATGAAAGCAAACCAGTATTTCTTTCTTACATTAATAAGGTAAAGGACGTTCTGGTGTGGGTAACAGTCAACGCGTTGGCAATTATTTGTGATTTTGATTATCGCTGAGTGCCCCAAACATTTAAATTTGTGACAAATATAAGTTCCGATTATCACATAACAATATGGAGTAAATATGATGCAATAATCACTTTTCACCCGAAATCTTTTCTTTCCAGTGAGATTAACTAAAATTTCTCTAAAAGAGATGGTGACAAATATCTCATTTATTTCTTGTATTATTGTATTATTAAAGATTCTTATTAAGCATAAATTACAAGGGTTACAAATGAAAAAGAAAATAGATCTTTCCATTTTCTCTTTTTACTATTCTTGTTCATCTTAAACTTAGCTTCATTTGGAATCTGATGAAACGAACATCAGCTAAATTGTAATAAGAGGTAAAAATCTTCCTTCAAATAACAGAATAAGTAAGAATGAAGTCATTTCAATGCGGTGCAAACATAATTTTAAAAAGAAGGGAAAATGTGATACTGAAAATCGAAGGCATATTAGGATGGGAAAACATGATTTCTAAAATCTAAACAAAGGATAAGAATAGGAAAATTTCGTTAAAGAGAAAGGAAAGAGTTCTAAGCTTTTTGTCATCGTATACGGCAATGAATGCTGAGCATTCTCCCCACAGATGGAGAAGAGACTTGAAGCAACATAAATATCGTTGTACGGAAGGATACTGAGAATAAACATGGGAGTAACGAAGATGTTTTAAGTAAATAGAAGCAAAAAGAACATTGATCCTTAGCACCAGAAAGAGACAAGCGGAATTTCCAGGCATATATGGGTTGAAGAAGAGCTTTCGAGAATTTGACACGCAAAGCAAAAAGTTTTATTGAATAATGTTTAAAAATATTTGTTATTTTCTTCAATATACTGAATTATTATAAAAAAAAGGATTATATGCTTTTATTTCTTGACAAAGATAATAGACCTGGATACAGTTCTTTATAAGCCTTGTATACTTAAAGTAAATAAAATTGGGGAAAAATCCTTGATGAGTGTCTTGGGAGAAAATGCTATATATTTTATTAAGTGAAAAAAAAAGTGTGATTCTGAAGTTTTTTCTTCTGGAAGTGAAGGTTTAAAAACAATAAGCATTTTCTATGTATTTTTTAAATGCCTTAACCTACCTTCCCAGACATATGAATTTTTGTCTTAATATTTTTTTGTCTCATCATTTTCAGTAACAATTTCAGACTTGACATTATTCGTTAAAGAAATAAACGAACCATATAAAAACACGTTTTAGTCAAGCGAGTTGAAACTTACTAGAAGGATTTTTTTTATTATTTTAGACGTGTTTGTTTTAACTCATTTCATTATAGATTAATTCAGTCAAATTCTCTTGTTTGTTTGTTCTGTTTTTTTTTTTCCTTTTTCAATTTCCCTTCAGGGTAAACATTTGACATTAAAGATCAGACACCCAGTGGATGGGCGGACGGTCAAACAATAAAAAGCAAACAAAACAACAAAGGCACCTAGATTTTTACTACTTAATCTATATAAGATTTTAAATACCTGTGTTTCCGTTTGAATTTTCATTGAGTATCGACAAGTCACTATGTGAAAACAATATTGTTGTTTAGAGAAATCAAAAAGTCGCAGATGGTTTATATATACCTATTTTTATATGAATATTGATTTATATAAACATCTGAAAACACTGCGCATCACGTTCGGTTTTTCGAGTCAAATTAATGATTGGTTTTGGTTGAATTATGAAGAGACATTTTTCATATAAATGTGATTTGGATTTTGTTGAAACTAAATTTGACTATTTGCATAACTTCTGTATCAAATATTGAAATTCAATTGCAACTTTTTGTGCTGCCTGAATGTAAAACGGTTTCCTTGTTTGGGGAATTATTTCGATATGTATTCTCATTTTTCTAATGCTACAATCGCGGCGTTTTGTCTTTTATGGTCTCCAGTTTTCTGCATTTGTTTTTGTCGTCTTTTCAATATTCGATGACATCTTCGAGTCCTATTCTAGGCTTGTTCTTTCAATCACAAAAACAAAATTACAGTTGGGGTCTGCGTTATTTAAACTTCTGGATTGTGAAATTAGATTTATTTATTAAGTTTAATGTTATTTCTTCATCATTATTTCAAATTCATTTTAACTAGTATTCTATTATGGAGAGTAATCAGCTTGAATTGGTAATATAAAAAAAAACGAACATGCCCAGTTGAGATACCAGGAGACTGATCTTAGATGCAGTTTGATCGTATAGTTATAGTAATTCAAATATCGCTTTCATTCCCTACTTAAAGCCATCAGTAATTATTTGAAAAGATTTACGATAAACAGCTGAAATGACAATAAAATAAATACTAATAAAAATAAACAGACATTAGTAGATTTTTAATCATTTCATCCCAGACAAAGTAACAGTTGGGGTAAACCCTCCTACAGTAGAATGAACTCTTCCTCCTCTCATAAATACAAACTGCGAGAGTCGACTAGCAGAGTGTACAGTGTGAAGGAGGGGCGCAAATAGATCCTTGGAGGGGTGTACGCGCTCGGATACTTACCCGGTACTCTTGCTGGTAGTATCATGGCTACGACTAGCTTGGACTGGCTCGGGTCTGGACCAGCTATGACTAGCTTAGACCAGCTCTGACCAACTTGGATAAGCTAAGACCAGCTATGACTAGCTTAGACTAGCTATGACCAACATGAACAAGCTACGACCATCTAAGACCAGCAGCCCGAGTGAAAACACTCAGGTCCCCACGTTAAAAACTGACCTTGTTTCACAACCTGTCAAGTAAATACCATGTACAGCGTGACGAAGAGTGGGAAGTGGAGTGGAGTAGTAGATGCAATGCTAATCTACTTATTACTAACACTATTGTTTTGTATATATCTTCAATATACTTTTTCAACCTATCTTCGTCTTCCGTGTCTTTCTTTCTGGCCCCTAAACAGGTCATAACAGTAACAAAGCCATTAAGGCGCAGTGGCTTACTGAGTGTGAAATGATATAAAAAAAAAATATTATAAAGGATCGAGAACAATAAAAAAGCATGAATTCCGAGGGTAGAAGATTCATTTAAATAAATTGTACATTATATCCTTGTTATACTAGATTCTCGCTTCGTCTAAAAATATTCTTCCAAAAAAATTATTCGTTGCTTAGGCGATTAGATTTTGGGGAGAGGTCACTTTAAGAACATGCCTTCATCCTTCATATTAGATAATTCTTTTAAAAAATAACAGCTCATTGCAATATTTTAAATTCCCTCTTCAGGTTTATATTTTGACCTAAATTGTATGAACATAGCAGATAATTAAAAGGGAAAAAAAGAAAAATATATGTGGCGTACAGCAGAATATTTAGATTTAAGGATTAAATAACCCATAGACATTTATAAGCAACTAAAAAAACAGCCAACAAACACTAATCCTACGTGAAGAATCTAAGGATATTTTATCTTTGAAGTTTCAAACATTTTAGGTTAAGTATAGGCATTATTAACACTTTGAGCCCTGGCCACCGATTTACCGGTGGCAGAGAAAAATGACGTAATACCCAGCCACCGGTTGAACAGTGGTAGAGAAAAATGACTTAACGCCCAACCACCGGTTGAACGGTGGGTAAAACCTTGTAACTATTTTTATATCTACCGGGAAACATTACATACCAATTATTTGCCAATTTTGACTCAGGAGCTCAGGCAGAAGGGTTAAATTTTTTCAGGAACGCAGAGTTCAAATGGTTAACTGAGCATGTCAGATTCATTATCCACAACACTATGACAAGTTAAAAAGCAAAAATATTCATTGTAAACCCGGTTTGTGTTCTTATATTACCTATCATATCCAAACGGTATTATGGATGATATGTATTACGTTCACCTCGTTACGGCAGTATCATCTCTATACAGCCGTTTTATCAACACAATGAGTAGACTGTCTTCAAGTGAATTAATCATCTAAATCTTAATGGAGACAATTTTCTGTCACAACTTAACGATTGACGCTAGAAAAATACAAACGAAGAACAAATAATAAAATCGCACTATTTGAACCCTTTCAACTGCAGCGACAGCAAAAATGAGTTTCGTGTAGTACTAGAAAATAATGATAATAAAAATAAAAGAAATAGTTTCAATGTAATAGGTATGAGGATCTTAAAACAAATAAGCCTTTAGATCTTAAAGACGATTTTTCAACAGATATTATAGATTGGTGCCACATAATCGTAAAGATCTTTACCAAAGAAGAAAAAGCCACTTTGACACTTTCTACAATAACACAAACTGATTGCCTTATTAAACTAGAAGAAAAATAATTAGATAATCAATGTTAACTTACCATACTACTAAAAACAAAGAGATTGTAAGATAACTCATATCATTTTAGAAAGAGTTATTACATATAGCAAACGTAGAATATCCAAATAAAGAGAAAGAACAAACAAAGAATCCAGTTTTTGGCAATTACTTTTTTAAAAAAAAGGTGCTCACTACAACGTAGAGCAAAATATTATTATAAGAGTATTATAATATTTTACGTTTCTACACAAATGCTTTCATGTTTTGGAACTATAAGGTTCCTATCTGATAAATCAACTGTTTTAATAAAGATATGTTTTATAAATTTCAACCGAGAGTAACCTTAACTGGTCGTTCAATAAACACTAAAAGTTTCCCTGTAAGGAAACGGTTTATTTTAATATATTTTTGGTCATTTCACAACTAGCTTTGGAGTATTCCTTAACCGAACTTGTTTAAGTATATGTCGCATCGAATCCTATTTAAACTTTATTCAATCTCAACAATCTGATTTATCTAGAAACCTCAAATTTTCTCTTATTCTTTGCACATCAGTAATGAAGACTAAGACTGAATTGATTATAAATTTAACAAAAATGTTCATTTTTATACAATCATTCGCCTGATGAGTACGTTTTTCTCATCATGAGAAATATTAATGTATTTTTATTACAATTTCATCAACGATTTCGGACAACGCCAACTGTGTTTTCTTAATCAGAAAATTTCAATAAATATGTAAATATATTATATGAATGTACTTGGCAAATGTCCGTGTTATATGAATGAATAGACAGCAGATCAACATAGAGAATATTCTAGGCTAATGAACACATGATAACCAAGTGATTAAACAGGGGTCAAAGGTCAAATTACTTGGCCTGAACTAATCAACGCTGGGTTTTCTAATTCTCCCCAAATGGCTAAATTATTTCACGTCCTATGCATAATTAATGCTTTTCACACTATGAAGTTCAGCTTCATTAAATACAGTAATATTCATAAAACAGTAAGGTGATCTGGCGTCATTCAGGATATTTTATTTTCTTAATTTTATTTCCAATCTTTTTGTTATCAATTGCGTCATTGTTTTTGTTGAACTCGTAAAGTGAAGAATTTTCTCTAACTCATCTGGTTTCTTCTTTCACAATGACGTCATTCCATTTATTTAGATTCGCAACCTCCCCAGTTTATTTTTGACCCTCTTTTTATCTCGACTGGGTCAGCTTTTTCTTTCCCATGTCCGTATATATTTTCTCCTTTTCCCATTCCCTTAGTGAGAGAGCTTCTTGATTTTGTCCAATGGGCAGAATACAGCGGCCTCTCTCCTTCTTGAGGGTTGGACGGGCCCTACTAACATCAGTTATGTTTAGTTCACTCTGTGTTCATGTTTAGTTTGTTAATGGGTTCATCTCCCTTCCCTCTCATTTTTCATCTTTAGAATTGTATATATATAGTTTATTATCATTAAATTTTTATAGCATGGGGCACGTTTCGTAGTTTCCCCTTGAAAGGATGCGGTATTATGGTGTATGGAGGATTGATTGGTGACGGACGAGTTTTTATGATGAATGGGCAAATTGTAATGTGTGAATTGGTCGTGAATCGGATTAGCTAGGTATAAGATAGTTTTTGGGTTTTTTTTAAGCGTTTCACCCCAAGCAAGGCGAGAAGCCACTAGGACGCAACGGGTTACAGAAAATTTGGAGCACGATCAGATAGGAATGATACAAGAAAGGATGAGGAGAAGGGTAGTGGATAGATCAAGGCGACTGGAGATGTCGATTGACATTACATTTGAATAACTAGACATTATAGCTTTTTTTCAAAACTGTAATAGGAAGGGAATTGCACAGGTGAGAGGTGTGATTTGAATAAAAAAAAGTAGAAGAGACGGCTACATTTAGAATACATCAAGTGAAGACCAGCCTCAATCCCTCCCCTTTTTTCGGCCTTGTGCCATAATTGTATTATGCAATAAATATCCATTTCATTTATTTAGGTAATTATAAAATAACATCGCTTATTGTCGCTCTTCCCAAAAGATATTATTTTTTTATTTATATCTTCTTAGATTATTGATTACAGAAATCACCTAAGTTGATTGTGGTTTGATTGCTTTTTGGTTTTGTTTCTGTTTTCCGAATCGAGCTTTTTTATGTTTCATCAGGATCCACACTTTTCATTTTGTCGCTCACTTTTACATTTTCATTTTTTTCATTATACTCCAGAATTCGGTATTTACTGATCGCCTCAATTTAGATTAGATTGTTTGATTTTGCTCATCAAACCACAGTGGGTTATTAATGTGGAATATCGTATGAAGTAAATTGCCTCTCATTAATAATGTTTAATCATACTAACTTCGTTCTTAATTATCCCACGTCGAAGTGCCGCATTATATAAACATGGCGTATATAAAAGTATTACAGTATAGAATCTCTGAAGATATAAATCCGCCTCAGTGAGATGTAATAATTAATTGGGTAATGTTTGCTTACCAATTTGTAATGCATATCATTAACAAAGTTTAGTCGACTTGTTTTCTAAAGGAATAATTCAACGACTTCATGTGCAGCTATACTTTGGTTACATTAATTTAATATTACGAAATTTCACTAGGATTAATAAGATTTTTTTAGGTTGAAAATGTTCGAAACAAAATATAACCAAATTTAAAGCATTTTCAGTCGTGAAAAATCCAGTTTGTACCTGTCGTGAAAATGAATAATTATATTTATTTATGATGCTTTCCAGATATGTTTGTTTGTTGTTTTTGTTTTGTTTTGTTTTTTGGGGTTTTTTTTATATTTTTTTTTTAAATTTCTAAATATTTATTTATATTCAGCTAAGACTATGAAGAGCTGTTGGACACTTTTCATTCATTTGATTCCAAATTATACTTTATTCGCCATATTTCGATTCTATATGGTCAATTTCGTTTTCGTTTTTTTAACGGCATATCAACTCCTTATGGGTCATTTAATGCCGAAATTTAATTTTCTTGGGAGATTTGAAGTAATAAAATATCATATATGTTATTCTGCTTTCACAATTGAATACATGGTAGATGACACTCAGCTTTTATTCATATACATGTTTGCGTAAACATAAATACTAATGGCTGGAATACGCGTTAATGTTGAAGTTATATTTTAGAATACAGCTTGATTCAAGAAATTATAGGATATTATATGGATTAATGGATTAGGATATTATATGTATTAATGGATTAGGATGTTATATGGATTTAATATCATTGATATTAGTTGTTTGGTAGTATTTTAAATGGATTTGGTTGACAATTTGTTAGTATGTGTTTTATGGCATTTAGTTCTTGTCATACCGTTGAGATACATAAAATGTATTTGTATACTTTCATAATGTTTTGAAGTTACCTTTGTTTGCCCACAGCTGCGACACTAAGAGGTGCTACCACTCCGGGTCAGGGTGAAGCTCGGAACAAAAGCAATTACGAGGTGGAGCCACACTCCTCAAAACCGCTAAACTACCGATCAGGGGACCTACTGCCGGATGTAGTTTGTCGTCATACCTAGGATTAATATTCTTTTTCGTCAAATCTCGATTCCATATGAATATTTTTCTCATATTTGGATTCTATATGTTCCTTTGTCGTCAGATTTCGATTCTATAGATCACTTTACGTAATATCTACATCCAATATGATGGTTTCTCGTGATATTTGAATTTTTTTTTTATTTGTCTCTTCGTCTTTTTGTCCAATTTATATGCACGAATATGAATTAAACCTTCCCAAAGTGTGTGCTTATGAAATCCTCAAATCAATTCTGTTTGTAAGAATGTATGATTCTACATGGTTCTATTTTTTTTCTAAATTTAATTATAAATGATATTAATTATGATTAAAGAATTCAAGCACAAGAAGAGAAGTGCGAGCCAAGAAGTGGCTGCCATATCAATTGCTATCCTAATACTCTGTAAGTCGAACTATTTTATTGTTTTATAGCGAGATTATTTCATATATGAGGATAGGTGGTTCGAACTTACGTTTTCCAATTTGCCAGGACCTGTTCTTTGATGTTATTGGCCTGGTGATTCGATCCCAGCGAGTGGAATTGTAGGAAATTGCGTGAAAGCCATAAAAGGTGTTAATCCAAGACTATTCAGAACCCAGCGATGGCTCTGCTAGCAGGAAATCACAAGTCATTTTGATTGAGGATTTGTTCAAACGTTTGACCATGAAATATGATGTGATCTTTCACAGAAACTATAACTATTCTCTGAATAGTTCCAGTATTAACTTCAGTTGATGTAATCTTCACTATGCAATCCTCACCTGCTGATTGAAAAATAATTGACTGGTCAGTGTTCTATAAGCTCATGACGGTATCAGCGTGCATGTGTTTTTCTACCGGTGAGGGAAAAATGCATATATATTATTAATATAAATTATAACTGTTATTATAAACCGAACAATATATTATTAGCTCCAGCACTCAATATACGATATTTTATATTTATATATGGAAATAAATTCTTAATATATGTCGATAGAAATTTAACATATTTATCGTTGTAGCTGTTATACGTGTGCAGTATCCACATTCGCAGAATCCACAAGAATGCATTCAGATTTTACGGAAGATCGGCTTAGTATTTATAGTATAATTCCTTTTCTAGCTACATTATGTTACGCAATTTTCATGTCGTTGCTCTTGAAATCGGTACATTTGCTTTTTAATGCCCAAACGCCCGCACGCTAAATATCTTAAAATTTTCCCAAATCGTTATAATTCCGTGTAAATGTACACGCTGATCTAGAATTAATCTTTACATTAATAAGAAAAGCTAATTTTTTTCAAGATAAACGACAAGAAAAATTCTAACTTCTTGTTGGTCATTCGTCCGCCATTACTGGGATACTTAAATGTAATTCAATAGGTAGGTAGGTTTCTTCATAATTTAATTGTTAATTCTAGTTCAGCATATACATTTACGCGTAATTATGACGATTTGGGAAAATTTTAAGAGATATTTCGCGCGTTTGGGCGTTAAAAAGCAAATATATCTTGAAATCTATCAACGGAGGTGTTTTTTATTTTCTTTTTCCTTTTGTTATTTGGTGAAGTTTTTTTGTGATTTTATAAAAAATAATCGATAGGGTTTGAATGAAATATCTACTTATAGAAAGACTTATACAATTTCTTTGTTTGAAGCTGATTTAAACCCCTAATTCTAAACCTTTTATGATTTATTATCATAATTTTCACGTGTTAAATACCTGAACTAAACGTTATTTGCTATTTCTGCTGTCGCAAATATTCAACTACCTATTCCTTGTAGAACCTTTTTTGTTTTGCTGAAGACCTACACCCATTCCGACATCCATTCGCACAAGTTCATTAGGTAAGTGGCCCGCCACTTTCCCCTATCTCTTTTGCCCTTAATGTTCCCTGTGAGATTTAAGTTTTCCAACCTTCTTTCCTCATTTTATGTACAACGGATTTCAGCTGTCTTTTCCTGTTTTATTATTATTATTATTATTATTATTATTATTATTATTATCATCATTTTCTTTGATTTCTGGCGTTTACACATTTCTTTCCGGGTCGCGCCCAGGGACCTAAGGTTAGAAATGGCGTCATGACACTTTCCACTGACAAAAAAAAAATTTAAATTACATAGATAAAGCCCTTCGTAAGGTGTGGGCTGTACTTGTCAGAACAATTTTTTGTATCTCCTTGAGGCATGGACTTCCAGGAATCCCTTCAATTAGTCTACTGCAATCTTTTTCCAAACAGTCCTAGGGCTCCAACTACAACAGGGATTGTTGATGTTCCCCATATGCCACATTTTCGAGATTTCTATTTCAAGGTCCTTGTATTTTGACAACTTTTTGAATATCTTCAAAGATACATTGCAGTCAGCAGGGACTGCCATATCAATAAAGAGGCACCGTTTTTTGTTTGTGGTCTTTAATAACAATATCTGGCCGGTTGGCCTTGATTGTTCTGTCAGTGTGTATTGTGTAATCCCATAGAATTGTAACAGGTCCTATCTCCGTAACCGGGTCTGGGTGGTGTTCATACCAGTTTCTTTCAGTTTTCTTCCCGTAGAAGTTGCAGATTTTCCAGTGCAGATATTAGCCCACTCTGTCATGTCGGGTTTTATATTCAGTGGGAGCCAACACCGTACAACCTGATACAAGATGATCAATCGTTTCTGGATATTTATCACAGAATCTGCATTTTGGGCTGACACAATATTTTAGTATATGTGCTTGATAATTCCTAGTTAGCAAGCATTATTGTTATTATAAGTGTTCTATAGTATAAGTGTTCTTTCGATTGCCATTTCCTCTATAACTTCCTTGTTGCTTATTCACTCCATCTATGGAATTTTTAGTATCCCTTTATAGAACCACTTTTCTGCTGCCTCAAGTTTATTTCCTCATTTGTAGGAAGATTGTCTTGTATTCACTGCCTTATGAGAGAATGGACAACGCATAGCAATACAGCACACTTTTTATTTTAACGATTTTCTTTTTTCCATTTCCCAGCATCTTACGCTACTAAAATGGGTCTTCGGATTTCGGTGTCACATTTTTCATTCAATTTAAAACAGTTTCCAGATATTCAAATATGTGCAAGTACTTGATGCCCAGTCAGGAACTCACATCTTGGTCTTTTTCTCTTGTCAATGACCATAATTTCTCTCTTCTCGAAATTGATGTTTAGTCCTTAGTAACTCTAAAATGTGTAGTTAGTTAGAGTAGGTCCACAAAAATTTTATAAAAGAAAAAATACAAGCCGCTTTATTGGAATAAAGTTTACCGAGAAACTAAAAGCGTATAGATAATAAGATTTGCGAGTCACTCAGATTGTTGTGGCGTCGTAAACAAGACTAAAATGGTGAATCCGTATACAAAGAGACCAGACTGTATGTGCGCGTATGTATCTATTATGTATTATGCTTGTTACAGACACTGATCTGCAAAAATTCTTCCGGTAAGATTTAAACTTGATTATAACTGTGCGACTAATATTGTTAGCGTGTTAGTCTGTGCACGTGGCTAAAGAAGCAAAGACCAACTAAATTCATTATAAAGAACCGTAACAGCAGGCATTCCCCAGCCAGTTCCAAACTGAATTGTAACAAGGTTTGTTGGGATAAATAATTTAAGATGGGGAAAAAGTGGAAGATATTTAAAAATCTATGAAATGTGTGTCCGTTTTCTTCATTGCTTTCCAATTGAATATTTTATATTTATTTTTGTGAAGAATATTTTTTATAACAAGGAAGATACTTCAGTGAGATTAAAAGAGGTGTAGAAAAAGGGAATAGAGGAAGAACGGACGTAATAAACGAACGAACGAAAGCAAATATAAACATGGCAGAGAGAAACAAATTGAAAGAATTCAAAGACATTGAAAAGAAGCCTTGAGAGACAGGAATGTGCAAAGACGACAACGTGAAATTAAGAAATTTTCATCAATACGCATATTCATTAAAGTAATAACGCACACACACACACACACGCACACACACACACACACATATATATATATATATATATATATATATATATATATATATATATATATATATATATATATATACTTTTTCGAATTACCCGCACGTTTCGGCATGTTACACATATTCTTTGTAAGAAAAACATGATTGTTATAAATGTTGGAGACAAATGATACTCAATGATCTTGCCAATGTAACCTCCATCTTCTGGATTTCTCCTTCTACATTTTGGATAAGAGTTATTCCCTTCTTCAAATTTAGATTTAATTTACATCAAAGGGAAAATATTTCAGGCAGGTAGTGCAAAACAGCTTTTCTGACCCGTTTGATATATATCTGATGCAATAAATGGTTGATTGAATTGATGAGCAGGTTTCAACATTGATATGACAGTTGAATTGTCACAACAAATATGTATTTAAAGGCACTACCGACTGGTTGGTGATTTCTTGCTCAACTTGATGTCCATATTGTCTCATTTTGATCTTGCCGATGTGACCTCCATCTTCAGGCTTTCTCCTTCTATATTTTGGATAGGAGTCATTCTCTTGAATGGCTCTCGAGGTCTATATCCAAAAACCTAGGAGCAGTTCAATAACAAACGGACAGACAGAGAGAGGCTACACTATATATATATATATATGGTAAATCAATGGATTTTGTAAACATTATTTTTATTCAAATGACTACTATTAATGGCACTTATAGTGGTCAGAGACATGTATCTTAAAAGTGGTTTCCCTTTATTGAAAAAAGGAATACAGTTACGAATCCTGTCAAGAGTCATATTTTCTTTTATAAAACTCTCAATCTCTAAACCGCTAGACATTAATTTTGCTGTTTAAAAAAACAGAGATATCTACCACAACACCTTTAGCTACGTTCATCGTCATAGACACACGCACGGGATTTTTTTCTTATCTAAG
Organism: Acanthosepion pharaonis; assembly: GCA_903632075.3. Classification (NCBI taxonomy): domain Eukaryota; kingdom Metazoa; phylum Mollusca; class Cephalopoda; order Sepiida; family Sepiidae; genus Acanthosepion; species Acanthosepion pharaonis. Next base: position 175,643 of record CAHIKZ030001630.1, on the reverse strand, counting down.
ATGTTAGGTCTTCTGGCAGGTTGTCTATTGGACGCACCAAGTTTATTTTCTTCAGTATATATATATATATATATATATATATATATATATATATATATATATATATATATATATATATATACACACATATAATATATATATATATATATATATATATATATGATAAGATAAAGAAAAATAGGAAACGCATATCAATATAATATGTTTCAGTTTTATTAATGCTTCGTTAGAGATTGAGAGAAAACAGACAAAAGGACAGAACTTTGGTATTTTCAATTTTGTCTGTGTCAATTCTCATTAGTCAGTCACGTATCACGTTAATAAATTCGGAGATAATAATGTAAGCCTTTAAAGATTCTTGCATGTCTAACTGGGTATAGGAGGGTAATATGTATTCGTATTTATGTATATGCGTCTGTCTATTAGGAGGAATTTTAATGTCTTCACCTTTATGTGGTCTGCCAGCAGAGTGGGGTGCCATTCAACTTTAATCTAGGACTCTTCTTTTTGTGGCAGTCCTATCTGTATTAGATTCTTTAAGAATGGATTCAAATTAGGATGGTGATGTAATGTTGTATAGCACGCAATGAAGATCGTATACTTTACATTCGCAACACTTTTAGACACTTAACTTGTTTAATATTGATTGAAGACACAAGGGAGCTAACTTCTCGGTGGAATAGTCTGCAAACTCAGTTTGTTGACTGCTGCATCCATGTCAGTGTTTTGATTTGTCGTTTTCCAATTTTTGACTTTCGAAAACAACTTACGACTTTCTGCTTCCTAAGACACATTTTATGTGTCGGGTCTCTTCACGTTCTATACACCTATCTGGTGTTCGTTGCTCGAAGCAACAATTGTTATTTTAACATTCCCTCGAATTCTTTAGTGGCATAAAATCGTTAGGGAGTATATTTTTTGCTTCCATCTGCTCTTTTTATTTTCTCCTCTTATTGCTGTTTATCTTTTACGATACCTTACTGCTTGTTTGTCATCATACAAGAAAGATAAAGTATTCCACATTCACAACTTAGACACGACATTAAAACCATCATCGATATATCCTTAAAATTTTCTTCTGCAATTTTGTCAATTTTCCCTAAGTCATGGGCGTTTCTCATGAATACTTAGACATCAGGTAATATCGATGACATTAATTCATCAAAATTGCCGAGGTTTAAATGGGCTCTTTCTGTTTTCCCCATGGTATTTTTCTATTGTTCGAAAAAAAAAATTGAGTTTTCCCAATCAGTAAAATTCCATGTTTGAACCACTTGACCCTCAAGTTCACTTCAAACCACAATTGAACCTCTTATCTTTAATCTACTACCAAAACGCTGGAGAAATTGTCGGCTTATTTTATCGCACCAGGAAGTTTCTCACATGCTTTATTTTTAAATGAATAAAATTAAACTAAATATAGAGTATTATTTTAATGAATTCACCACAATCAAAGTGATAATGGCACTAGGACGCAAGGGATTACAAGGACTGAAAGAGAATAAAATGTCTTTAGTGAGAAGAAGTGTGGAAAGGACAATAAAGAAACAGAAAATAGCGATTGATGTTGGATTTAAATTATTGAAAATTGTAGATGGCAGAGAAGCAAGAAATCGGGAGCACCACATGTGAGAAGTGCGAGAAAATATTTTTTTCGAATAGAAGTTGTGGTTGCAGCTACTTCCTTCAATAGCAAAATGTTAAGACCTAGTTGGTAATATAGTGGCACGCTTAAATTTATGTTGTCGAGGTACTCGAAAAATGAGCTCATCGGAATAGTTACATTCAATATATTTGTAGAAAAGACAGAGGGAAGACACATGATATCGGTGAGTAAGGGTTTGTATTCTGATCGATGCTGACCTGGCATCTCAACAGATGTAAGGTCAAGATCGACCACATCAAAAACCCTTCTTTGAAATTTGCCAAGCAATGGTGCATGGACAGGAGATGCTAAATACTGCCTTTTCAGCCTTAAATTTTAAAATCGTTTAATTAGTCTTGTGGGGAATTATATTTATTTTACTCCGAAATCACTTTCTCATAGATAGACAGTTGCAAAAACGTTTGCTATTTTATTACTGTTTCTACTGCAAATATATAGAAAAGCCTCATTCTTTTGTTGGACCACTATAAACATTTAGAGCTAGGACACTTAGACGGTGTGAAAAAAAAATTCCTCCGTCTCCCTAATGCAACGAAATTAGATTCAGGCATCTTCTCTCCGAAAACTGTCCCTTTATATAACAGACATCTGTGTAAATGCTTCAGTGAATACTCCCATCTTAACAATTTCAAGTCAAGAGTCATTCATACTTATGTTTTTTTTTTGTTTGTTTTTTACTATCTTTCTTTCATACCACACCCGTCATACAGCATTAACATTTTTAACGATTACAATTAATTTTGAATGACTGTCGGGTCTTTTACCTGGTGCACTTTAATATAGAATAGACCATTGGTAATGTAAAAGAGTTTCATTACAAAAATACAAAAAAAAAAAATGAAAAATCATAACCAAGTCTGCCTTCAGTGCCTCAACATTAATGGAATATAAATTGTCTTCTGCGTTTGATGCGTTCCAAAAGGAAGTCAGCCATAAGAGATCCCAGATTTTGATTTCTGACGGAAAGCCAGTATAAAATTTACTTTCTGTTTATTTTCTTAGGGTACATATGGGGCTCCCTACAAGCCAACTGTCTTAAGATTACGTTTCTTGATGGACATTAAATTCGATTCAGACCTCTCGTCATTCCGCCGATGATGGCATACCACACAAAGAGATTTTTCTCTTTTAAACTATTTACATCATCCGGACTGTTGTCCTCATCTTTATTGCCATACTCCCGACCTTTAAGCCGTTTTACTCTCCGACCTTCTTTAGATGATATACATTGGAATTTTGAACCGAGCCCTTTATTTAGTCCACAGAGATAGATTGTTCTATTTGACATGCATTTTTTTTTTTTTTTGATATTTCAGTATCAGTTAATTCCTTTTAGTAATTCATCTCTCTTCTCTTTTACTTGCGCCATTGAACGTTTGTTGTTTAGGGCGCAATATGGCACCACCAATTAATTTTTCTGAAGAGTAAATGAAGAACCCAACATGGTACCCTGATTATACTCGAGGTTCAGCCAGTTAATAAGTAGAACTAAAATTTGAGATTAATGTTTTTTGCCTGATTTTCTGAGATGTGAAGTTATTCACGCTAGTGTGACTTGAAAGATGGTTGGACCTCAAACTGACAACAGACTTCAATTGGAACTCGTACATTGAATCCATTTGTTAAGGATACAAGAAAAATGGTCGATGGCCTGTACCGCTGCAGAAGGACCTGACTCCTAATGCTATCTTCTAATTTACAAGAGCCAGAACAGGACTAAATCAGAGAACTATTGTCATATTTGGTCAGGAGCTATCAAGACTCTCTCTCTCTCTCTCTCTCTCTCTCTCTCTCTCTCTCTCTCTCTCTCTCTCTTGACAGTGTACAAAAGCGTCTCCAAGCCCTTGTGGGTGACGAATTCATCTCCAACTTTCAATGCCTCTATTACAGGTAGGATGGAGCAAGCCTCTCGCTGTTTTACCGCTATATCCATGGAAAATGCTCGGATGAACTACATTCTCTGATCCCGCCGAAGCAAGCCTTCACAGCAAGAACACACTTTGCCACATACATAACAGCAAACAACCCACATTCCCTCCATATTCCATCGGTGATAAGTAAGTTCCACTCGAGCAGCTTCGTCCCTACCTGTGGAATCGACTCCCAACCGGATGTTTCCCAATCATTACAATCTTAACCTTTTCAAGGCTAGGGTTAATCAATATATCCATCTCCTATACACACAAATGGCCTTCTAACCTAGCTCTCTACCTCGCTCCCTTAAAAGGTGATCCTCACTGTAAAAAAATTGCATGCTAACTATTGTGATCAGTTTTGGTGTTGTTATCAGACTTTACCCGCTCGTTGTGCTCTCCGGTCTTCACAGAACAATAGATAAATGGATTAAAGAGTTGCTTTGTGACATAATATTTGTGAATTTAGTCCTTGGTCAGGATAGTGTGTACTTGGACCCAGCGGAAGGAGGGCGTGGAATAACTGAGCTGTCTAAAAATAAGAACTAAACGAGATACCTCTAGAGATGGGACGTTGAACGAGAACTGTCTACCTAAAATAGATAAAATAAATGTTTCAGTTCGAAATTCTCTGTAGGCTAGTAAGATTGGCATACACCTGACGAAGACCCGAAAGGACAACAGTCGAAACGTTGTGACAACAAGTAATGAGAAAACTAGTCAGGCTGTATATATTGAAAATAAAAATAATGTTTTATAAAGAACGCTGTATTGAATATTAATTTAATTGTTTTTGCATCGTCATTTCAGCGACCACGGTATGTCATTGCCATAGATAGATAGATAGATAGATAGATAAGAAGGATACAGTTTCGAATCCTGTCGGAGGACGAATATTTTCTGTGAAAATTTCTCGGACATTCAGGCCGGTAAATGTTGTTTAATACTGATTATTATAAAAAGAGCATTTACTTAAATATTTGTATCTATAAAAAGAATGTATAAACATAAAAATGTCTTTATATATATATATATATATATATATATATATATATATATATATGTATTATCAGAAGTCTTCATATAGAAACTTAGAACACTTATTTAACTTCGCTTCATTTGTTCAACATTCCCCAAGCAGCCTGTGTCAGAAGATGAGATACACGTTCTACTAAGTCTTGAGAATATATTGCCGAAGAAAACGAAAATGCGCAAGAAAAGCTCTCTTTTCTAAGGAAACAATATTGTGAAATCTTATGAATTCAGAATGAAAGAATTCTTTCGACTTCTACACGCTTTTTCTTTTTTTTCCCTTTTCTTACTCTTCATTTTTCTTCATATAAATTTCGGATGTGATATTTTTTTCCTATTTTTTTTCAGTGTCTCATATCAATTTCAGATACCGTGTTGATTTATATAAGTAATGAATAAAACTGAATGAAACAGACAGCATAAGTAAAATGCTATTTGACTTCTCTCAGATATATTTTGTATTGTTTTTCGCATATTTTTCTATGTTTTTGGTGTTGTCTGGCAGGTGATTGTGTCACGCTGCTCTTAATAACTAAACAGGACAAAAGATTTAATAAAACATCGGCTCTAGGGAAAAAAAGTTACTACATCTATCTGTCTGTTCACTTTTAATGTAATGAATACAACAGCTGGCTTACACATATATTTGTCTACAAACTTTGAATAAGTGCATACTAGAAAAAGCACACATTCTAAACTTGATTTTTTTCATCTATTTGTATATAATTACTAACATATATTTACAAGTCTTAGCTTAGTGTGGCCTAAGGCCAAAAGAGGGGCCCCCTTCTTGATAATCAACCTCACTAAACAAATGCTTCGATTTCTTCGTCAGATCTGACATAGATAACGTGGCAGCTGCTCTTGAAAAAGACCACCAGTCAGTGGTTAACTGGTACAGGAAATGGTTTGTACACTTTAGCGCGTTCAAAATGAAACTGCTGTCTTTTAGCCACCACAGAAAACTATTTTCGCATGGCTAATGCTAACCTCTAGGAAAAAAACAGTGTGCCTTCTTGGTTTCGGGTTTTCCACTGACATGAGATAAAGTGATTTTATTGAAGCACTTGCTAGGTTTGCTGCAAGGAACACTATTTATTGTCCTCATCTCTTGTCAAACTGAACCCTTTATTTCGCTTACTGGGGTAGACTGTTCTAGTTCCACGTGCCATGTTTAATGGATATCAGTTATCTCCTGTTAATTCCATTCTCCAGGATTTCCCCCGCCTTAACCAGTTACTGAACTCACACTTTTCGGGTCTTGTCACAGAATCTGATTAACGCCTTTATCCACTATGAGCGAAATAAAGGTTTCAGTTCGACATTCCAACCACCTGAAGAAGGCCGGAGCGTACAACGACTGAAACGTTGTAATAAATATGGCGACAAAGATAAGGAAAATAGTCCGAATAATGTAAATAGGGTACATAATACTTAATCTCAGAAATATAGACAGACAGGGATGGATGTAATATACATGGCAATAAAGATGAGGACAATAGTCCGAATAATGTAAATAGTGTACATAATACCTCATCTCAGAAATATAGACAGATATTGAAGGATGTAATAAACATGGCAACAAAGATGGGGACAATAGTGTGAATAATGTAAATAGTGTGCATAATACCACATCTCAGAAATATAGACAGTTGCTGCTAGGAAATATAGTTTATTCTTTCATGCCAGACAATTTTTCTCAGAAAGCGCCAACTGCACCTTTGCAGAACGTTAAGATACTCTGCCCAAAATTAGGTGTTTTGGGTAAGACGATAAAATACATCCGGGAACAGGGTCTCTGAACTGGTGGTTTGAGGAGCATGGAACCACTTCTTAATTGTTGGTGTTCCCATGTCCACCCTGAATCGGGGAGGTAGCTCTCGTTAGGGTCCTATCTAAGGATAAATAGTTAACCCAAAAATCGAGTCAAAATGCTATGAAAGTGTAAAAATAGGTTTTAATGCCAGCAATACATTTTTTGTAAAAGATTATTAGCAACAATAAAAATCTTATTGGCATTAAATAACCCAATAAGTTTGATATACCGTAAAACAAAGCAAAGTTCTTTTATATATCTCGAGATTATCGACAAAATAAAAAAGAAAGTTCTGTAAATGTTATCAATCCTGGCCTAAGATCTTGACTTCAGTCACTTTTTTATAAGCGTAGTCTGATTTTCCTGTCTTTTTAATATATATTTTCATTGATACTTATTCTAATGTTAGTTAGATTAGATGAATTTAAGCATACTACAAGGCTAGAAACGAGCTTTCATCGTTTTACTGTTGAAATAGTTAGATGTAAATTCTATTCTAATACTTTATTTTCTCTCTTATCTTCTTGTTTCCTTGCTATACACGATCATCCAAAATTTAAATTCAACGTCAATCAGTGACAATTGACGTTGAATCTTTCCGAAAATTGATCTTTTATTTTAGTTTCTTCTCTCACTAAAATAATAATTTTCTAAGCGTAGCTGTGGCACAATGCCGAAAATATGGGTATAAAAAATATGGATCGAACTCACAACTCTTCTCGTAAATTATTCTAGCAAGACAAGCTTGTTAATCATTATGCCACTTAGAGGTGCCATTTTTCGTCTCAATAAAGTTACCTGAATTCACTCCCAGAAACCCATTTTAATGTGTTATCGCTTTGGTTGCGGTAAAATGAGAGAGCCACACATGTGCACACAGACATACATATACATACATATCCAGGGTGTACCAAAAATAATTCTACAAACATTAGGAGCGGGTTTCTCACACCAAAACCAGGTCAAAAGTCCATTTAAATATATGTAAGCAAATCCTTCATTTTTTAATTAGTTTACAGTAGACACTGTTATATATACAATCCAAGATACACTCCAAAGATACTTATTGCCATAGTTTGTGATGCCACAGATCTTGTCTCTGCAACGCGACAATAAACAGCAGTAAAGTTTGCATGACTCGACTGCCTTCGGCCTGGAAACGCAATTTGATACTGCCGTGCAGCGTCCATTGCCATTCGCACCGCCGTATGTAAAAATCATATTTGCCTGCTCACGATATGAATATTCTGCCATTGCTAAACGGAACTCTTGACAGTTATCTCACTACAACACACGTTATACGTTGAAGACAGACTAGCTAAAAATATACACGATTGACAATTACAACCTAGTCTATACGGTGCCATCTACCGCAAACTTTTAACTTAATACCTCAAAAATGATGGATTTGCGAATATATGTTTATACGGACATTTGCTCTTGTTTTATTGGAACGAACCCGCCCCTAAAGTGTGTAAAAATACTTTTGATACACCTGTATATATATATATATATATATATATATATATATATATATATATATATATATATATGTGTGTGTGTATATGTGTGTATGTGTGTGCACGGGTGTGACAGATTTTTAAGTCAGTAGGTTAGCCTACTGCACAACCGCCAACCTAGAGGATCAGGTTTTGAAATCAGAGTTGTCTTAGACCAAAACAAGAACACGGTCTGCGCTGTTATTTACCCATAGGGTATTAGCACGTAAGGGAATGTAATGCATTCGACTGGAATTCCAACTCGGCTCACCAATACCTCAAGCCGAGCAGCTGTCCATTATTTCATCGTGCCTCATTTTATTAAATATCATTAACTAATTAATGAAAACCCATAGAAAACTGATTGAGAAATGAAATTTTAAAACTGATTCTCTCTGTATCTATAACGTTTTCTATGTGAAATTGTAAAGAGTAGCTGTGTTCCACACCCATCTTGTTTCATATATAAGATTGCTTTCATCAATACAAGAATTCTTACACAAATATAGTAGATTCTGAGCACGAAAATCATCCTTTAGCTTTTGTTTTTTTTTTGTTTTTGTTTTTGTTTTCTACTTTGTCATTCAATTTTGTCATTTTAAGCGCTTGATTATCGTCCGACTGTCGAAGCACGGACGGATAATATCGCATGCCCGACTACGCTTGTCACATTTAGTTACGCTACTCACATTTTAACGTCATAACTTACACAATATGTTCTTTCTTCTCGGGACATAAGCATTGTATTAAACAAAATCAAAGATAAACTTTATTTAACTTGAATTACATTTGAATAAAATAAGGAATAATTTGTTAATAATTTAGAAGATATATATATATATATATATATATATATATATATATATATATATATATATATATATATATATATATGTGTGTGTGTGTGTGTATATACACACACACACCATACTATATATTATATATATATATATATATATATATATATATATATATATCAAAAGCCTTGTGGTTGAGCCAATTGTTTAGATGGAACCCTTGAATTTGTTGATCACGCTCTCTTCCAGAAACTGTAACTAAGGTATGCTCAGCATACTTGCATTATAAACCACAGGTTGCTTCTGTGGTTGTTGAACACCCACTGAGCCAGTGTCTGCAATATTGATTGGCTAGCTTCCTAATACCCTCGAATACGAGTGGCCAGCTCTTATGTATATATATATATATATATATATATATATATATATATATATATATATATATATATATATATGTGTGTGTGTGTGTGTGTGTGTGTGTGTGTGTGTGTGTGTGTGTGTGTGTGTATTACACAAAAAATCCAAAATTATCTCATCATGCAGGGATGGGATAGATCTATTACAACCTACAAAAACTCCGTCAGACGAGGATTATATACCAACGGATTTATCACCTATATATATATATATATATATATATATATATATATATATATATATATATATATATATATATATATATATGATCAGTAATTTGTCACTGATAGACAGGCTGGTGTTTGGATTAGAAGTTTAGAGACATACTATGATAAGGAAGTAATAAAATTGCACGTACAGATATTGTCTGTGTTAAAAATATGAACGCAATTTCAGACAGGTGGATAAGCATCTTTAATCTATATTGAGCAATATGTAAATGATTTCAAATACTACAGTTGTAGAAATATTGGCTAGATAAAAACAGATAAGGCTACTGAAATTTCGACAAGGAGAAATATTGCTTGCTTCTTGGACTGAGAGAAAATGAAATAACGGTATATTGGTATTTTAACCAATGTTTGGTTCGCTGAAAACGAACATATTTCATGATAAAGCGACTGACAACGTAGTGCGGATAAGCATTTTCATTAGTATTTTCTTTACAGGAAAATATGTAAAATTTGTCCGAATTTAATGTTTATCCGATCGCTTTTCTCTATTCTTTTAGCCATTATCAATAATTTTCTTTGTACATTTTTTTGTATGTATCTAGAGTTATGTGAATGTTTTCTTTTTAACACGGAATGCACATTATGACTGTAGTTCATTATTGAGTATTGGGCTTTACATTTTTATTTTCAGAGCCATTATTTTTAGCTTTTTGTTTACATGTGGGTGAGCCTGTTAGTATGTTATATATGGAGTTTGGTAGGTATCTGTGTGTTTTTAAATGAGACATAATTGAGGTTTAATCAGAGAGATGTAATAGAGGTAATATAGAAGTTTCGAATAATATTTAAATACTTCCTGTCCGGAAAAGTGAATACTTTTGCAAAAACAAGAAAGTCTGAATAAGCGTTTAATCATTGCACCATATCAGTTTTCTTTAATGAAACTTGTATCAAAAGAAGGATAGATGCCTATATGCACAATATATATATATATATATATATATATATATATATATATATATATATATATATATATATAATGATATAAAATATAAGTAAGTATACTCGTCCGAAAAACCTTATGTGCATTGGTTTGTAAATGAACAAAACAAAAACAAAGGAAAAATAAGGAATAAAAAGAAAGAACTAAGCGAAAACAATCGACGAGAATCCAAGCTCAGAGTCCAAAGAAAAAACCCTCCGACACGAGTAAAATTAAAATAACTAAGCGAAGTGCGCAATACGCTAAGTTGAGCAAATCTATGAACCTAAAGAGCCAGGCAGACCTACCTCGATTTTACTTACGCGGATCGTCAGGGTATGGGCCCTGACAACCCTCGTAGGTTTAAACCTAGGTAGGATTGCCTGGCTCTTTAGATTCATAATATATATATATATATATATATATATATATATATATATATATATATATATATATATATATATATAGTATAGTATAGTATTTTTACTGATTTAAAAGATGAATTGAGTTCTAATTCCACAGATAAAAATTTTATATCCGTCGATAATATAAAAGCTTCAGCGTAAAACTTTAAGGCTACGGAGAAATTAATACATAAATAATTCCGAAAAATTAAATCAATAAACTTATCTGATTGTTAGATGTTTAATAAGGCGGAGTTCAAATTTTGGCAAAAAGTTATCCATATTTTCTTGGAATTATTTCAATACCAATGAAATGAAAAAGTAGCAAGAATAAAGATATAAAGCCCCCTCTAATTCCGGTATGTGACTCTCCTGCCAGAAAAGGGCACCCAGGTGTACAGAGGCAAAACAACCGATTTTGTCGTGTCGCGTCGCTTTTATATATAACGTCAACTAATCTGAAACGCATCTGTTGTACATAACATCTTGTTTGCAATTAATTGTTATCGAGTCGCTCAACACCTGTACCTAAACTAGTGACAGAAAGGCGATAAGCAATAAAGTACCAACTAAAGGGTCAGCAAAACATTAGTCACACCCAACCCACAAAATATGACGAAAATTTATTTCTCTCTCTCTCTCTCTCTCTCTCTCTCTCTCTCTCTCTCTCTCTCTCTCTCTCTCTCATTTAAACGCCAATGAACGCACGGATGTTGATGGGTATGAGTTTATGGAAAGATATAATTTTCTAGGCCAGCCAGTTTTAAAAATTAACATTCTTAATTCTGAATTTTAGCAGAACTTGAAAACATATCAATGACGCTATATATATATATATATATATATATATATGAGAATAGGAAAACTGTAGTTATTGCTGACGCATTTCGTCCAATGTAGACTTTCTATCATTATAGTCATTATAGATATGTTGGCGGATTCAACCATTTTCTTTTGATTTTACGATATTGTTGTGTACGTTTGTTTGGAAGAGCAGTAATTTTCATAAGAAAGGTGAAATAGGGAAAAAGCCTGGGCGTAGATTAATAATGACAATATTCTCCACACGTGACAATAACTGACGTTATTTTCTGTCAACAATATGAAAATAGCGTTCTCTACATTCCTCCAGTTGCTAATAACATTCTGTTTATTGTTATTATTAGTTACTTTCTTAAATTAAATTCATTTCGTTTTTTGCTTTGAGAAAGTCCACATTGGATGAAACGCGTCAGCAATAACTAGTTTTCCTATTGCCATTTATATTTATAAATATTGTCTTTTCTACATGTTAACTCTGAGAAATTTTCATATATATATATATATATATATATATATATATATATATATATATATATATATATATTTGATTATTCTTTTTGATTCAGTTCTATCAGACGGCATTTAAGCGAGTTTATAATAAAACGTGGACTGCAATGTTGGGGTTTTGGATACAAAAGTAATGTAAGTGTTACTCACCTTGAGCCATCAAAGCAACGAAATTGCCTGGTATAATATATTAATATATATATTTTAACCTCGCATAATCTGTCAAACCTGAATCTGAAATCAACAAAAATCGTTGCCTACGCCTAACTTTTCTAGGGCTTTTTAATGAGCTGTAAATCATTAAAATTGGACCAGTGGAAGCGGACAAATTTCTTGACCACACACACACAAAACAAGCACAGACACATACTCTGTACTTTATATTTAAGATATATATATTTTATTGTATGTGCAGTATTTACTAGAAAGCGCTCAATATCAGTGATAGAGTTAACATATTCAGTTTGTTTGTCCAGTGTCACAAACCCATATCCATACAACTGTATACCTGTGTGCGTTTGTCTGTGTATGTATGTATATATATATATATTTATATATATATATATATATATATATATATATATATATATGTGTGTGTGTGTGTGTGTGTGTGTGTGTGTGTGTGTGTGTGTGTGTGCGTGAGGGAGGTAGAATCTATCCTTTAAGGTGTCTAATTTTATTATATCTTTGTATTTCTACTTTCAGCGTCTTTTTTATTTCTAATATCTATAAATATATTTAGTTATCCGCATACCATTTAACACCTTCCGTAATATGAATCTATCCATCTCTTATCATGCCTGTTTATCTGTAAATCTTTGCTAGTTACATCTATCAGCATAAAGATTCCAAACAAATCCTAATTTTTTAAACAGACTCCCGCGTGCATACTTCCCGAATCTTAACCTCTCTAACTCAAAGGGCAGTCAATATATATATATATATATATATATATATATATATATATTCTCATTTTCTTCATAATTTTCAATTACTACCACACCCATTTACAAAATTTAAATTCTGCAAACAGTGCATTTTTTACACTATTTACATTATTTGGAATATTGTCCTCATCTTTGTCGACATATTTATTACAACATTTCGGCCGTTGTACGCTCCGGCTTTTTTTAGGTGGCTGGAATGTCGAACTGAACCCTTTATTTCACTCACTGGGGTAGACTGTTCTAATTCTACGTGCCATGTTTAATGGATGTCAGTTATCAGTTATCTCCTGTTAATTCCCCTCTCCAAGTTTTCCACTGCCTTAACCGGGTATTTATTGAACTCACACTCTTTGGGTACTGTCACTGGATCTAACCAACGCCTTTATCCACTGTGTCATGTGTCCTTGTAATAAATATTGCGAGAAAGATGAGGACAATAGTTCGAATGTAAATAGTGTACATAATAGCTAATCTCAGAAATATAGACAGTTCTTGTGCCATTGTATTATACTTGAAAATATTTGTGAATATGAAAGGATTATGATAAAAATAAGCAATGTTTGTAATTTATTCAATCAGGCATGACTAAAAGAAAATTTGCTACCTAAATAAACAAATATGATTGTGTGCGTGTATGTGTGAATAAAAGCAAAATGAAAACTTATCAAGAAGAGGGGTTAAGCATTTCGATTAACCTATCTTCTTGTTACAATTAGCTCCTCCCATATGGAAAAAAACGCTAGTGATCTTTTCAGTAAATTAAGATACATAGACATCAACACCAAATACATGACGTGTTTAAATATAAAACATTTATACACAAATGTTCCTATAAATTAATGTGTAAAATTACTAAAAAGACATTTAACTAAAACAAAAATAAAATTAGATCTTCCTACACATAAAATTATAGAACTATCTTATTTCATTACCAATCAATGGTTCAACAACTTCGATGACAATTTTTTTTAAAACAAGAATTTGGTTTGCCGATAGGTACTTCTCTTATTAACGATTTGGATTGTCTCTTTTTGGAATTACTGGAAAGTGGTCCGTTCAATAACATTTTACTATAATTTTTTTTCTTATTTCATATACATAGATAATTCTCTATTAATATATCCATAAAACATTACTCGATCCTGTCAACATTGAATCTGAGTCTAACTTTTACTTCCCTAGATATAATGCTACATAGAAATAATAACTAAGTTCAGTTTGATATTTACAGAATATCTATCAGCAAAAATGAACTAATCAGATTTTACTTTCAACAGTATAACAAGATCAAATCTGGAATAAATAGATAATAAATAATAAATATAAATAAAAAATATATAATTTATATATAAATAAATATAATTTATTATATATATTTATAAATTAAATTATAATATAATTTATTATATAAATAATTATTATAATTTATGAATAATTAACATAAATAATTATTATAATTTATTATATAAATAGATTATATAAATATAAATAATAATATATAAATAATGAATATAAATAATATTATATAAATTATATATAAATAAATATAATTTATTGCATAAATGTATTATATAATTATTATATAAATAATTATTATAATTTATAAATAATTAATATAAATAATTATTATAATTTATTATATAAATATATTATATAAATAATAATATATAAATAATGAATATAAATAATATATAAATTATATATAAATAAATATAATTTATTATATAAATTTATTATATAAATTTATTATATAATTTATTATATAAATAATTATTATAATTTGCAAATAATTGATATAAATAATTATTATATAATAATATATAAATAATGATAAATATAAATACATAATAGCAAATAAAATCTGGATTCTATTTAAAAGCATTAAAAGCTGCAGCCAGCAATATTTATTCAAAGCGGTAATATATATATAGAAAATACTTTCAAAGATCTACAATATCCTTAGTATTTCACCCACAATACTAAGAGAAAATACATAACATACACAACCGCAATAAATATATAACAACATTATTAATAAGAATAACAATAAAGTAGATAAAAAGAGACACGAGGTACAACCTACGAACTCCGCTAAGTCCATAATTCCAAAAATGTATTCAATCTAAACAACATTAGATTAATTACAAGCACATCAAAAACTATTATTGATCTGATTAAAACCAAAAATACACAAAACAATAATAATTCTAAAGCCGGTATATATAAATTAAATTACCAGAACTGATCCTGCCAATACATCATGGAAAATTGCAAAAATTCAAGAAAACCTTTCTATGCACAGAAAAGATATCATATATTCAAAAATGTATTAAATACATTAGTTGTAAATAGAAATAAAGTCAACCACAATTTTGATCTCAAGAATTCCACACTTATTAAAAGAGAAATTAATTCATTAGACGGAATTTTTTCAAGATCGAGGCTATCGAATCTTATCAAAATATAAATCTGTGCCCATGATGTTTTTCAAATATATATATATTCCTGAAAGAATTACTACTTTCCCAAGAGAAATTCAAGAACATCATTTACTCATTCATTTATTAGACATTGATTTGTGACACTTGGCGTCATCCATTGGTTTTCTAGACTTTTCCGTTAACCTGATGAATATTTATGAGCTTTCTTAAATTTAACAATTTTAAAAAATCAATAAAATCTTTTTTTTTTTGTATATAAATACCGATATATATTTTATTTTCATTTGACTTGATAAACTTCTTTTCTCTCAGTCACTGTGTTTATCTAAAATAAATATACTTAAATTTATCTTCATCACTGCCGTACGCCAACGGTTTAAAGGTAGAATCTCCGACTGACGACAACTCAGTCGGGTTTCGTTCCTAGCTAGAGGCAACCGGCCGTCTAGCCACACTGATGAGCTGCGAAATAGTCTGTCTGTGGATGACTATATTTTAAGACATTTTTATGTTTATACATTCTTTTTATAGATACAGATATTTAAGTAAATGCTCAGTTTATGATAAACAGTATTAAAAAACATTTACCGGCCTGAATATCCGAGAAGGATTCCTTTTCACAAAAAGTATTCGTCCTCCAGGAAATGTTGTTTAATACTGTTTATTATAAACAGAGCATTTACTATTCTTTTGTATATATAAAAAATAATTTATAAACTAAAAATCAAAACCCAAATAAACACTGATTTGTCCATTTCATAATATATATATATATATATATATATATATATATAAATACTAGAGAGAGAGAGAGAGAGATACGCACACACACACACACACAGAGGATACGATGGATAAATTATGCAAAAGTCAAGATAGCACTGATATCTCGTTTTAACAGAAATATTTATCAAATTATGTAAAAAATATCTTGAAATAGTAAATTTATACAATATAATCGCTATTGGCTTCAACGGCAGCCTCCAGACTACTTCTGAATCTCTTGCAACTCTTCTAGACGGACTCCTAGTTTAAGCTGGTAAGGAATGATGTGACCTAAGAAATTGTCTGATATCCATGACTGGCTTCTCCTAAATTTGGACATGGTGAAGAGTCCTGTTGCTTGCAGACACCCTCTTGACACAGGGCAACAGTACCTCTTTAAGGTATTGATTTGGGCCTCTACGTTGAGTCTGAGGTCCTCACCAACAAATTCGGGAGTTATTTTCTTATCAGAATGATCAGAGTGAGTTTTTGTAACCTTAGACTGATCGAACTATTTCCAAATCCTCTACACTGTCCTCAGATTGACGCCCAAACACTCTGAAATGCTCATATGGAAGTAATACCAAGTACTACGTCATGATTGTCTTTTTTTTCATAGACCGTGCACAACTTACCCTACTATACATTGCAGTCGACAAAATGAAAAAAACAAACCCGCATGCGCGAAATAAAAATTAATTGGCGACAATTTACGCATTTCATCCTCTATATATATTTATGTAAAGAAAGAGAACGAATTTATATATTTATTACTTCGACAGATTGTTATTACTTAAACATTGCATACCACTAACATTAACGTTTAATAATATAGGTGTGTGTGTGTGTATGTGTGTGTGACAACGCATATGTGGATAGATGTTATTTGTACTTGTAAATGGTGTATCAAGAAAACGAAATAAGTCTATATACTCATTATATATATATATATATATATATATATATATATATATATATATATACCTCTGACTAAATCTCTCTCTTACACTATCATCCTCCTAATATATATGCATATACATGCGAAAAGACTTTTCCCATTTGAAGTGATCATATAAAATACATATGTGCACACACACACAGATATATATATATATATATATATATATATATATATATATATATATATATACACATGTATATACAATCTTACATTCAAGCACACACACACTCAAACACACACACAAAAACGCACACACACACACAGATAGATAGATAGATAGATAGATAGATAGATAGATAGATAGATAGATAGATAATGTATGTTTGTATGTATGTATCTATAGCCTATTATTCAGTGTAGAGACAAATTAACATTATCCGATCACCACATTTTATATCTGCAAAACATATATACATGCATATATAAATATTTTCACATATGTATATGCATGTATGTTTTTGTTTGTGTGTGTGTGTGTGTGTGTGTGTGTGTGTGTGTGTGTGTGTGTGTGTGTGTGTGTGTGTGTGTGTGTGTGTGTGTGTAAAACTTTAAACAAGTCTTTTTGCAATTCTGTTCACCTTTTAACAAATAAATTACTTTAAAATATGTTTCGTGTACGTGAAAGTGCTTTTGATACGAACAATCCTACAGAACACAGGTTATTAGTGGATGGAGAGTTCAGTGTCCATAATTTAAACAAAAAAAAAACTTATGGACAGTGTTTTTACTGGACAGTATTGTCCACCTAATATCAATGCTGGAATGTATTTTTGTATATAAGAGGTGGGGTAGTTAATGTTTCCTGCCCTCGACATTTTCCTTGCTGGTCGATCGATATGGATTGTGTCCTCGCAGTGGTAGACAGGAAGTAGGACAAAATAGGCGAGAGTTTGGCTTCAGTTAATTGCCTTATTAACGGACGGCTGTCAGCTCCACAGCACTTGGACGGATTTACCCGCCGCGTTCTTCATTCACTCGCCATTGTTAGTTTTATTGTTCGAGGCAGAGCATCTCCCGTTGGAGGTCGATGCCACTTTAAATTCCTGTTTCTTCGGAATGGTAGTCACGTGTCCTCTTACCAATTGTTTGCCGTTGTCAACATCCCGAAGGAAGCAAGTGAATAGATTCATAACAATCGAGACATGACTAGGCTTCTAACTTCGAGTCTTGAGATTTTTTTAGAGTATGACCCGTGGGAGAGGATTGTTTCTACAGGTATTATCTTGATTTGTCTATCCATCTTTTGAGTATGTCCGCGTCACAAACTTCCTTTGACAGGAAATAACTGTGTTATTCTATTTTAAAAAGGAGACTCTTTTCAGAAAATGAGTTTTAAAATTTTACATTTTAAACACGAACATTTTTTTTTCTAAATAACATCCATTCCATAGGTGAAGAAGCCAAATCAGTGTTTGATTTTTTTTTCTCTAAATGAATGTCAAAAACTAAATGAATGGGATTAATTAAACATCAGTTCAAAAAAAGCGCCATTTACACAGGTAGGGAATCGCCAGCCTGTTTTAAAAATCAGCATTCTAATTTTGGATTTTACCTGAACTTTTAAAATATATTAGTAGCACTAGTGATTAATGCAGAACTAAATAAATAACTATATCATATATATATATATATATATATATATATATATATATATATATATATATATATATATATATATGTGTGTGTGTGTGTGTGTGTGTGTGCGTATGTGTGTATGTATATATGTCCACCTATGTATATGTGTATGTATTGAAGAAACAAAAAAGGCAAACGTTTTTGATGTAAGTGAATTCATTTTTCTTCCTAAGTTAAACCTTTTAAGCATTGTTTTTATGTGTAGTATTAGTCATCATCTGAATCAATCTGTCCGAAAAATGTTCTTCTGGCCGAGGGAAAATAAAGCATTTTAATTTGCGGATGTCTTTGTTCATATCATTTTACGTTCGCCTGTATCTTTTCGTGATGTTCTGTGTGTGCGTTTTTGCTAGAAAGTGTATGTATGGTCCCTCTAGTACGTTTGTTCTTGTCAATAACAGTATAAATTGTATATAAGGATTTTTGTTTGTTTTTTCCGTATATATTTTTTTTCATACTGTCGGATCTATATCCATATATTTGCTTACATATATATATATATATATATATATATATATATATATATATATATATATATATATATATATATATATATATATATATAAGCAGCCAACTTTCTTTAAAACAACTTTCATTAAATGCGTCAGAAAAGGAAGACTTAATTAATTTTTTTCTGCATTCTTACGTTTTCTCGTTTTGTAAGACAGGGAGTACAGGAAATTTACATAATTTTGATTGTCCCAATCGCTTTCGGCTACTTCTATAGACATTTTCAAAAGAGTTTTGTTTCTGGTTCTTTTTGTTTTTCTTCATGTTTTGACTGTTTAATTTTAATTTTATTTTCTGTTGTTTTAAATATGAACGTTCATTTCAAGTCTTCACGTATTGTTCGCGGCTGGAATTCGCGGGTGTATCTTTCTATTTAAAATAAAAAATACTCCATTTCTACTGTTTAAGACAAAGTTGTTCAGCAGTCTGGTATCTTAATCCACAAACTGTAAGTCCTTTGTGGATCCGATGTGTCATATTCGATATACACATGGATAGAATAAGCTATAATGAAAGGGGGAGTCCATTATGTATGTATGTATATATGTCACATACATACATACATACGTAAATAGCAGGCCACTCGTATTCGAGGTACTCGAGGATACCCGACTACTATTGCGTCTAGACAATCTCTAATTCAGACGCTCGCTCAGGCACATTTATGTTAGTTCAACACCCACAGAGCCAACTTGTGGTTTATACTGCACCTATGCTGAGCAGACCTTAGTTACAGTTTCTGGGAGAGATCGTGTTATCTAGAATGATCAACAATCTGAACAACACCAGCACACTCAAACCCTCAGTCACAATGACTTGTAACTTCGTGTTAGCACAGCTATCAACGGTCCCACAAGTTTTCCGTTTTACCCCAATTTCACTATAAAGGCTTGGGTCATGCTGTGGTATGGTTTTCAGACCGCACGCTGGATCGTCCCTCTCCAGACCGATGACATTAGGATGTCTCCTTTCTTACAAATCAACCTTGGTGAGATTCGAACCCGTGTCTCATGGTCAGAAAGTGAACGTTCTAACCACTCAGCTACGCGTACGCGCTCTCTCTTTCTTTCTCTCTCTCTCTCTCTCTCTCTCTCTCTCTCTCTCTATATATATATATATATATATATATATATATATATATATATATATATATATATATATATATATTAAGAAATGGACAAAGTCCGACAATTTATTTAAAAGACATTTTTATGTTTAACGTTCTTTTTTTTTTTTTTTTTTTATAGATACAAGTATTTAAGTAAATGCTCTGTTTATAATAAACAGTATTAAATAACATGAATGTCCGAGAAATTTTCGAATCCTGTCAAGGGACGAATATTTTCTATGAAAATTTCTCGGACATTCAGGCCGGTAAATGTTATTTAATACTGTTTATTATAAACAGAACATTTACTTAAATACTTTTATCTATAAAAAAAAAGAACGTTAAACACAAAATGTTTTTAATATATATATATATATATATATATATATATATATATATCGATGACATTTGTGACTCCGACAGTATCGCATCCACGATGTGAGTATTGACTCCAAATAGTAAATTCTTCGCTCGTAATGTACTGTCTGTACCATGATAATATGCACAAATCTCACTTATAACTGTATGCAATGATATTATCATCGCATCTCTTTCGTCTTTTTGTTTACTTCCAGAACCCATCAAGTTAAGAAATAGTGTCAAGCCAGGTAAACGCCGGTATACAGACATTAAATTTTAGTATTGTCCAATTCCTCACTCAAATCGTGGACTTCTCTACTCGTTTCCCTAGCGAAACCGAGCAACATGCTTCACTACTGGATTTATTTCTAACTTTCTCTACTCGTTCTTGTCGAGCTTCACAATACCGGTCTATTGGTAACTCGGACTACTCTGTGGTATCCATTGAACCCCCTATCCGTAAGACCTCTTTCCGTTAACCGCATGCTGATTAGAATTTATTCCGGGATTTTCTTATTGACGATCATTGAATTGGCATCTTCAACCTCCCAATTGACACCAACTCTCAATTTGGAATTTACGCTTACGACACTACCATTTACTCCCTCAATAATAATGCTGATCAGTCACGCCATGTTAAAATGGCAGCCAATTTGTACATTGGCTGCCATTTTAACATGGCGTGACTGATCAGCATTATTATTATAACAACCTCAAGACCGTCGTCAACTCGGGCAAAATATGCCTTGTCAAATTTAACGCCTCCAGAAATAAACTTCTCTCCATTCATCATCTGAGAGAAACCCTGTTGGCATGGCTGATGCTATCCTCCAGGAAAATGACTCAGTGCACCTTCTCAGGCTAAAGTTCTCAGCTGACATGAAGTGAAAAGATTACATTGAATCCATCGCTAGAACAGCTGCTGAGAAATTCGGAACACTGTGTCGGGCAAGACATTTTTTTCTCTCCGGAATCTATCTTGCATATCTATGTTTACAATTTATTCATGCTTAGAATATTGCTGCCATATATGGTCTGATGCGTTTGCTATATTCTTGTAGCTCATTGATAGAGATCCAAAGAAAAGTTAGCAATATTATTGGGCCTGACCTGAGCTCACACCAAGACTATATGAATTTAAGCGCATCACTAGATTTTCAAAAGCTATCAACAATTTACTGTTGAATTAGCTAGATGTAACCGTAAATTCCATGCTAACAATTTATTTTTCTTGCACTTCTCGCTAAGTAGAACTCTCTTCCAGCTCAATGTTTTCCAGGCAACTTTGATTTTCCAAAACTTAAATGCAACGTCAATCGTGATCTACTGTTTTCTTGATCACTCTTCTCTTGTTTTCATTCCTCAATATTGTTTTTGTTTTCTAATTATTTCCCACCGTGTAACCCCTTGTGGCTTAGTGGCTTTATTGCCTTGTTTGGGATGAATTCGATTAAAAATGAATTAAATAGTTAATTCTATGATCTACTTTCATTAACTGGAAAAGTTTTTTTTTTCATTGAAAGAATGAACGGGGAAACGTGATATTAACCTTTTCCTGATAAGAAAATATTTGGCGTTCACTGACTAAACAGACCATGATACTGTTGGTTGAAATTAATAACATTTTTCAGGAAAATATGTTTCTCAAGTCTAGTGGCTGTTAACTCTCTTTCCATTATTGATGGGTGCTTGCTCCGTAATCTATTGTTTGTAGTGTGAAACCTCAACATGTTTATTATTACATTATTTTCTCTTTGAGGTTCATGTGATATCCATGTTATTTTTGTTCCTCTTGAAATTCCTCAGGGAATGTAATTTAGTACAGTTCTTTATGCGTGATTCATATCAAGAGATGTTTTCATCAGTTGCCCAAGGGTATGTTTTTGTAAAAGCGAACAAAACGAACTAAGCCGGAATCTGAACACAGCTCTCTTGTTTCTCTTTACGAGTCGTTAATCGTACATCAAAATCGAGAAATGTTCAATCTAGCCCCAGACTGATATCTGTTTCTCTAATGCAACCACCACTAAGTAAATCCATAATCGAAAAGGTAGGCGTTATTGTCTGGAGATATCAGTAGTTATGTTTCCATAGATACTAATTATGCGTAACATATGGGGAATATATATGTATGCCCACCGGAACGGAATGGGGCTTTTTAGTATTCATATTATAACCAATTGTGTTGTTGGCAAGTCTGGGACTTGACGTATGGTGGTGGTTAGCGAGCAATATAATTAGTATTAAAATCGATTTCAATAGGTTACTTCATATTTGTAAGTGCGTACTAAACCTAAACTACGCATTAGATTTTTACTATTGTTCTCCTACTTCAAGACTCAAAAACCACTCAAGGTAGAGCTTTACTGAAAAACATTGTTGTTTGGACGTGAATGAAAAAAGCGGACAATATGTTGGATGTATAACTGTTGATGTTAGATTTGAAAATTTTAAGATTGTAGTGATTGAGGAAGTGTTTTGTCTGTCCCAGAAGGTAGCGACGATTAGGAAGAAACTAACCAAATTAAACTTCCTTCTTCGAATGGCATACAAATGAGATGCGGATGATTCGACCCTGTTAATATTGCATGATGGATCTTAGCTGTAAAGGTCTGAACTGAGAAAACTAAAGAATATTGCGTGTCATAACATGGGAATAGCGATAGAGCAACAGGAGGCTTGCTACATTTCGTCTGTGGAGAAGGGGTTGTAGTGTAGAAAATAACTTATCACGCACAAGGCCGGGTAAACCCTTTGGAAATCTGTCAAGGTTGGAAAGTGAGAATTGAACAGACCCATCCCAAATGTGGCACCAATACTCCATTTCATTTTTTGTCTGATCTGACTTTTGTAGAGATAGTGGAGGCCAGGTTGAGACTATGGTTTTTTCCAGCATTTTTAATGATGGATATGAGCTCCAATTGAACTGTGGGACTAATCTTTTTTTAATAAGCAAGTCAATAATTGTAGTATGACGAGATGCAAGGATTAGAAGGAGTGTAAGAAAATGAGAAAACGTTAGCGAGGGGAAAGGCCAATAAGGGAACAGGATTCATAAGTTGGTGATTGACGTTGCATTTATATTTTTGAAGATCATATGTGACAGATAATCAAGAAACTGGAAGAGAGTTTCCCAGACGGAAAGTGTGAGAAAAGAAAATATAAGGATAGAACTTATGGTTAGCTAGTTAAACACCAAAATGCTTACATTTATGTGGTACAAGGAGGAAAGCTCATTAGAATGATTGTCAAAAAATATTTATAGAAAGGTCGCAGCGATGCAATTTTATGGCAGTGAGAAATTATCAGAAGTCGAGATGCCAGGTTAGGATCGATAACATTACAGACTAGTCTTCGGATTTTTTCAAGGATTATAGTAGCAGTACCAAACCAGATGTGATAGAAATGTCATGTGCATTGAAGAATGGTAGATTTACAAACGTGCGAGACGGATTTTGGCGAAAAAATGTCTGTCACAATACAATTAACCGACTTTCCTAGCAGCATCCCCAGCAACTGATTCAATATATTCATTACATTTCCTGTCAGTCGAAAGCTTGAAACCAAGGATGAGCTATGACTTGCTTTCCTTGAGGTTAGCATCGGCCATGTTTATGAAAGACAAAAATGGTTATATACATTTCGTTTTGGAGGTGTTAAAATCCCTACGCTATTTCTGGGCCAGTTACCAACTGCTGATTGAAGATCATTTTGAAAATCATTTGGAAGTTTTTAAATTTAAATTAATACAAGAGTAAATAGTTTTGCCATCAGTATAAATACGGATTTGGAAACTGATATCGGGAAAGTCTTTTCTAAAGATACGAAACAACATAAAATTATGGATAAAGTCTAGCGAACCACATGTATTAATATGAAAATATCCAGACGAGTGGCAGTTAACACGATGTTCATTAGAAGATCCCTGTCTGATTATGTGGCTGGTGAGAGAATAAACTTAGTAAATGACAACGTTGGTTGTATTTTTATTGACATTACCGCCGTTGAGATTGGTATTTTCAAAATGCTCTGAATTTGCATATACTCATGATGTTTAATTTTTTTAGATGATTTTTGCACCTGTTCTCCAGGTGTTAAGTTGTTTAATTTTGAATGATACTCAATTTTTAGCGCTTGTCGCATAATTCAACAGTGTCACATTTTCACGGTTTACATAAGTGAGGAAGCTATTTAAATATATATGAACTCGCAAAATCTTTCAAAGAATCTTAACTGTATCGTGGACAGGAAAACTTAATTCCGAGGTGTTATTAAAAATAACCAGTCAACTTGTAACTGAAAAAGAAAACGCGTCCGCAACCGTGTAAACTTCGAAACATTGCTATGTTGATTAAGACTTTTTCATGCGATGCATTAGATTATATCTGAAAAAGGAATACTAAATCTCGCCAAGGCTTATAGACGATATAGAAGGCAACTGCAAAATAGTACCTGTAAAAAGACGTAAGAAAAGACAACGGCTCGAAATATGCCTAAGGCAAGACAGGCTTAGTTGTAAATATGACGAAGTTGTATTGTTTTCTATCGTTTTTCCTGGTTAAGGAAGATGACTTTTTTGCCTGCAGATATTTTATTTTTCGCCATTTTATCGTCTTTCTCTATTTATTAGCTGATATATATGAGGGGTGCGTCTGTGTGTGTGTGTATGTGTGTGCTTGTGTACATGATTGTGTTTATTGTATTGCGTTTACAAGATACTACTCAAAAGTTTGCAGAACTTAAAATAGGAAATGGATTCCTCAAATAAAGATATAAATTGATAGACTTCATTTCATTTTCTAATTGAGATATTTCGAGAGATGTGTGAAACATCCGTCGAATTATCTATTTAATCTTCAACAACTTGATTCTGAAAACAATACATATATATATATATATATATATATATATATATATATATATGCTGTGTTTCTAGGAAGAAAAGAGACACATTTTTGCCCAAAGCACGTTCGAAAACGTATTCCTCCGTATTACATGGGAAACTTGGAGATTTTCCTTACTGTAGGATATACGTTTTGTCTCAGACAGCTAGTCAGGTTGCATGCAACTGAAAAGAAAATGCATCCACACCCGTGTAAAATTCGAAACATCTCTATGTTGATTATGTCTTTTTCTTATCATGTGAAGTATTAGATTATATCTTAAAAAGAAATACTAAATCTCGCCTAGGCTTATAGACGATATAGAAGGCAACTGCAAAATAGAACCTGTAAAAAGACGTAAAAAATACATCA
This sequence comes from Acanthosepion pharaonis, assembly GCA_903632075.3. Taxonomy (NCBI): domain Eukaryota; kingdom Metazoa; phylum Mollusca; class Cephalopoda; order Sepiida; family Sepiidae; genus Acanthosepion; species Acanthosepion pharaonis. Next base: position 149,633 of record CAHIKZ030001630.1, on the reverse strand, counting down.
GCTCGAAATATGCCTACGGCAAGACAGGCTCCGTTGTAAATATGACAAAGTTGTATTTTTTTGTTTCGTTTTTAATGGTGAACGAAGATGACTCCAAGGTAATACTGAATACTCAAACCATATTGTTATTATTATTTTATTTCCTTTGATTTTTGTGTGAACACATTTCTTTCCGGGTCCTTCCCAGAGATCTAAGGTTAGAAAGGGTATCATGATATTTTCCACTGACAAAAAAAAGAAGGAAAAAGCATATTTTACATAGATAAAGCCCTTCGTAAGGCGTGCTGTACTCCTGGGAACAATTTTATTGTATTTCTTTAAGGCATGGGCTTCCAGGAATCCCTTCAATTAGCCCATTGGAATCATTTCCAACCAATCTGAGGGCTCCAACTACAACAGAGCATTTTGGTGTTCCTATGTGCCACATTTTGGAGATTTCGACTTCAAGGTCCTTGTATTTTGATAGCGTCAAAGATACATTGCAGTCTGCAGGGTCTTCCATATTAATAATGAGGCACTTTTTGGAGGGGTTGTGGTCTCTAATAACAATGTCTGGGCGGTTAGCTTTGATTGTTCTGTCTCTGTGTATTGTGTAGCTCCATAAAATTTTAACAGGTCTTATCTCCGTAACCAAATTATTTCAGTTTCCTTCCCCTAGAAGTTGCAGATTTTCCAGTGCAGATATTGGCCAACTCTTTCATGACGGGTTTTATAATCAGTGGGTGCCAATACCATGCAACCTGATATAAGATTATTATTATCATTATTATTATTATTATTATTATTATTATTATTATTATTATTATTGCTGTTATTGTTGTTGTCGTTGTTGCTGTTATCATAACTTTTAAGGTAATCATTGAATAAGCTCTTTGCATGTTCTCCGGCTATAGAGTACCCTATTGCATCGTGAAGTATTTGATCTGATGATCTTTTCCAAACTACTTCATTAAAAATCCTAAGTATAAAGGTCATTATTTAAAGAAGACGGTGCCAGTGGAAAGATTAGAAAATTGAAACAGACTTGAAACATACGACAGCCTTATCGTCTCTTCTACCATGTCTTTCTTCCTCTTCTCCGCTAAAACCAGACAGAATCGCTTGTATTTCTTTTCCTTCTTTTCTGGCATTCGAAACCATTATTTATAAAGCACTGACACAGAGTAGCATACGTGCTAACTACGGAACAAGCTGAATTATATTATTATTATTATAATTTCCTTGGATTTCTGATGTACACCCTTGTGCAAATTAATTGAAACAACCGCTTTAGTTACCTTTCTCTCATCATATGGTTAGTTGAAAATCCACTGGAGTGACAGAGTATAATCGATTTCTATTTTTCCTCAGATTAAGTGATTTCCTGTGGTGTGTAGTTATATGAATTTATTTTCGGTGTGTATCATGAAATTTGTTTGGCCTTGAAAAATATTGCGTCATCTGTGATTGCATCAGATTTTTATCGCGCCCAGACACTACTGTCTCGATTGTCGAGTAGTTGTCCTACAGTCATTGTCTGCGATGGACATTACTCCATGGAAGCGTACGAAAATTGTAACGCTGCCTGAACACACTGGCAAGTCTTACCAGTGAGCAAACCAAAGTATTATAGACTGGCCCGGAAACTCTCCTGATTTAAATTCAATCAAGTATTTGTGGTCAATATGCAAGGAACGAATTTGTGGAATGGACATACGAGTTACTAACATGTTCACTGGGTCATGTTTCATTGGAAAAGTACGAAAAAAGTAAATAATAACGGAATTATTCGCTTTGTTTTAATTAATTTGCACAAGGGTGCATAAACATTTCCTACCGGGTGCCAAGCGAAGACCTAAGTTCAGAAATGGCTTTACAGCATTTTCCATTGATCATTTTTTACATAATATAAATAAAGCTCTTCTTAATGTGTGAGCTGTACGGGTGAGTAAATTTCTTGTATTTCTTTAAAGCATGGACTACCAGGAATCCCTTCAATAAGTCTATCGGAAGCTTTTGAAATTAAACCCAGCGCTCCAAGTACAACCGGAATTATTGATGTCTTCATTTGCACCATTTTTGAGATTTCCATTTCAAGATTTTTCTACTTTGATAGTTTTTTTAAGATCTTCAATGATACATCACAATCCACAGGGTACTGCGTACTGAAAGAAAGCACATTCTGTTTGTATGGTCATTGATTACGATGTCTGCGCGATTAAATTTGAGTGTTTTGTCTGAATGTATTGTAAAGTCCCATGAAATTATTACAAGTCTTATTTTTGTAGCCGGTTGTGGGCGATGTTCATACTGGTTTCTTGCAGTCTCTTTCCCATAACAACAGCAGATTTTTCAATGCAGATTGTTTTGTACAGGCAGAGTATTGACAGCTTTTATCCTGCACTACGTAACCGCTGATCGGTACAGGGTTTGTCTAGATGAGCTTGTTTTGTACAGGCAGAGTATTGACAGCTTTTATCCTGCACTACGTAACCGCTGATCGGTACAGGGTTTGTCTAGATGAGCTTGTTTTTGTACAGGCAGAGTATTGACAGCTTTTTATCCTGCACTACGTAACCGCTGATCGGTACAGGGTTTGTCTAGGTGAGCTTGTTTTGTACAGGCAGAGTATTGACAGCTTTTATCCTGCACTACGTAACCGCTGATGAGTACAGGGTTTGTCTAGATGAGCTTGTTTTGTACAGGCAGATGACAGCTTTTATCCCGCACTTTGATCGGTACAGGCAGGTGGAGTTTTGACAGGCTTTTATCCTGCACTACGTAACCGCTGATCGGTACAGGGTTTGTCTAGATGAGCTTGTTTTGTACAGGCAGAGTATTGACAGCTTTTTATCCTGCACTACGTAACCGCTGATCGGTACAGGGTTTGTCTAGATGAGCTTGTTTTGTACAGGCAGAGTATTGACAGCTTTTTATCCTGCACTACGTAACAGCTGATGAGTACAGGGTTTGTCTAGATGAGCTTGTTTTGTACAGGCAGAGTATTGACAGCTTTTATCCTGCACTACGTAACCGCTGATGAGTACAGGGTTTGTCTAGATGAGCTTGTTTTGTACAGGCAGAGTATTGACAGCTTTTATCCTGCACTACGTAACCGCTGATGAGTACAGGGTTTGTCTAGATGAGCTTGTTTTGTACAGGCAGAGTATTGACAGCTTTTATCCTGCACTACGTAACCGCTGATGAGTACAGGGTTTGTCTAGATGAGCTTGTTTTTGTACAGGCAGAATATTGACAGCTTTATCCTGCACTACGTAACCGCTGATGAGTACAGGGTTTGTCTAGATGAGCTTGTTTTGTACAGGCAGAGTATTGACAGCTTTATCCTGCACTACGTAACCGCTGATCGGTACAGGGTTTGTCTAGATGAGCTTGTTTTGTACAGGCAGAGTATTGACAGCTTTTATCCTGCACTACGTAACCGCTGATCGGTACAGGGTTTGTCTAGATGGGCTTGTTTTTGTACAGGCAGAGTATTGACAGCTTTTATCCTGCACTACGTAACCGCTGATGAGTACAGGGTTTGTCTAGATGAGCTTGTTTTTGTACAGGCAGAGTATTGACAGCATTTATCCTGCACTACGTAACCGCTGATCGGTACAGGGTTTGTCTAGATGAGCTTGTTTTGTACAGGCAGAGTATTGACAGCTTTTATCCTGCACTACGTAACCGCTGATGAGTACAGGGTTTGTCTAGATGAGCTTGTTTTGTACAGGCAGAGTATTGACAGCTTTTATCCTGCACTACGTAACCGCTGATCGGTACAGGGTTTGTCTAGATGAGATTGTTTTGTACAGGCAGAGTATTGACAGCTTTTATCCTGCACTACGTAACCGCTGATGAGTACAGGGTTTGTCTAGATGAGCTTGTTTTGTACAGGCAGAGTATTGACAGCTTTTATCCTGCACTACGTAACCGCTGATCGGTACAGGGTTTGTCTAGATGAGCTTGTTTTTGTACAGGCAGAGTATTGACAGCTTTTATCCTGCACTACGTAACCGCTGATCGGTACAGGGTTTGTCTAGATGAGCTTGTTTTTACAGGCAGAGTATTGACAGCTTTATCCTGCACTACGTAACCGCTGATGAGCACAGGGTTTGTCTAGATGAGCTTGTTTTTGTACAGGCAGAGTATTGACAGCTTTTATCCTGCACAGCGTAACCGCTGATGAGTACAGGGTTTTGTCTACTTGTTTTGTACAGGCAGAGTATTGGCAGCTTTTATCCTGATTTGTCTAGATTATTTGTTTTGTACAGGCAGAGTATTGACATTTTATCCTGCACTACGTAAACCGCTGATGAGTACAGGGTTTGTCTAGATGAGCTTGTTTTGTACAGGCAGAGTATTGACAGCTTTTATCCTGCACTACGTAACCGCTGATCGGTACAGGGTTTGTCTAGATGAGCTTGTTTTGTACAGGCAGAGTATTGACAGCTTTTATCCTGCACTACGTAACCGCTGATGAGTACAGGGTTTGTCTAGATGAGCTTGTTTTGTACAGGCAGAGTATTGGCAGCTTTTATCCTGTGCTACGTAACCGCTGATGAGTACAGGGTTTGTCTAGATGAGCTTGTTTTGTACAGGCAGAGTATTGACAGCTTTTATCCTGTGCTACGTAACCGCTGATGGGTACAGGGTTTGTCTAGATGAGCTTGTTTTGTACAGGCAGAGTATTGGCAGATTTTATCCTGCACTACGTAACCGCTGATGAGTACAGGGTTTGTCTAGATGAGCTTGTTTTGTACAGGCAGTTTATTGACAGCTTTTATCCTGCACTACGTAACCGCTGATGAGTACAGGGTTTGTCTAGATGAGCTTATTTTGTACAGGCAGAGTATTGACAGCTTTTATCCTGCACTACGTAACCGCTGATGAGTACAGGGTTTGTCTAGATGAGCTTGTTTTGTACAGGCAGAGTATTGACAGCTTTTATCCTGTGCTACGTAACCGCTGATGAGTACAGGGTTTGTCTAGATGAGCATGTTTTGTACAGGCAGAGTATTGACAGCTTTTATCCTGCACTACGTAACCGCTGATGAGTACAGGGTTTGTCTAGATGAGCTTGTTTTGTACAGGCAGAGTATTGACAGCTTTATCCTGCACTACGTAACCGCTGATGAGTACAGGGTTTGTCTAGATGAGCTTGTTTTGTACAGGCAGAGTATTGACAGCTTTTATCCTGCACTACGTAACCGCTGATGAGTACAGGGTTTGTCTAGATGAGCTTGTTTTGTACAGGCAGAGTATTGACAGCTTTTATCCTGTACTACGTAACCGCTGATGAGTACAGGGTTTGTCTAGATGAGCTTGTTTTGTACAGGCAGAGTATTGACAGCTTTTATCCTGCACTACGTAACCGCTGATGAGTACAGGGTTTGTCTAGATGAGCTTGTTTTGTACAGGCAGAGTATTGACAGCTTTTATCCTGCACTACGTAACCGCTGATGAGTACAGGGTTTGTCTAGATGAGCTTGTTTTGTACAGGCAGAGTATTGACAGCTTTTATCCTGTACTACGTAACCGCTGATGAGTACAGGGTTTGTCTAGATTGTTTTGTACAGGCTTTGACAGCTTTTTATCCTGCACTACGTAACCGCTGATGAGTACAGGGTTTGTCTAGATGAGCTTATTTTGTACAGGCAGAGTATTGACAGCTTTTTATCCTGTACTACGTAACCGCTGATGAGTACAGGGTTTGTCTAGATGAGCTTGTTTTGTACAGGCAGAGTATTGACAGCTTTATCCTGCACTACGTAACCGCTGATGAGTACAGGGTTTGTCTAGATGAGCTTGTTTTGTACAGGCAGAGTATTGACAGCTTTTTTATCCTGTACTACGTAACCGCTGATGAGTACAGGGTTTGTCTAGATGAGCTTGTTTTGTACAGGCAGAGTATTGACAGCTTTATCCTGCACTACGTAACCGCTGATGAGTACAGGGTTTGTCTAGATGAGCTTGTTTTGTACAGGCAGAGTATTGACAGCTTTTATCCTGTACTACGTAACCGCTGATGAGTACAGGGTTTGTCTAGATGAGCTTGTTTTGTACAGGCAGAGTATTGACAGCTTTTATCCTGCACTACGTAACCGCTGATGAGTACAGGGTTTGTCTAGATGAGCTTGTTTTGTACAGGCAGAGTATTGACAGCTTTTATCCTGCACTACGTAACCGCTGATGAGTACAGGGTTTGTCTAGATGAGCTTGTTTTGTACAGGCAGAGTATTGACAGCTTTTATCCTGCACTACGTAACCGCTGATGAGTACAGGGTTTGTCTAGATGAGCTTGTTTTGTACAGGCAGAGTATTGACAGCTTTTATCCTGCACTACGTAACCGCTGATGAGTACAGGGTTTGTCTAGATGAGCTTTGTTTTGTACAGGCAGAGTATTGACAGCTTTTATCCTGTGCTACGTAACCGCTGATGAGTACAGGGTTTGTCTAGATGAGCTTGTTTTGTACAGGCAGAGTATTGACAGCTTTTATCCTGTGCTACGTAACCGCTGATGAGTATTTGTCTAGATGAGCTTGTTTTGTACAGGCAGAGTATTGACAGCTTTTATCCTGTGCTACGTAACCGCTGATGAGTACAGGGTTTGTCTAGATGAGCTTGTTTTGTACAGGCAGAGTATTGACAGCTTTTATCCTGTGCTACGTAACCGCTGATGAGTACAGGGTTTGTCTAGATGAGCTTGTTTTGTACAGGCAGAGTATTGACAGCTTTTATCCTGCACTACGTAACCGCTGATGAGTACAGGGTTTGTCTAGATGAGCTTGTTTTGTACAGGCAGAGTATTGACAGCTTTTATCCTGTGCTACGTAACCGCTGATGAGTACAGGGTTTGTCTAGATGAGCTTGTTTTGTACAGGCAGAGTATTGACAGCTTTTTATCCTGTGCTACGTAACCGCTGATGAGTACAGGGTTTGTCTAGATGAGCTTGTTTTGTACAGGCAGAGTATTGACAGCTTTATCCTGCGCTACGTAACCGCTGATGAGTACAGGGTTTGTCTAGATGAGCTTGTTTTGTACAGGCAGAGTATTGACAGCTTTTATCCTGCACTACGTAACCGCTGATGAGTACAGGGTTTGTCTAGATGAGCTTGTTTTGTACAGGCAGAGTATTGACAGCTTTTATCCTGTACTACGTAACCGCTGATCGGTACAGGGTTTGTCTAGGTGAGCTTGTTTTGTACAGGCAGAGTATTGACAGCTTTTATCCTGCACTACGTAACCGCTGATCGGTACAGGGTTTGTCTAGGTGAGCTTGTTTTGTACAGGCAGAGTATTGGCAGCTTTTTATCCTGTGCACGTAAACGTAGATGGGTACAGGGTTTGTCTACTTTAGCTTGTTTGGTACAGGCAGAGTATTGACAGCTTTTATCCTGTGCTACGTAACCGCTGATGAGTACAGGGTTTGTCTAGATGAGCTTGTTTTGTACAGGCAGTGTATTGACAGCTTTTATCCTGTGCTACGTAACCGCTGATGAGTACAGGGTTTGTGTAGATGAGCTTGTTTTGTACAGGCAGAGTATTGACAGCTTTTATCCTGCACTACGTAACCGCTGATGAGTACAGGGTTTGTCTAGATGAGCTTGTTTTGTACAGGCAGAATATTGACAGCTTTTATCCTGCACTACGTAACCGCTGATGAGTACAGGGTTTGTCTAGATGAGCTTGTTTTGTACAGGCAGAGTATTGACAGCTTTTATCCTGTACTACGTAACCGCTGATCGGTACAGGCTTTGTCTAGGTGAGCTTGTTTTGTACAGGCAGAGTATTGACAGCTTTTATCCTGCACTACGTAACCGCTGATCGGTACAGGGTTTGTCTAGGTGAGCTTGTTTTGTACAGGCAGAGTATTGGCAGCTTTTATCCTGTGCTACGTAAACGTAGATGGGTACAGGGTTTGTCTACTTTAGCTTGTTTTGTACAGGCAGAGTATTGACAGCTTTTATCCTGTGCTACGTAACCGCTGATGAGTACAGGGTTTGTCTAATTGAGCTTGTTTTGTACAGGCAGAGTATTGACAGCTTTTATCCTGCACTACGTAACCGCTGATGAGTACAGGGTTTGTCTAGATGAGCTTGTTTTGTACAGGCAGAGTATTGACAGCTTTTATCCTGTACTACGTAACCGCTGATCGGTACAGGGTTTGTCTAGGTGAGCTTGTTTTGTACAGGCAGAGTATTGGCAGCTTTTATCCTGTGCTACGTAAACGTAGATGGGTACAGGGTTTGTCTACTTTAGCTTGTTTGGTACAGGCAGAGTATTGACAGCTTTTATCCTGTACTACGCAACCGCTGATGGGCACGGTGTTTGTCTACATCAGCTTGTTTGGTACAGGTAGAATATTGAAATTGAAGAGGCTTATCTCGCCATTCTTTCTTCATTTGGTACATTGTATTTGCTTTCATTTTTACGTTGTACTGTTTTCTTCTCTGACGCCTTTAACTGCAATTTCTGTTTCAACAATTCCTTGATTATTATCGGCACTGTACAAGAAATTATCCTTACATCTTACCCATCCCGTTTGTCGTCATCAGCTCATCCATCATACCTAAATATCTCTTAACACATTCTTATACTTAACCATTGTAAAATAAAGTATAGACTATGTAACTTAAAGCAAATACTTCTAATGGCCAAACTGTTCGATGTAGCTTGTATTTTTATGAAATAATTTTCCTTAGATTTCTTTTACAATGATTTTTATTATTTTTATGATGTAGGATTATTTCCTAATTATGATTTCTCGCTTTATAAACAATTTTACATCAAGCAAGCTTTTTATATAAAGTAAAGTGATGTTGGCATAGGTAAATATTTTCATTTTTCAGTTTTTTATAATGTATTGATAGTTTTCTTTAAAAGTCGTATTGCCTAAGAAATTACAATAATAATTTTCTCCATTTATTTTTTTTTATTTTATACAGTATTTGTATTCCTAACACTCAATTATTTCATAATATTTTGTTCCACATTCAAGGTTATATATATATGCACACACACAAACACGCATATATATATATATATATATATATATATTGTGTACTCTCCCGTCATATTCGACGTATGGCGGTCAAGCGTCTCAGTTCTAGGAATGGATAGCCAGACACCGACACATATGATTTGATTATAGTGGTGAAGTTTTGGGGCAGAACCAACTACACTTTTTTAGAGCTAGATAAAGAGACTTGGTGCACCGTGAACCACAAAGGTCCCCAGAAGATCCTCCTCGGGTTTGGACAGTGTTGTCCTTCTCCTAGACCAGTTGCCATCCAAGGCTATATAACCCAGTCTGTTCTCTATTTACCCGTAACTGGGGGAGAAGAAAAGGATTACACACACAGACACACACACACACACACACACACACATATATATATATATATATATATATATATATATATATATATATATATATATGTCTGTGTGTATTTTGGCAGTACTCCTTCTTTCATGCACATTTCATTGAATACGACAGACAAGGTGCTATGATTTAGTTTTTTTTATATAATTCCTCATGTGATCTAGTATTTTATTTCTTTTTAGCTGCTGAATTATATAAAAATATTCTTTTTTCCGAGCACTTTCGGATATACATTTAGCCATTTTCAAGGATGACATAATTTAACTGTTAAATGAAAAATAGTTTATTGCATGGATGTATTTATATGTTTTCATTTCTTATTTATTTTTTCAAAACACGTTCAAGATATTGCATCCATGTTCATAGTTGATTAATTTGATCATTAATAAAAACAAAAAACTCAACAATCAATAATATCATGATATTTTGTGATAGGCGTCTATGGTGGCAACGTCTCTTCATACTAAGGGTACCGGGTTGGTAGTCGTTTGGTAGCTGGTAGTTAGGAGCCCGAACTCTTGCGTAGTGAATTGAGAGGCTGGCCTGATCAACAGTTGCATAATATTGAAGTTCTTGGAGTGTCATGTTGGGCATGGAAGGGTATCACTACAAGCACATCCAGTGGGTAACGCCGAAGCTGCAATATTTGCAATCTGTGCCAGTTCCCATCCTGAATGTGTGACATTAGATGGTCGAACGCTATTAATATTTTAAGCTTTTCTTTTACCAATATAACACATCATGGCTATAAACAACGAAAGATATAAACCTAAAGGAGTTCAACTAAAATTACCTAAAATCCTTAACATTTCTTTCTCAAAAATTCCTGGTATCTGTGCCAGGAGCTGCAGTGTGGAATCGTTCCTCTTCGAAACGTCTCAGGATATCCTAGATCTCTGCGAAAGTAATCTTAAATCTTCAATCATCTACTCTGATTTCTCGATTCCTGGCTACTTTCCTCTCCTTAGAAAGGACTCTAAAATCCACATGAATCGCCTGGGGTTTATGTTCGAAAACATCTCCTGCTGACTAGGGAACTCTTTCTTGAATTTCCAGACCATTCGTATATGTGTCTTCATCTGTTTTTACTTAACTGAGTCAGCTATCTTCTCTTTCTCTACCGTTCCCCTGATAGTATTTTCGATAATATGCACAAGGCCATCTTTCTACAACCATTTGCAAATATATTTCTGTTCGCTGATATTAATGCCCACCAAACTCTGTCACTGACCGCACTGGCATCTAAACCCTTAACTTCTCAATCACTCAATCTCTCAGGCAAGTAGTTGATTCTCCACGCGTTTCCCCAATGAACCTGACGGACACGTTTCTCTTCTGGATCGCTTTTTTAAGTCTATCCCCGATTTATGTCTTACTATTCAGCTCTGCCCTCTTGGCAACTCTGATCAGCAAACATCTCCTTCTGCTCCCCAACCAGCAAATAACCCCCGACTAACAGAATATCCTTCTGTTATCAATGAGCAGATTAGGACTCGTTCATTGATTTCCTTCGTGACGTCCCATGGGATGAAATTTTTAATCATCCTGTTCAAAAGATGCGCGTCTGAAATCTCTTTCTGGGTGAAAGCCGACATCGATGCTTTCATTCCAACAAGGAAATACCAGGCTAAACCGCGTTCATCACCTTGGCTCAGTTGAATGCTCGGCCACCATAGCCCTGAGAAATCAGTTCTTCCGGCTGTACCAGATAGACACGTCTGACTGTCTCTGCTCATAACGAGTGTAAGCGTGTCCTCATTGAAGCGAAATTACTTTTTGCTAATAGAATGAAACAACGTATGCCATCAAGTAAGTTATGTTCTAGAGATTATTGGCGGCACAGCAAGTGTTTACTGAACAACAGCAAATCTTCAATCTCTCCCCTATTCAATCAATTCGAAGTACTGCATATAAGGTGGAATACTTTGCACGGAAATGCTCTTCTAACTCAACACTCGACTCATCTGGATTACCCACATCTAATTTCCCCACTAAAGCTGAGGCTATATTAAATGATATGCGCATAATCCCGTCACTGGTCTCGGACATCATTTCTAAATTAGATTCCCATAAGTCAAGTATAGGTGACGGGATACCAGACGTCGTCATAAAAAAAATGTGCTCTCATGCTGTTCCCACTTCTCTCCAAATTCTAGAACTATTGCCTCGTTGCTTCGTGCTTTCCAGCTTTTTGGAAGACCTCCTCTGTAGATCCTCTTTTTAAGAACTCTGTAGAACATTCTGACCCATCTCACTATCACCCTATTTGTCTCCTACTGCTCTTCGGTATAGTGTTTGAAGCTTTAATCAATGCTGAAGTGGTTAAGCATCTTACCTTTCACGAGCTACACTCTGACAAACAACATGGCCTCCGTTTTGCTAGGTCTGCCGCTGATATTCTTACGACCATCACTGAATATGTATATCAAGCTTTTTTTAATAACGGCGAAGCTCGAACTGTGACTCTAGATATCTCAAAAGCGTTTGACAGGGTTTGGCATGCTGGTCTTTTACGTAAGCTTCAGGGCTACGGTATTACAGGACGATAGTATGATTTAATCCAATAATTCTTAGCAAATCGTGAAATGAATGACTTTAAGTGTATTAGCTCTATTGAATCAATAGTATTTACTGCAAGGAAAGTCGGTTCATTGTGTCGGGCCAGGTTTTTCTCGTCACAGTCCATCTTGCACATTTTTATTCTACCATTCGTCCGCGCGTTGAATATTGTTACCATATCTGGTCTGGTGCCCCTGCTGTTTTATAAAATCCAAAGAAGGTTAATGTAATGTAATCGATCCTGACTTGGCATTTCGTCTTCAGCGACTTTCTCACCGACATAAGGTGGATTCTCGCTGCATTTTCTACTAATATTTTCATGGCGAGTTATTTTACCGACTACATGAATTTAAGCGTACTACTAGATTGGCATCTTGGTTCCGCCCTTTTACTGTTGAAATAGCTAAATGCAGCTGCCACTTATACTTTAAAATTTTACTTGTTCACACTTCCCTTCCGTTTACTTCCTTCCATGATAACTACAATCTTCAAAAAATTAAATGCAGCATCAATCGCTATCTTTTGTGGTCTTGAATCTCATTCATCTTTAATCCTTTCTCTCCCCTCCCCACTCTGTAACCATATACCCAGTCTCTCACTTCACTCTCGGTAACGCCCTGCGTACTCGTTACACTCTTGCCTTGCTTGGGGTGAAATGATTCAGAAAAAAAAAGAAAATAAAGTTTTGCTGAAGAATATCGACAAGATCTGTTTATTCAATTTTTCATTATGTTTTTCTAATTCCAAATAACTTGGTTTTACATAATCGGAAAAAATTCCAAATTTTTTTTTTCGTTTTTTCCCCGATTAATTTCGTTTTCTTATATTTTGTTTGTTTTTTGTTTTTGTTTTTTTGGGGGTTTTTTTTGTCTGTTTATGAATAAGGGATATTAAAAATAGTCATTATAATGATAATTTTTATAATGATAAAAAATATTGTTTAACAGAATTGCTACTGTCTAAATATACTTTAATATACATACATACACGCACAGATAGATAGATAGATAGATAGATGGATAGATAGATAGATAGATAGATAGATAGATAGATAGATAGATAGATAGACAGACAGATAGATAGATAGATAGATAGATATATAGATAGATAGATAGATAGATAGTGAAGAGGATCAGATAGATAGATAGATAGATAGATAGATAGATAGATAGATAGATAGATAGATAGATAGATAGATAATGAAAATCAGATAGATAGATAGATGATAGATAGATAGATAGATAGATGATAGATAGATAATGAAAATCAGATAGATAGATAGATAGATAGATAGATAGATAATGAAGAGAATCAGATAGATAGATAGATAGATAGATAGATAGATAGATAGATAGATAGATAGATAGATAGATAATGAAGAGAATCAGATAGATAGATAGATAGATAGATAGATAGATAGATAGATAGATAATGAAGAGAATCAGATAGATAGATAGATAGATAGATAGATAGATAGATAGATAGATAGATAGATAATGAAGAGAATCAGATAGATAGATAGATAGATAGATAGATAGATAGATAGATAGATAATGAAAATCAGATAGATAGATAGATAGATATGTCTATGTGTTATGTCTTTCTTTCCCAATTCTTTTTTTATATTTCCTTCATTATTTCTTTGATTGCTGCTTTTCTTCCTTCATACATTCCTCATATCCATACTTACTTTCCATTCCTTTTTTCCTTCTTATTTTTCTCTTTCCTTATTTATTTTTCATTTCTTTTTCTGCCTCCTCCTGCCAATTTAAAAATGACTTCATTATTCCAGTTTTACTTTCTTGTCTTTTTCTTTATTTCCTCCTTTACATTTTTTTTTATTTCTCTATTTCATTTTTCCTTCCTACTTTCGATCTTTTTTTCTTTCCCTTTCAAATCTGCTTCCCTCTTTGCTTCTTGATTTTCTTCCTCCATTTTTCATTTTATTTTCCCTTATTTTTTTCTTTAATTTCTTCATTCTTTAATTTCTTAACCATTTTCTTTGTTTTATTTCTTTTCTTCTCTATTTTCTTCAATCTTTCCTTTCTTCTTCGTTATTCCATCATTGACCCCCTTTGCTTATTACCGTCTTTGCTTTACCTCATTGTTTCATTTACAAGATTTTTCTTTCTTCCTTTTTTTTCTGTTTATCATTATCCTGTATTTTTCTTTAAATATTTTTTTTTTACTTTTAAGACACCGACATTGGTTCAAAAATGTCAGTCGTATTTGTTACTAACGGAGAGCACAGCGAACACGCGTTAAAGAACTCAGCGGACGGTAACAGCGCACCTATGTCTTCCTTTACATATCACACTGCATTCCTGCAAAGCAGAAATGCCCGGCTTACCTTTGATTTTCTTTCACAAATAACGACGAAAACTCGTTTAAAATAAAACTTTTAGTTCCAGTCACATAGTTTCAATACTTGGAAAAACTTTCGAGAAAGTCGAAAGTTACAACAGCGACAAAGGTCAGAGTTCGTATAGATTTCGTTGTGAAAGTATTCTTTAGATATCTGGGTGCGGCGTTATCGCAGTTAAGTATATAAATATATATTTATATATATATATATATATATATATATGTATATATTTTTAATCTGTGTTTAATTCTTAGAAATTGTACACTCCTCCTTTTATACCGATAACTTGTGAAGAAAACAAATACAAGCGGATCATTCCTTAACTCCGCAAAATTAGATTTCCACTTACAAAAGAACCAAAGAAAATATATAAAATCACAAAAACAATTAGAAAATAATCATTTAAAATGCAGTATGTCCTATATAAACATGCGTACAGAAAATGCTCACTAACCAACCAGTATATATATATATATATATATATATATATATATATATATATATATATATATGTGTGTGTGTGTGTGTGTGTGTGTGTGTGTGTGTGTGTGTGTGTGTGTTAAAAAGAAAAACTTATCTGAAACGACACGTTTAGTTAACTAATGGACTTTAAACGCGTCGACTGAGATAAGTTTTCATTTTGTCTTCATTCATAACTTTACAGATATACAGTAAAGAAACAAATATTCGTACATAGAAATTTTAATTTATTGAATTTGTAACTAATGAATATACATACTTTTCATATAATTAATTGTACACAGACGCATAATAACTAAATATGCCCAGACAAAAGTTGGTTTAATAGAAATAAATCCCATTTATCCATTTTAATAGGTGGAAAATGTATTCGTACAATACAAGAAAGAATATAGTGTGCAAATTTAAAATTATAGCTTAAGATACAAGCACAATATTATTTTAGTTGCTATAGAGAACTCACATGGAAAGTTGGAATTGTAAAATTAAAATTTGAAAGTTAGGGGATATAAAGATATGTAGAAGTAAGCGGAGGACTTTTAAACATTTCTTGCGTGTTATTAAGCTTTGAACTGTTGTATCTTAGAAATGATTAAAAATATTTTACTCGGAAAACCGAGACATTTATAACACTATTGGACTCTACTTTGAAAAATAAGAATGTATAATTACTCTCCAAGATTAACAGAAAAATCTTTATGGAATAGATCATAAACGAAATCAACATGTTCATCATTAATTAATCACAGCTAAGGAACGGAAAATCAATGATTACGGATTGGAATGAAGTACAAATACACACAAACATACAACCATATATATATATATATATATATATATATATATATATATATATATATATATATATATATATATATATATATATATATATATTTAAATGGATATATGGATATAAATCCGACAGTATGAAGAAAAATATATACGGAAAAAAAAACAAAATCCTTATATACAATTATGCTGTTTTAATGTTAATATGTCAACGTCTTATAAAACTTTCAGTTATTCTGTTTGGATAAGTCTTTTTCTCATGTACATCGTCTTTGTCATGTTGTATTGATAATGTTATAATTTATGAATATGTCCTGAAGATGGTTTATTAGACCGAAACGTCCGACGTTGACATATTAACATTAAAACAGCATAATTGTATATAAGGATTTTTGTTTGTTTTTTCCGTATATATTTTTCTTCGTATATATATATATATATATATATATATATATATTCACGATCTTTTTGCTACATATTCAAGATGATCATTGCCCTCTCTAAACTTCTCACTTTACTGGAATAAAAAGGTTTCTGATACGATTTCATTTTCAAGTTCATTTTTCACTGCTCTTTGGGCTGTCATTGCTGAAACTCTTCTCTCGCGTGCCAAACGTCTTATGAATTGAGTTGGATCTTTTCTAATTGAGCTCTAAGTTGAAATGATGATCCTTCTTCTTGTTGTGACCTCCTGATCCAGATTTCCTCTCAAATGTCGCCTCTTTTTAAAACTTATTCACCGATCCCTTGATGTTTCTTGAATGAAATTTGAAGATGGAAGCCAGAATATTAATGTTGGTAACATTATTGAAGGCCTGAAAATTTCTTCTTCACACAGTTTCTCAGTTGAGAAGATGGTGATGCTTTCTAGCTGAATAACACATAGGATTTTTCACTGATTCTTACAACAATTGTTGTCAATATGGTTAAACGTCTTATCTAAAAACCAGGAAAAACACTCATGCTTAATATTAAAAAAAAAAACTAGTTTTATTTTTTTTTTTAAATATTAAGCATTTTTTGTGGGATGGACAATTATGCTATTACACGATTTGGTCACTGTTGCTTTTACAGCCGGTATAATCTACGAATTCTGAAGACCTTCGACTATTTGAATTACAGCCACTTTGTGTACACTCTTTTTTCTGCTGGAAAGGAAATTAGATATCTGTCTATATTTCTGAGATAAGGTATTATGTACACTATTTACATTATCCGGACTATTGTCCTCATCTTTGTCGCCATATTTTTTACAACGTTTCGGCCTTTCAGTATCTGTCTATATTTCTGAGATATTTATGTACACTATTTACATTATTCGGACTATTGTCTTCATCTTTGTTGCCATATTTATTTTAACGTTCTGGACCATCAGTATCTGTCTATGTTTCTGAGATGAGGTATTATGTACACTATTTACATTATTCGGACTATTGTCCTCATCTTTGTCGCCATATTTTTTACAACGTTTCGGCCTTACAGTATCTGTCTATATTTCTGAGATGAGGTATTATGTACACTATTTACATTATTCGGACTATTGTCTTCATCTTTGTCGCCATATTTATTTTAACGTTCCGGACCATCAGTATCTGTCTATATTTCTGAGATGAGGTATTATGTACCCTATTTACATTATTCGGACTATTGTCCTCATCTTTGTTGCCATATTTATTACAACCTTTCGGCCGTTGTACGCTCCGGCCTTCTTCAGGTGGTTGGAATGTCGAACTGAACCCTTTATTTTACTCACTGGTGTAGACTGTTCTAATTCCACGAGCCATATTTTTAATGGATGTCAGTTATCAGTTATCTCCTGTTAATTCCCCTCTCCAAGTTCTCCACTGCCTTAACCGGGTATTGAACTAACACTCTTTGTGTCCTGTCACCAACGCCTTTATCCACTGTGCTATATGTCCTTGAGGAATTTAGTTAGATACTAACAACAGCTAATATGAAGTCAAAAGATTATATTGATGATTAGATAGACTAACACCGGTAGAAAATAGAAAATTACATTAGGCATCAGAATATACCTTCTTGCTGTAAGAGAATATATACCAAAAATGAACGTGTTCACTGGCAGGTAAATTTGAGTAAAAGCTGAAAACATATTTATACACGGGGTAATTGTTACTTACTGAAAAAAAAAAGTTGATATTTTTTTCTTCTGTGTACTTAAAAATAACATAACAAATGTACGATATTTTCAAATGTAAACTTCAAATTAAAGTCTTCCTAGTTATCAGCACGTAAAACTGTATTGAAAAAACTTCCGAACATAATCCCGTAAGATATTTTCTCAGTGGGAGAACTCCATGTGAAAAGGCTTGGGATCATATCACGTTGAAACACCGGATCTCGTATGATCACCGAAGCCACGCCGAACCTCGTCAGCAAGTAGATGGGTGACCGCTTTAAGCTGTAAGTTTTGGTGTGCAGATGACGTAATTGATATTGGCTTCAAATATCAGTTCCAATTCCACTTGGCTTCGTTAAATTCCCTTATGCGAAAATCCCCTCGGAAAAGTTATGAATCCGCCTCTTCTCTCTCCCCGTTATGGGTTAATTAGTAAGATTTGTATGACTAAATCATTATCATCTCTAAAAACTTAAAATATTTTCTGGGTTTAAATAACCTGGAAATGTTTGATAAGCCGTAGAAAATGAACTAATCAATAAATATGTCATCAACTTTTGGAACAACTTATAGTCAACGAAGAAATTATTCGTACACCCATCAGTTTTGAATATTTTTATCCATTTCTCAGAATATAATGCCCGTATGATACCAGGTTTTGCAGATGTTAAATAGCACAAAAAAGGAATATAAAACTCAACTTTCAGAACAATAGTTTAAATACAATAAATTTGACTAGCGATTATGCAAAATAGGAAAAGACAAAATTATTCGTACCGTAAGAAAAATTGAACCATTTTCACAATATTAAAAGTCAATAGCATGACAACACATGCCAGTTCTTTGCTATAATTATCACAAATATTCTACTGAATAAATAGTCTAGAAGGTTTCACCGATAAAATAATTATGCAAATTACTTATACGAATCAATCCACTTAAAACGATATTTTCTATTGTACGAATAATTCGTCGTTGACTGTGTGTCTCTGGCAAACATTTTCAAAAATGAACTCTGTAATGTCAGCACATCGAACGCGATTGACTGAGGAACATTTGAAAGCAATTCTCTTGGTTGGGTGCAGCAATTCCAAAGCAAATATTGATTATATCTTAAAAGGTAAACATCAGTTCCACAGATCTCACTAACCTTTTTGCTGCTTAGTTTGTGAGATTCGGATATGTTCGCACTGGGTGGGATATAACTTTTTTATTACTAATGTCGCCTTCTTTGATAACAATTTGGTAAATAAATGTTTTCTGTCGTTATATTTGTGTATTCAGAGTAATGTATTAAAGAAAATGGTTATCCGGTCCGCGCTTATCATTCTCTCAGTTATCTGGACCTCTGGGAAAAATGTTTTTTGATCTTTGCTCTACAAGACACCGTAAAGGGTTTTGAACTCTTTCAAACCTGGAAACTGAGGATTGAGCAGCTCCAGCCAAGTTATGACAGCAATAGTCTATTTTTTAATCTGATCTGACTCTTGTAAAAAAAAATCAGCGCAAAATGGCAGATATATCTTGGATTGATAGAATGAGCTGATTATTCTATTTTTAGAATTTTTACAATGATGCCTGGAGAGCACTTGAAATCCAATAGATGTTGAAATCACCGAGCCGTAATGAGAGTTCCACCTTTCGTCGTGACTGAAGAAAAGTGTGAGGATTTAAAACCATTCTTGATGTCTTACCCTTTAAATCGAACACGGTTGTCTCTTTGCATAAAGCTTTTGTAAATATTTTTATACTTAAACAATCAGCTACGTATAAGAGATTTTTGGTTTCATTCAAATGATTATTTCTTTTTGAACAAATAATTGAAAAATGTAATTTCAAATTAGATTTTGGTCACAAACAGAAAGATTTTCTTTAAAAGGTGTGTGTCAATCAAAATATCCATCAGTATCTGACTATCATTGTCATAAAATTTATTTTTATATCAGCTCCCGACATTTTAATCACTCCAAAATAAATATTCGACATTTATTTCTGTCATAATATGTCATTTAGCGACTAAACATTACGATTTTTTCCTATTATGTATCGATTTTTTTTCTATGATTTTAATGACATGGAACTATCAAAATACTGTTCGATCTCTTGATAACGGAAAGGAACATTAAAATGACTGTAATTTTCTAATAAAATTGAGTGGCATTTCTTAATAAAATTCTATAATATGATCAATGCCGTTAGCACTACACATCACGTGAGATGATGGATATAGCCAAATTTACGTTTACACTGTCTACGTCTCAAGACCAAAGGCAGGAAATGAAGAGATGACGTATTTAATGACTTAATGAGAACAAACCTTATTCTCTCTCTATTATATTAAATATGAATTATCTTTGCTGTTATAACGTTGTATAACCTGAAATTTAATGTTTTGCTGTGTCAGACGTAAAAGTCTTGATGTAAAAAGAAAAAATATTTAATGATTTCAAAAGAACTGGCTTTATTCCGACAAGTATAATATTTGTCACCTGAACGTATCGACATAGTTCGGAGCAAAACTAATTTTTGTTTTTCTCATCAAGGTTTCGTCCGATCTATACGACAGCGGATATCAGGTGTAGTATCCGTATGAAACGAAAGTTTGTCATTTTACTGAAACTTCAATTCAAATTCAATCATAAAAATTAAACTTAAAATACAAAGTTCCATTCCATTACCAAGCGAAACTTAGATTCTTAGCATCGTTTGATAATGGAATAGAACTTTGTATTTTAAGCTTAAAATAGCTCTGGTGAAATAAATTATTATAATGGAACCTTAAAGTGGTCTGTTGTTCTTTAATATATATATATATGTTTTAAAGGACTCTGGATCATCAGATATCATTTCCAAAAGGTGAAACGAAACGAAATGAAATTTCATACTTTTGATGGGTAGTGTACGTTTTTGTAATTTAACAGAGGAGGTAATGAGGGGTGGTTTGAGAGACATGGTCGAGTTTAGAGAGGGTATATTTAATATTACTTTCAATCATACTTAGTATTGGGGGAGGAGGGTCCAGACCTTAACCTATGTCAATACATATATATATATATATATATATATATATATATATATATGACATTTTTTATGTTTATACATTCTTTTTCGAGATACAAATATTTAAGTTAATGCTCTGATTATAATAAACAGTATTAAACCACGTTTACCGGCCTGAATGTCCGAGAAATTTTCACAGAGAATATTCGTCCCCCAAAAGGATCCGAACATGTATCCTATACAGAACTGTCATTTAGCTTGAAGTGCCTTTAACCGATTTGGCCACAGGGGAGCGTTCGGTTAGCAAGGTCGAATTTACTGTATTTGAACTTCAATCCGCTATGAATCTCTCACGCACATTCATATCTGCTCATGCCGTATCAAACATATATATATATATGAGGTGAGGTATTATGATTATTACATTATTTACATTATTCAGGTTGTTATCCTCATCTTCATTGCCATATTCACAACGTTTCGGCTGTTGGACGCTCTGGTCATCTTCATGTGATTGGAATTTCAAGGACACATACCCCCGTGGCTAAAGACGTTTGTTAGCTCCAGTGACCAGACCCAATGAGTTGTGAGTTCAATACCATTCCACAGCATCGATGTACCAAACTTGGGAAATTACTGTGATATTCGGACGAGGAATGGAACGTGGAACTAGAAGAATCTACTTTGGTGGAAGAAATAACGGATTCGGTTCAAAATTCCAAGCACTGTCAAATAACGAGTTTGCTCATATTACTATTCTGAAAAGAGCGGCGATAACATGTACTGGGCTTGAGAAATCTATCTTCCTAAAACATTGTTTTAAGACAACGCTGAATATGTCCTTATAAGGAAACGGCTAATATTACCATTACCATTAACATTATATCTTTAGGTAACTAATCCCCAAATATCAAATACGCTTAGTCTTGCATCCTAAGTGTACGTAAACGTTCTCTCATGAGGATCGTCTCATTGAAACTTAGATTGCAATTACTTTTTAATTTAACGTTTTATTCATGAGAAGGTTCCATTGGAAAGTTCGGCCTAATGATAGCTAATCGTGTTGTCTGTGTGAATATTTATAAATGGGCGTTATCGTAAAGACGATAAATTGATTACTGTGCAAACATATATAAGACGTTAATCATATTCATGTAATGAATACTCTTATAAATCAAATCGGCTTAATTCAACCACTAAATTCAATGTCCATTAAGATATAAGGTCACAATATCTCTATTTTGATTAAGATACTTACTGAAAGAGATTAAATACAGCATTCCGAGTCATATTTTAGTAGATTTTATATTTGATACTAACGCAACATTCTGTCGATATCACATCTTACTGATGCATAAGTGTTTCTACTGTTGAAAAGAGATAATTACTGGAAATAGTAGCGATATTTCCCAAACCAATATATTGTACTTGGGAACCTGTATTTCAACATTGTATAACCGTAAGCCGATATCAAATTATTAATCGAAGTGAGTTATGTATTTGCAAGTTAATCAAAAAGAGAGATCAAACTGAAACATATAATTGACATAGAGGATGTGGCTGACCGTTAAAAACTGCCCAGAAGGAAGATTGTAACTTAGTTTGTCAATACAGAAAAGATCAATTCGCAACAGCACAAGATGTTTCCAAAGCGGCTAGTTTGGCAGTTTCTTCAAGAACAACCAGACGCATGCTTAAAGCAAAAGGTATTGTTTCCAAATACTTACAAACAAACCTTTCGTATCTGGTAAAAAATTGAAGAGTACGGCTGGCTTGTGAAAAGCTCATTTACACTGTACTAAATCTGATTAGGAAGATATTATTTGGAGTGATGAGAGCGCCTTTACTCTTACACACACACACACACACACACACACACACACAAACACACACACACAAACACACACACACACACATATATATATATATATATATATATATATATGAAATAAACATATCTGACAATTATTTTAAGACATTTTTATATTTACACATAATTTTTATGGATACAAATATTTAAGGAAATGGTCTGTTTATAATAAACGGTATTAAACAACACTGAAAATTTCTATGAAAATTTTTCAAACATTCAGACCAGTTCGGACTTTGTCCATTAGAGAATATATATATATATATATATATATATATATATATATATATATATATATATATATATATATATATATCATATAGGATTGGTGTATACGGAATAAATTCCAATAACAGAGTAGAGCACATATAATTTTTTCGAAAATTATAAAATAAAAATATTATATTTTTTTTTATTCTACACTCAACACCATCACTTGATAAGGCACCAGATGTGTTGAAACAAAACGGCTATTTTTTGTAATATGTTTATGTTATAATTTTTTAATAAACTTCATATATATATATATATATATATATATATATATATATATATATATATATATACAGTTAGCTAATATAAATATATATCTATCTCTTTTATTTTTATAAGAATAATTTCCAGTTCTTGAATTATCTTGTATTAGTTTGAAATTTATCAAGGGAGGCGCCGTAGTTTTTCTTAACTCAAGTACTTTTGACCTCCTCCAGGATCCTCCTAGGGTGAATTTCAAATGTATTATTAATAAAAGAAGCTCAAATGAAGATATGCTGCCTTAATACAATCATATATATATATAGGAGTCACGGTGGAGTAATGGATAGCGGCTTGGATTAAGGAATCACAGAGCCGATTTCGAATTCCAGTCGAGTCCATTACATTCACTAATACCCTTGGGAAAGGTATGAATCCTCTTCTTCTCCCTTGGTGGGTAAAATAGCAGAACAAACTGGGTTCTATAGCGTTCGATAGCAACTGGTCTAGGAGAAGGACAACTCTGAATTCAAAACCTGCGGAGGGTCGTTTGGGGACCTTGTGGCACTTAGTGCACCAGGTCTCTGAATTCGGCCCTTCAAAAAGTGTGGATGGTCCTGCACGAAATCTTCACCACTATAATCAAATCTCATGTGCTGTCGGTTTCCTGGGAACTGATCTGCTTGACCCGCATACGTCGAAGTCGACGGGAGAGTCGACTATATATATATATATATATATATATTTTCATTTAAAATTGGATATATATATATATATATCCAGACCCTGTTAAAGGGGTTGTGGTGAAATAACTTAAAGGGGTGTCATGGAACCTTAAAAATTATTCATGTTTTTATTATATATATATATATATTCTATATATATTTATGAATTAATGAAAATAAAAAATACAATGTTTTATGCAGTGATAAATATTCATGAAAATATTTAAATTAAATCATTATATTAATAATCTTTTTAGTTCTTATATATTGGCAAATAAATATATATATATTTAAATATAAGCATATATCAAAGTTTAGATATATTTGTATATATATGAAATAATTGCAATTTTCATATACATTATTGTTAACTTTGTTATTATATTCAAAACATTATATTTTCTCTTTTTTGAAAATTCACCCTCCCTATCAAAGTAAAATTTTAAATATCAATGTCATTGATTCTTAAAATATGATTAATATTTATATTTTTAAAAATACTTAAACTTTTTTATAAAATTTGTAAATATATATAGATATATATATATATATATATATATATATATATATATATATCTACTATAGTTGAAATAGTTTTCTGTTATGTTATATTTATTAATCGCAGCATTTTTGGGTTCTTCCGATATTTTGATTCAAAAAATCGTACAACTCATGCAGCAATCGCTATCATAATGACTTCAAATATTTTTTTGTATTCCTTGCCTTTAAAAGGAGTGCCCTTTGCCGTGATGATGTTGCTACATGCCTTACTTCTTGCCTATTTCACACTGCGAATTTTTTTTCTTCTTCTATTTCTAAACATTGAATCTGTTAAGAAAAAAAACTAAACAAAATAAAGAAACAAACGATCAGCTTTATAAAAAAGGACTCGTAACTGGAAAAAAATATTTTGAAAAATAAATGTTTTAACAACAAATACTTTTTTCACACCCAATCCAGTTCCGTGGAATTAGAATCAACGTTGAGTTTAAGCAAATAATGAGCCAATTGGAGTTTTCTGCCATTCAGATTTAAATTTTTCCCATTGTCACGAATGCATCTATCAATTTTTTTTTATGATATATATGCTAGCTAAACATTCGTGTCAGTCAGCTGTTGGCTCTCACGCTGGCCAATAGAAATCTTCCTGCCTATTTGTGGCAGCCAAATAGGCTTCAAACTGGCCAGTACAAAATGGCTATAAACTAAATGAAAACTTCCGTAGTTTACATGAAAAATTTCGATTATTTCCACTATCGATGGAAGTTGGGAAATACAAAGTCGGTCTTGGCCTTCCTCTAACTTGGATCATGTTATGTAAATTTTTGTGCAAATCCGTCGAAAATTGCGGCCGTGCATTCGGTTTTTTTTCTTTACACACACACACATATGCCTTTTTATAGAGATAGATATTTTATTTTCTTCATTCTATTTAACAAGAGAAAAACAAATATCATGTTTACTAAAATGCTCTCATGATTTTTAAATTAAACAGAAACATATTTGTAATTTTGAAATCAATTTTTTCAGATAAAGAAAATGTTTTTATCAAAAAATTTACATTGTATCATGATATTTTATCTAAAAGGAAATTGTATTGCATATGAAAAAATTTTTTTTTAAAAGACCGATTTAAGATTCTAATCTAAGTTTTAAAAAAATAAAAACATAAGAAAGGTAAAATTACGAATAGATCATTGTGGTCCTGTGAGAGCAATTCAAAATCGGATGTTTTAGTAAACAACACTGCAGAACCTCGAAAAAATTTTTTTAAGCCATTTTTGAAAACTAATTAGATTTGCGAGTATTTCAAAATTATTTTTGATTTTAAAAATTTTTAAAAAGACGATGAAGCAATTTTTGACTTCTAATATCAGACGGGAAAAATAGAAAAAAGATTTGATTGGTTAAGAAAAATCAATTAAATTTCTTTTTAAAATAAAAAACGTTTTTCTTTATAATTTATCCTTTAATAAATTTTTATAAATTATTTTTAAATTGTCTCAAATTTAAAAGAAAAAATTAATAGAAAAATTCTTAAAAAAAAAAAAAAAAAAAAAAAGAAAATGGAAATAGAAATGTTAAGTATATATTTGGTTTGATCCATTTTTAAAAACGAAATAAACAGAAGATACTGAAAGAAAAAAACAGAAAATAAAGAAATAAATATATATATATAAATATTGGAGAGAAGATAAAGATATAACAAAATATATGAGAAAAAGACATATTATAAAAGAAAGAAAAAATATTTGAATCAAATGAATGAATTAATTAATTAGATTAAATAAAAAAAAAACTTTAATAGAGGGAGAAAAAAATTTATATTTTAAATAATTGAAAATATTTTTATGTTTAAATAAAATAAAACAACAAATGGTATGTAAATTGATTAGAGGAAAAAGAAATAAAATCGAAAAAGTGATACCGAGAAACAGGCATAGATAATGAAAGGGAAAAACAAACAGGAAAGGGAAAGAACGAAAAAAAAAAAAAGAAATTAAATAAATATATGAAATTATTCCTTGAAATTAATAATGAAAAAAAAATTTTTATTAAATAAATAAATAATATATGAAATTAAAAAAAAAAAAAATATAAATAAATAAACATACATACATATATACATACATACCAAAAAGTATTACGAAAAGATTTAAGCATACGTACTAATTTCTATAAAACAAAACCATGACATTGATTATAAAATTTTCATTGCATTTCGAAATAAAACGTATTTTCTGATCTATATATTTATTTTATTTTTTTTCATTTTTATCTCATTTCCCATTTTTCTCCCAGACATATATATAATATTTAAATCATTGTTATCAAACAGTTAAAGTGTTGTCCTGCGTTGACGTTCAATAGAAAATAACGACGATTGGTTTATTTAGTTTTATTTTGTATTAAAATGCGTTTTGTGTTTTGCTTTCTATGTTTGTTTTGTCTTTTATTGTTTAGAAAAGAGCATTTATGCCAAAAATTTTTAAATCGTAAGTTGGTTAGGTGAAGGACTTGGAATTGGTACGGGCAATGTTAGATGTTTGATGATAGGAACCATCAATCATTGTCTTTCTACTTCCTTAAATAATTGTCGTTTGTTTAAAAAAAAAGAAATGTAAAGTTGCATCAGCTGTTCTGCAATGATTTGTAATTAGTTTCAAATAGATTTTAAGCTTTAACCGCAAAAGATAAAAAAAAATTGTACATAAATTTTTTTAACCTTCCGTATATTGCTTATGATATTGCATTTTAAAATTGCACATATACATACAATTTATGAAATTTTTTATGCTATATTTATGTGCGTTCTATCAACTTATTTATGAATATAAATATTTTTTTTATTTTCATATTAACAGCGTTCTTTCACGATATCTAAATAAATAAATCATTTATTTATTTTTTTCATTATTCTTGCAAAAAGAATTGCATTAAAAAGAGATTTGAAAGATAGTCATTAAATACGTATTAAAATTCTATATTGAAATATTCAGGTAATGAGAAGAAAACGTTCTGTGAATTTATATATGTAAAAATATAAAATTTAAAAGATAGCTCCTTTCAAGTATTTACAGTGAATATACAACTACCGAACCCACAAGCATCCTTTAGCAACAGTAAATACGAGAACAGTTCAACCCTATAAACATACAAATTTAGAAGGAATTTAAAAGAAAATACATCAATTTAATTTAAGAAAGTTTAACATCAGTCTTTTTGACAATAAATCCCAAAAATAAAACTTTTTTACTCGAGATGAAAATAAAGTTTATATTTATTTTATAAGACCAAAATAAATATAATATATATATCAGAAATTATCCCTTTTGCAATCAAACATTTTTCATGGTTTACTAAAACATTTTGAAACTAAATACATTTTTAAAATATCACCAATAAAAATTATAATATATCCCTTTTATAATGATACAATATATTCTAATGTGTTTTAGAAAAAAATTTTTACCTTATGATAAATAAAATGAAATAAACTACAAATAAATAATTACAAATAAAAAAATATATTAATAATAATTGACATTGAATAATTTATGTTTTAAATAAATGTATTATAAAGTAAAATAATAATGAGTTAAAAACGTCTTATATCTTTATCCATTTATTTTTTTATATTTGATAAATAATAAAAATTTTCCTCCCATAATTATATCTATACACCATTTAGAGTAATTTAAAATATAACCATTCCTGTCTTTTTTTTTTTTTTTTTTTTTTTTAAGCATTTCACCCCAAGCAAGGCGGGGAAGCCACTAGGACGCAAGGGGTTACAGAAAATAGGAAGATCAGATAGGAGTGATAGAAGAAAGGATGAGGGTAGTGGATAGATTAAGGCAACTGGAGATGTCGATTGACATTACACTTGAATAGCTGGAGATTATAACTCTCAGGGAAACAGGAATAGGGAAGGAGTTCCACAGGCGAGAGGTGCGAGACATGAAGCTATTAGAGTAGAAGAGACGGCTACATTTAGGAGTTTCGACAGTGAAGGGGTGAGAGCGGGATGCCAGCCTCGTAGGGCGCTGGAACTCATGACGTCTGGGAACCAGCGAATGCAGCTCCTCGGAGCAATTTCCATGAAAGTATTTGTAGAACAGACAGAGGGAGGCGACGGTGCGTCTGTGAGAAAGTGACTGTAGACGAGACGCCAGGGCAGGGCCAACCATATTGCATATCCGCCTCTGGAGCCTATCAAGAACCCCGAGGCAAACAGAAGGGGCGCCAGACCATATATGGCAGCAATACTCCATGCAAGGGCGAATTGTGAATTTGCATATCTGGAGGATCGACTCAGGGGAGAAAAAAAAAATTTCCTAGCGCGGCTCAGGGAGCCAACTTTCCTCGCAGTGGACGAGGCAATTGACTCGATGTATTTATTCCATCTCAGGTCAGCAGTCAACGTGAGACCGAGAAGCCGCAGAGAGTTGCTCTCGAGAAGTTGAGCGTCAGACATTCTAATGGAGGGAGGGAAGGCTCTCTGTGGTGATTAATAGAGAGCAGTTTTGTCTTCGAAGCGTTGAAGTTGACCAGCCAAATCATGCCCCAGTTCACAATCGATTGGAGGTCCTTTTCGAGACGCACGGCAAGGTGAGTTTTGTCAGCGAGACTGGATTTGTTTTTGAGGCAGGAATAAATTGTGGTGTCATCCGCGTAGATGCCGACTTGAGAAGTTACGGCGTCAGGAAGGTCATTTATATAGATAAGGAATAGAGTGGGGCCTAGGATGGAGCCTTGAGGAACACCTGCGTTCGTTGGATAGGAACTGGAGGAGAATCCGTTGTGAACGACCTTCAATTCACGGTTTGACAGGAATGATTGTATTACGTTATATAATTGACCCGTAATGCCATAACCCTGGATCTTGCGGAGAAGGCCGGCGTGCCAAACCCTATCAAATGCCTACCCAATAACCTTTGGGATAACACAAATATCTAAAATACCTGACCTTGCTACCAATAATAAACCATTAACCAGCATAGTCGAGTTACTCTTCAAAATATATGGCCTGAAGATTATGTTCAAGCAGGAAACAGACTTGGTGCTGAACTCTATGTGCATTTTTATATTCACATACGTTCATACCCACAAATATAGTATACGTTAAAACTATGTTTCGATTAGATAGATAGATAGATAGATAGATAGATAGATAGATAGATAGATAGATAGATAGGTGAAAGAAATTCGAGAAACAAAAAAATCCAACCAAAACAATAAAGTTAATAAGACTAATAATATGTATTGTATATTAGTAGGAGTATTGACAAAATGAAACCATGATGAGAAAGATTTTAAAAATCGGAATTTTCTGACACGTCTGCGTCCTTTTTTCAACAAGATGAAAATTAAAAAATAGGAATAACTAAGGGACATTTTCTTCAGGGGAATTTATTGTTGTTGTTGTTTTTGTTTCATGTTTTACACACATTTTTATGTGTTTTGCAAAAAAATATATATATATATATATATATATATATATATATATATATATATAAAAGGCTTAAACACTAATATTCCATGGTCATAATTTATTCCATTGGAATCGTAAATACGATCCAAATCATCAGACCTACAAATTCAAAATGAAAACAGAAAAAACAACTCCGGAAATCAAAACAGAATTTAGAGTAAGTGTAAGTATGAGGAGGAGGACATGAAACCTTAACAGAGAGAGTTTTTTGGAGATGTGGGTGGGGTGGATTTAAAAAAGAGAGAAAAGAAAGTCGACGGATGTCTAATACATAAAGATACATTTCGTGGTGACATATACACACCACAGACAATTCAGATAGGAAGGAAAAAAAAAAAAAAAAAAAAAAGGGTGGGGAGTTGAAAGACGATCCGATTTCAAATCACGGCCGATCTTGTTTCGTTAGGTTCGAGCTAATACCATTGCATATGTTCAGAATCGATCTTTCTCCAACTATGAGTATATTAGAAGAGCAATCTTGAGTGGCAGCAAATATAGGAGAAGGAAAAATAAATTCAAAACTTGCCTTTCGGTGGATGGCTATGTCTAAATAAGTGTATTGTCCCTAGTCAATTCCGAAACAATAAAACATAGGTAAGAGATTTCATCGTATACGTGTGACAAGAGAGACACACACATACATGTACACACATAGACATGCAGAGATATTTGCATAAAAATAAGAAAAATGCGCATAAATGCGTACACATTTGCATTATTTTGTTCACTATACATCCGTGTCTGTATATTGAGATATATGTATTTATATAGATGTGAAAGATTATAATCCTTTTGTCAAAATCTTTATTCATCTAAATACAGGGAATCATTCCGCTGACTGTAGAATGTTTTTTCCAGCTTTAGATGCAAAATTTAATTTATGTTTTCTATTATAAAAGAAAGATCCGGCTTTTGATTCAATTTTCTTTACTGTAATTTCTCTGCCTCGGCAAATACTTGGAAGTGCTAACCACACGGAGAATGTTCCCATGAAGCACTTCAAGTTATATTCTAAAGTTATAGAAAATGTTTAATGCAGAAGAACTTCCATTGCAAGCTCCATGGTGGTTTCCTGGCTAATTTACGATTGATGCACAATTGTTTTCAACTAATTTCTTGTTTAGGAAACGCTTCGTTTTTTCTTGTTTTTTTGTTTGTTTGGGTTTTTTTTTGTTTGATTTTTGTTTTTCGTGGAGGGTGGTTTTTTTTTTTTTTGTTTTTTTTTTTTAAATAGTATTAACAATTTTCCCCTCTCCAGCAATACGTAATATATAACACGGTTTTAATTTTAAGAGAAAAGTGTAAGAGAAGAAACCTCTGGAATAGAACCTGCGCTTATACTTGACAATTTCAACCTTAAAATTATGAATCCTAACTGCCATTCTAGTACTACGCTTAAATTCTTGAAGTCTAGCTATCTATCTAGCTTATTGTCATGAAAATATTTCTAAAAATGTTGCCGGGAAGCTAAGATACAACGGGTTGAAAAGTGACTGGAGCCTCTTTGCCCACAGACTCAACAGCTTAAGGCTGTCACTAGCCCATCGTTATTTCCATGGCAAATGTTCAGATTAACTCCTTCTTCAGTTCTAACAATTCAAACATTTAGAACGAGTATTCACCATGCTGTGTCCAAAGACTGAAATCACCTTAGCTGAGCAACAACTTTTTTCAGTGACCCTCCACTTTAAGTTGCTCTTGAGACTGGTACTGGGTGAACATTAACAACAAGAAAAAAGGAAAAGCAAAATTGAGAGATTTCCCTGGATTTTGAAATGTCTCCGCTTTTTTGCTAGATTTTCAAATCGACACAGACACGAAAGAGCTTCTTGATAAATATAAAAATTGCATATCACAGTCACCAATTTCTTGGAAGTATTTCAATCTTTCTGTCAAGACTAAGTTCTGGGACGTTGGAATAGAATCCTCCTTTTGTAATCATTTCACCACAATCAAGGTGATAAGTTCACTAAGACGCAAGAAATCTCAAGATAGGTCTAAAGGCGATAAGTGTGAGGAAATAAACTATTAGAATAGAATATATGGTTACATCTAGCTGGTTCAGTAGTAGAAAGCTCAGACGTAAAAGCCAGTCTAATAGAACGCTTAAGTTCAAGCGATAGAGGTACCAAAGAGGAAAGATCATTAGATCAATTGTCATGAGAATATGCATAGAAAAGAATAGCAGGAAGCTATATCAAGTCGGTAGGAAAGTGAATGACGTCAAGATAACAAGTCAAGACTGATGGCATTACAAAACCTTATTTGGATTTTGCCAGGATTCTCAAGATATGGCAGCAATATTAAATTAGTAAATTTATAAATTTGCAAGATGGATTTTGACGAGAAAAATTGTCTAGCAACGATACTGAACCAACTTTCATAGCAGCTGACATTGCAATTGGTTCAGTACCATCACTCTACTCCATGTTGGCGCAACGTTTGAAACCGATAATACACAATGAGTCGTTTTTCTGGAAGTTAGCATCAGCCATGAGTACATGTATCAATTTTATTTTTTTCTTTGGTGGTGATTTTATTGAGTGCACTGAATCCACATTCAATCAAATAAGAGGTTGGAAAGCATATCAGTATTTTAACCATTTCAAACCACATGTTCGAATATAACTGTTTTGCTGAATTTGATAGCCATAATTCTGTTATTCCGCTGCTTTAAAAGTTTTAATTGTATTCATCATTGTGTTTTAATTCAATAAGTTCTTCTTGCATATTTTCACTGGCAGATTCTATGTTACAACCAAAGGGATCCATCATCCACTGATGGATTTGTAATAAAAATAAATATGAAAATCATCTACTTAGTTAGTCTTTCAATTTCACTAATTACTCTGCGTAAGTTTTACTAGTTTTTTCCGAGAGGTGTTCACTTCTGTTATTTATGGCATGTTATGGAAACTTTTCTTCCGTATATTAACTCGAAATAAGTCTAATTTTTCCGAAAAGTCTTTCAGAACACGTTTGAAATCTAGCATGATTTACCTTGAATCTGGAGTGAAAATCCATGCTAAAAAGTAAATTTCTCATTTGTAATGCCCGTTTCCCTCTGGGAAATTTCTCGCCCCCACATTTTCCAAGAAATTAACTATTGTACCAAATAGGTTTACAAATCTGGCCAGGCAGTTTCCTTTCAAAAGACAACAGAATTCCATAGAGATAAGTTTACTGTGCCATGTGTCCTTGAGGATAAAGGCGTAGGTTAGATCCAGTGACAGGACCCAATACCCGGTTAAGGCAGTGGAGAACTTTCAGAGGGAAATTAACCGGAAATAACTGATAACTGACATCCATCAAACACGGCACGTGGAACTAGAACAGTCTACCCCAGTGAGATAAATAAAGGCTTCTGTTCGACATTCCAACCACCTGAAGAAGGCCAGGGCGTACAAGGGCCGAAACGTTGTAATAAATCTGGCGACAAAGATGAGGACAATAGTCCGAATAATGTAAATAATGGAGATAAGTCTTATATGGTGTTCTTCGGTATCAATTCAAAATATATTTGCTGTGAGATTTGATTATATTGACTGTTTTAATAACGACTATCAATGACTCATGAACACATATATATATATATATATATATATATATATATATATATATATATATATATATATATATATATATATTGCTATTAGTGTGTATCATAAAAAAAACAGCAGTTGAGAGGTGGTTTCACGCTCCTGAAAAACACAAATCTCCCGATCAGATGTCTTCCTACGGGATGTAGTTTATTGTCATAACCAAGAGTAGATGATCTTTACTTGTTGTGTAGAGTCATGGTGTTCTCAATCCTAAACCTTACTGTTACCTTACATGCAATTCAAGTTCCATAACCATCATTGATCTCTTATCTTGTCCATCTGCATATCGACTGGACAACTTTATAGTCATACATTACCTGACTTTAGAATTGAAAATATGCCTTACAGAGAATCATTTAAATCATAAAGGTTCACATTCTGACTTAATTTAATATGATGAAACTAAGTTGGCTGTTGACGTATCGCTAGTGAGTGGAATTTAATGTTGAATATATTAGTAGATTTTTCAAAGTAATGTTATGTTTTCTCTCTATGTCAGGAAGTAGAATAAATAGTTTTTCTTTCCAAACATAAAATATGAAGAAATATAAATACTGGGATTTCTTTTATCATAATTTCAGTTGCAACAAACTAAGTCAGCCTGCAGCCATTCTAGACAATCAATAGAATTTTTACAACTCATACAAGTTTTCAACAACCTCATTATGTTTATGTAATATTTTCGAAATCCTCTTGTCTTACGTTTAACATCCATTTACGATATGTCAGTGAATGGGTTAAGGCATTGTGTGTATAGAACAAACTCACGGGATAGGAGTAGCCAATTCAAATCTCACCTGAAGAGAAAATTTTTGTTTGAATTCATGTTTACCGGTTGGATAGTATTTGATGTAAAATGTTGCATTAAATAGCAGCAATACTAATGAATAATAATAAAAATAAATACTAATAAAAATGCACTGACACTATTATTATTATTATTATTATTATTATTATTATTATCATTATTATTATTATTCATAATTTAGATTAACATTTCAATAAAATTCAGTTGCTAATGAAATGAAGGTATTTTTTACTAATATTTCCATTCATTATTTTTTTTATTTTATAAAGCAATATCAACCATTAATATTAATGTCAGGTCGCCTTTCGGATAAACAATATGGCTTCCGTTTCTCCAGGTTAACCAACGATGTGTTAACGTCGATCACTAAATTTGTCTGTTAAACTTTAGATAAGAACGGAGAAAGCTCATACTGTGGCTCTAGATATCTCGAAGGCGTTGGTGGATGTTGGCATACTGGCCTTCATCACAAACGTAAGGACTACGGTGTCTCTGAACAAATATATCCAATCGTTCGTAACATCTACCCTTGGACATATGTTCTTTCTTAGCTTCATCAACGACTTTCTCAATGTCATTATTTCCCAATTAGGAATTTGTACTGATGATAGAACTATTTATTGTTATTTTAGTAGAAAGTCCTGCATGTTTAACAAAGTTAAACTAGGCAACTATTCTCGAAAACGACTCTCAACCCGTTGCTAACTGGCGAAGAAATATCTTGTAAATTTTAACGGCTTCAAACAAAACCGCTTTAATATAATCACCATAGAGTAACTTTTCTCTCTGCCATCAGCATTTGTGTTGGAAACCTCCAAGACAGCAGCTTTCTGAGCATTCTTTGACACACTGTCATTAAGTGGAGTGATTATATTGAATCAATTGCTAAGTCTACTGCTAGGAAAGTCAACCCACTGTTTCACAAATTCTATTGTCACAATACAGCTGGCACATTTTAAAATTTCCCATTCTTCCGTACATTAAATATTGCTGCCATATCTGTTCTCTGGTTATCTTGAGAATATTGACAAAATCCATACAAGATTCTGTAATGTAATCAATCCTGATCTCGCATCATGGCTTCAGTCACTTTCTCACCGATGTAACGTGGCTTCACTCTGTTTTTTTCTATATTTTCATCGCAGTTGTTATGATTAATTTTTCTCCAGGGTACATCGATTAAATTAAGAATTATTAACCATTATTATTTCTTTTTTTGCTTTCATCTTCTTTCTTTAGAACAAGCATTGAATACAGTTTTAATTCTTTCTTACTAATATTTACTCGTCTATATCTCTGATATGAATTATTAGGATTACTTGCATTATTTACATTATTCGGACTGTTATCCTCATCTTCATTGCCATATTCACAACGTTTCAGCCATTCTACGCTCCGGCCTTCTTTACATCATTGGAAGTTCGAATCGAACACTTTATTTCGTCCACCAGGGTAGATTATTCTAGTTCCATGTGTCATGGTTCTTCCGGAAGACTAAGAATAATGGAAACACTAATAATAAAAAAGAAAATGCCAACACTCAGTGAAATCAACTATGAACCCGACCACAAAGTCCAGGCCTTATTTGAAAAGAAATCATTCTTAAGTTTAGATGCGTAGCTAAAAATTCATACATTCAGTTAACAATAAAAATAAGAATCAGCCTTGATATGGCAAAAAGAATATCCGAAACCCCTAAAATATACAGAACATTTAGAATATATATTATTATGGTTTGCGATATTTATGGGATAAAGTGTTCAATATCAGAGATAGAGCGTATGTAAATATAAAAGTGGACATTGAGCCTTATATATTTAGCTGAATCCAGCGGCGATAATCTGTTTCAAGCTTAAACGCAATTGTCAGATTATATATATATATATATATATATATATATACCAGGGAAGGAACATGAAGGATTGTCCAATTCATTAGAAACATTAAATTGTCCAATTGTTAGATTAAGCTTTGAGCCGTTGTATCTTAGAATGGAATTTTCTGATTAAAAAAAAATTCTATTGGACTCATTCTTTGAACAATGAAAATACTTAATTACTTTCCAAGCTTAACAGAAGAATCGTGATGAAATCGATCATAAACGAAAATGACGTTCATTATTTAATCTTAGTTAAGGATCAAAAAGCTCATGAAGAATTGAAATAAAATTCTCATATATATATATATATATATATATATATATATATATATATATATATATATATATATATATACATACACACACACACACACACATATATATATATATATATATATATATATATTATTTTATTAATTAATATTATTATTAATTTTCCAACCTATTCAAGATGGTCTTTTTCTCTCTAACCTTTTTTAACTTCTTGTCCTTTCCTAACAAAATGCGTCACAGGATTCAGGTACAGGTTTCAGGTTCAAGTCTTTTTTCAGTATTCTTTTGACTGTCATGGGTGAATGCTCATTTCGCAAGACAGTGGGAGTGTCACAAAAATATTTTAACCTGTTCTCTATCTAGATGAATAAATAAAGTGTTTTTTTCACTTACTCTTACGATATGATTAAGATATGGTATTAAGCTGAGTAAATGTATTATCCGAAAACCTGGAAAAAAGAAACTCAGTTTACTGTTTTCTTTTCTAGATATTAAACATTTTGTCGGATGGGCGATTATGCTGCAACACGATTTGGACAATTTTGCTGTTATACCCGGTATATATATATATATATATATATATATATATATATATATATATATAATTAAACGAACAGTGACCGAATTTTCACCGTTTTATCTCAATTGGGGAGCAGACTGTTACCTACATTCCAATACACTATCGCGCGGCTAAGTATCGTTTATACAAAAAAGCCATTAAAAATACTAAATTTTCTTCGTCATTTTAAATGATTTCTAGAATTTTTTAGACTAATTTCATTGACTCACTTATATTTGTTTATATTTTAAGAAATAATATTGATGCATTTAATTTCATCTCCAAAGGCGTAAAGTAAATTCGACAATGTTTTATCTCTATGCTTAATCTTACTTATCCTACCTTTTGGACCAAAAACAAATAAAAGGTCATACCCTGGACAAGTTACCACCACGAGATCTCTAAAAGATCAGCATACCGTGATCAAAACATGTTCCAAACCTAATGAAAACATAGTTTTATCGTCAAAATCGTTATGTCATTATTGAGAGGAAGGATCAAAGCATTATTAATTATTTAGTTTCCTTTTTGAAACATTCGAAATTTTGATTAAAATATTTGTTTTTTCTTGCGTCAGCGATTGTACTAACTTTTAGCATGGCAAATTTTCGCCTCCTGATAGACACATTAATTTGGAAATTATTGCAAAAATCAAATAATTGTTGGGTTTTAATTATATTTTCAGGAATTATTTACAAATGAATCAAATTATTTTTGAAATTTTGTTAATTAGAAAATCTTGGTAAAACTATTTTTATTTTAAATGTGTTTCTCATAAAATGACATAATTTTAAGAAAGCTTGAGAAATTCATCAAGATTATTTTTTTAATGACAATATTAGTTAAAAGCAGTATTTAAGAATTTAAATCAACGATTATTAATTTATTTATTTTAATTTTATGAATAATATATGTTAAAGACGATTAAAAAAAATTACTAAATATAAAATGGATTGCTCTTTCAATGTTCTGTCTATGGATTCTTCCAATCGAGTGTTTCATAGAAAATACCCAAAACTCCACCGAATTTCAAATTAATTTCTTCGTAGATTGTTTTAACATTTAGATATTTATCAAACCTTAACCTCCCAAATATGCACGTTAAAGTAACGCGAACTGACAGCGTCTAAGAATTTGAATGAAACCTGTCGTGTAATTTATTGGGGTTGTTGTAACTTCTTCCTTTAATGTCGTTCTTATCATTCACCCCTTAGCCATCTATATCTAAAGACGAGACGCGTTAAATTTGAGCAACATCTAGCCGACACACTGGGGTTAAAATAGGAAACTAAAATGATACATATGACACACTCATATCCTCTCTCCCACCTCACTTCCTCACTTCGTTAACTTTGCGTATACTTGATGAGGTCCGTCAAAAACGTGTGAATTTCTTTTCATTTTTCATTTCAGCTTTTGGAAATAAAGTCTGATGATCCAGAACCCTGTTAAAGGGGTTATAGTGAAATAGCTTATTATATGGAATCTTAACGTGGTCTGTCTTTTATTCAAACATATCTGCTCTGAATTTTACATTGAGCTCTCTGGATATCATCCTCCTCAGGTCTACCCATACGGATTACCTAAATTTGCATAAACTCTCTCTCTCTCTCTCTCTATATATATATATATATATATATATATATATATATATATATTTAAATAGATTTTTCATGGTACAGAACTTAAGGATTGCTTTAAAAGTATTAACTTTAACATTACAAGGTATAATGAGGGATAAAAAATAAAAGGAGGGAAGAACAACCGGTTTCGCTTCCACTCATCGAAGTTTTTTTTTTTTTATCGAGAGAATTTAAAGTAAAATATAATAAGTAAACGATAATAGCAATATATACACCCACACGAATCGAAACTAACTTGTGAATGTAATATAAA
Source organism: Acanthosepion pharaonis (assembly GCA_903632075.3). NCBI lineage: Eukaryota > Metazoa > Mollusca > Cephalopoda > Sepiida > Sepiidae > Acanthosepion > Acanthosepion pharaonis. The sequence goes on along the minus strand of CAHIKZ030001630.1, from coordinate 110,850 downwards.
GTATATTCATTTAATTTCTCCTCTTGACTGCAGACGCACAATCAAATCATTATTTTCAATTCGATCAGTAAACGAATTTCTTCTTCGCAACTCTTTATTCGTCCTTTCTTCTCTATTTACACTCTCCCTTACCCTCCTCTCTCTCACGCTCTCTCTTGTCACTCTATCTATTGCCCTCACTCTTTCTCTCTTTTGCCCCTCTCTCTTGTTTCTCTCTCTCTTCCCTCTTTTTCTTCTCCCCTTTCTCTTCCCCTCTGTCTATTTCTCTCTTGCCCCCTCTCTCCTTCCTGCCCTTCTCTCTCTCTTGCCCCTCTCTCTGTCTTGCCTCTCTCTCTTCTCCCCATCTCTCTTGTCCCCTCTCTATTGCCCCTCTCTCTATTTCACCTTCACTCTCTTGCACCCTCTCTCTCTAAATTTTCCCCTCTGTCTCTCTTCCACCCTCACTCTTTCTCCCCTATCCCTCTCTTGACCCCTCTCGCTTTTCCCTTCTCTCTCTTTCTTAACTCTTAGCTCTCTCTCACTCATACTTCGCTCTCTCTCTCTCTTGTTCCCTCTCTCTCGCTTTTCCTTTTTGTTTCATTTTTGGCTCTGTTCAGTTTTATTCTAGATGCTATCCGTTTGCTATGAACTGTGATAGTAGATATTGATTTTCGTGTCTGCATTTCCGATCTTTGGTTTAGTAATTCCTTTGGTTGAGTGTGGGAAATTATTGCAACTTTCTCGTGTAGTCACCTTTTGATAAGTTATTGTAGGCTGGTGCAGTTTTCATGATTACCCCGTTTATTTTTGGTCTGATGTTTCTGCTTTTAGTTGCCATATGTATGTGGACAGTGTGGAGCTGTTGGAGTATTTTCTATTGGAGAATGAGAGGTCGTGGGTGTATTTTCTTTGCTTGAATGTTCCTTCTGTGACGCTAATATAGTACATTCTAATGTTGTTTGCGTTTACCTTAGCTTTGAATACTATGTTCGTTTGTAGGCAATTTCCTTGTAGTGTGTATGTAGTGTTGTCACAATATTTGCATTGGGGGGGGGGCTTTGATTATCCTATTGAAAGTTATTATTTTTTGTTGTGGCGTTTTATTATTTATGTTATGTTTTTAGTGCAGCTGTGGCTAATTTTTACGGTGTTTTTGTTTAATATTTTTGTTAAATCACTTCATAACAATTTCCTCAACCATTAGTACTGCTTTTTAACACTGTCATTATTTTAATTAGCGTCATTATCATTGTTACATTATCTGTATCATTATCATCATCATTATCATGGTTAGCACAATTATTATCATAATTACGATCGTTATTATTACCCCCACTTTCTTACACTTTCGTTTCCATCAACATTGAGGCTAAATTTACCGTTAACACGTCAATAACTATTATTAATATATTAATAATAATTAATATCAGAGTTATTATCACTATTAGCATAATCACAATCGTCAACAACACACAAGGATTTAACGTTGAAAATACAAACATCATCGTCACAATGCCTACAAACAGAACCAAACTTAACCAAAAAGCCAGACCAATAGAAGTGTAAGTCCTCTTCTACATGTGTGTGTGAGGAAAGGTAATTTTATCTGACGGCGCAGGCCGTAGATATGAAAGGCGTCAAGATCACTCCTACCTGCTACTTGTTGAAAGCGACATCGCTACATATAAAAGCTAATATTCATGTTAAGAAAATAAACAAATAAAAAAAAAAACACATGAAAACTACGGATAAAGTTCATTTTCTTCATCAAGTTATTCATTTCTGTAGTTCACTGTTAACAAGCAGAATTTTTTTTTCTCCTGATGATGGCCATGTTAGCCGAAACTAGTCGAAGAATCTAACTGAAATAATAAAAACGAAAAAATAATGAATATATAACCCAGTTTGTCTGAAAATTTTAAATTTTAATATTTTTTTATTATTCAAAACATATATATATATATATATATATATATATATATATATATATATATATATATATATATATATATATTTAAGCATTTTACATTTATCGTTACAAGGCAGGAGTGCCACTACCAAAGCAAGAGAGTATAAAGACGGATGTTTGAGGAAAGGATATAGGAGGATGGGATCAAAAATCAAGGCAACAGATGTTGATTGGCATTACATTTTTATGTTTGAAGATTATAGCCACCAGGCAAGCAAATAGTAGGAATGGAGTTCTACTGATGTGAAGTGCAAGAGAAGAAGCTGTTGGAATAGAAGAGTCAGTTGCATTTAACTATTTTGACACTGAAAGTGAGAGGACCGAGATGTCACCCCAAGCAGCACACTTAAACCCATGCAGATGAGGTAAAGTAGCTCGGAAGAGCAGTTGCCATGAAAATATTTGTAGAAAAGACAGAGGGAATCAACAGTAGGTCTGTGAGAAAGTGACTTTGGTCGAGATGCCAGATCAGGACCTGTCACATTGCATATCCGACTCTGTATTTTGTCTAGGACCTTGAGATGAACAGCGGAAGCAAGACAATAGCAACAGTATTCAATGCAAGGACAAATGTTCGATTTGTTTATTAGGTTGGACTCAGGCGAGAAAAACCTTCTTGCAATGAACAGATATATTTTTTTTTATATTATGATGGGCGCTAATAAAAACATGTTTAAGGAAAGAATTACTGCCTAAATACATCCAACATATATGGTTTGCATGTTGAGTTTTTTAAAATCTCAAATATTCATGTGGGTAAAAATGTCAATATGAATAAATAGTTTTTTTGTCAAAATAATGTGATCATTGGAATCAACTCTATGTGATGATTCTCAGTTTCACGACTCAAGCGATCGTCAGACCATAGATTGAAACTGACAGTCAGTAAGCAGTGTTGAGTTCTATGTCCTCGCTGTTTATGTGCGCGTGCGTGCGCGCGTGCTTACTTACTGGTATCAGTAAATTAACTTTTCTGAGACACGATCATGATAATAGACCAATAACTGCTAGATTTTTTCCCATTGTATTCGCCATGCTCTTTTCTCTTGTGAATCATCAGTAAGTGGACCGCAACTATTGCAATCAATTTCTTCGACACGTGTGAAATCAAAATCTCGCCACAATCAACATCGTGACTGTTCGTCAACCAACTTTCGCGTGACTTTGCTATTTTTGCGCACACTAACCTCTGCCTTGTATTAACATTGTCGAAGCCTTTCAGCCTATTATTCCTTCTTTTACCATTTATTTAAAATCGATATAGTATTCTTCGATTAAACGATAATGATATCCGGTAATCTGTATGTGTTAGTACATTGCTGAGTAAATATGTGCATATATATGTACACACACACACATATGTGTATGAATGTTACACAATCCTTAATATATATATATATGTGTGTGTGAGTGTGTGTGTGTCTGTGTGTCTGTGTCTGTGTCTGTGTGTATGTGTGTGTGTAATTATAGACAGAAATTTTTTCCCAAACAATTTCATACACATATATACATGCTACTAATATGTAAATTCTTGTTACATACGTATCTTGTTTTCTCTCTCTCCCTATCTCTCCTTTCGCTCTCTCTCTCTCTCTCTCTCTCTCTCTCTCTAGATACGTTTTTTTATATATACATACATACATATATATATATATATATATATATATATATATATATATATATATATATATATATATATATATATTTTAACATGAAACAGTCTATCGCCTCTCTAATTGTAAAATTCAATGCCCACTATCATATTTACGTAAACTTCAACAGATAAATATAGCATAAATTAAAACTATATTTTATCACACACATATATATATATATATATATATATATATATATATATATATATATATATATATATATATATATATATATATATATATATATATAGAGTGAGAGAAACAAAGCGAAAGAGAGAGATGCAGGTTGTCCCAAAAATCACCGTACACTTTCTATTTTTCCTTTTTCTTTTCAAGTGTCACCCAGAGAGACGTCCGTGATGCCATCAGCATTTGACATCTTAGGCGTTGCAGTTAATTTTATAAGTTTATCATTCCCTTGTCCATTGCTTTCCAATTGACGTTAAAGCAACTTTGCAAAATTGTCGCCTGACAAGAATATTTTCAGTTTTCGACAGCAGTTTAGCACGATTTCAAAAAGATTTCTGGCCTTCACACTGCTCCAACGCGTACCACAATTTATTCTCTCCTTGAAAGTTTCTCGAAACTTCATCTGTTTTTGACAATGGCCTACCACTACCAACACTGATGAAAACACCGAACACCAGGTGCTGGAGTTCGCGCAAAACCAGGGAAAATCCAGCCAGGGTGGGACTCCACAGGAACCCAGCATTAACAAAAGCACGATTCCGCAGATGTGATCTGAAAGTGATAATGATCTACTCTTACCGACTTCAGGATGTTCAAACGATTCAAGCGGAATATCATGATGCTTGTGTGAATCATTCCTCTTCCAAAACAACCATAATCTCTTGGAAAAATTCTGTTTCAGTGAGTAGTCTATCTTTCATTTCTCTGGTCGGGTAAACTATTTGAAATTGGCGAAAATCAAATTCAGCAGAGATTCTCGATCATGAATTAAATTCTGCAAATCTAGTGGTTTGGTGTGCCATGTTTAACACTAGTTTGATTGTACCAGTTTTCATCCGCGATATATCCGATAACACGGCTACCGTTGCAGATGAAAATTACCTGGAGATGATTCAGGACTTTGCTGTGCAACAACTTCAGGTAAAGAATGGCCATGCTAATGTCTTTATTTCCCTTCACTTTTCCAGATTCGTGGCGGTGACCATCTCAGGAATGTAATATCCAAATCTTAGATAATATGTTGAACACTTGCATATCAGTTATGTAATAAATATATTTGGTAGTCGATGTCATTTTCTATCCAACATACTTGCATTTAAAATGTGTCCCATCATTTTATTTTATTTTTAAGGGTCTCAGGAATATTTCCTGTCTCGTCGCCTTTTTGTGTGTGTGTATATATCTAAATACGTCTGCGTGTTTATGTATTATAATCTGATTGTGTATTTATTATCTTTTGCAAGATGTCATCCTCCCCTGCCTCTATTTACGATTCAAATGTATCTATGTTGTCATGAAGTTCGGAGCAACATTTGATCTTAACGTTTATTCGAACTTAATTTCAATAAAAACAAAATAAGTAGAATAACATATGTATTTATTTTTATTTTTCCTCAGTAATTTTATAATTTTAAACTTAATATTAAATTTAAATTTTAAAATGGGTAATTTTTAATTTCAAATTTTATCGTATAATGTAATATTTATTAGCTAGAATAAATACTATTTTAGTCTAACACCAACATTAAAGCATTAAATAATTATTATAACCTTAGTCAAGTTTTTTGAATTCTCGTATACTTGTATCTTGATTGGTCATTCAGGCTTATGTAACAGCGTTTCCCCTTAGCGAGGGGTGTTTTATTGATTTTTTTAAAACCCTTTATTCTACATTCAACACCAACACTTAATAAGACACCAGAAGTGTTGAAACAAAATGGCTATTTTTGTAGTGATTTTATAACATATTTATGTTATAATTTTCGAATAAATAGTTGTATTTGCTCTACTCTGTATTGTGCACTTTTTTAAGAATAGTATTTGTTGGTTACTGGAATCTATTCCGTATATACCAATCCTATTCTGCAAAAGTTTTTGATTATAATATGGATTTTTTTAAAATATATATTATACTTTATTTTCCATATTTTTGCTACACGTGTTTCTGGTCTCGTGAAATTCATCAGGCAAAGAGTGGATATTTCCACATATTTTTAATAGGAATTAATTTTCCTTATGTTCTTCGATGTTTATCCATGGTCTTTTTTGTGTAGTAGTAATCCAAATATTAACGGTTTTTTACAGAGACGCACAAATGTATTTTTTTTCATTACAGGAAACGCCAGCTTTGCGAAAAAAATAATAATGATTTATTATTTAAGCATACACACAAATACACACATTTCTTTCTTTCGTTTTTCATCTGATGAAGCCTAATAAAAGCGAAACGCCTTATCAAATCTAGTTTCAATAAAAAATTTTCCACCTGACATATTGTACAAACTTTTTCGGGATTCTGTATCCATTTTATACACATAAAAATGTATATTTGATTTAGAATTATATATAAAATATAAAAAAAAAACTAATAAATAAATATATGAATAAATAATAATAAATAAGCATTTTAAATGTTATGATTATTTCCGATCGTAAAAATTATCTCTAAACAAAATAATTCCTCATCCACCCACTTTTATTAATCACCCAGTGGCCTATATATGTAAAGCCTGCTATAAGTGTACTTGCTCGAAAATTAATACTGAGGCGTGAAACTGATGTAATTTTCCCTGTATAAAGTTTTTCATTCTATTAGTTGAGACGCGCTGGAATAGCTTAATAACTATCATGACTTAAGAATTTCAGTCATTGTGTGTTCTTAGGGACTATGGTTGTTCCAGGCTTCTGGGGAATGAATGATATTATCAATTCACCGTCGCAAGACTCGTTACCAACCAAGAGATCTGAGTCCGCATCTCTGTTTAACTTTAGCTGAAGGGAAAATTTAAGCAGTGACGAGGACGGTCATTATTTACATTTGGGACTTCTTGAGAACACCGGTTACTGTAAGCGACCGCCTACAATCTGAAATATTTTTCTTAGACTTTAACCGTTGGAGCACTGCGTTCTGAACAATTTTAACCCTTTAAGTGCTGTGTTACTGAACAATTTTAATCGTTTTGCCTGAGTTGCTGCGTCAAAATTCGCAAATAATTGCTATGTAATAATTCGAAGGGTTAAATTAACCACGAAGGGTTGGTTACCCATTAAAACAAGAAATCAATCAATTTTCTAGAGTATTCGACTGGAAGTCAATAAAGTGAACTCGGATTGCAATTTTTTCTTCTTTTTTTTTCCCCCTCCAAACCGCATTATCCGAGAATTCCTCTCTTATGCTAAACACCGACGAGATTATTTCACACTACCAGGATTCGCCCGCTCGCTCTTGCTTCGCAAATTAATATATATTCAATACTTGAAGTATTTGAACCAAAAATTTTAAATGAACATTTCATTCATAAATTGGCTTGTCATAAATAAGGAAAGTTTTACAAATTAATGCCAACTTGTTGAAGGCCAAGTAAAATGGAAATTTCAAACACTTTTCTATGCTATATAAGACAATATTCCTAAACAGAACTATTTTTGATATGAATATCAAAACAATCCTTGAATAAAAGAACTCTAATAAAGGACGTCTTATTAATGAAATATACTTTATTTAAACCAATATGAACATTAGTTAAACCTGAAGAGTGATATCACCTAGAAGTGGATAATATATAATACAGAGATTGAACTTTTATCGTGTAAATTGCTATAAAGTATAGCTGGGATTTTTTAACCCCAGAATTCATTTGATACTTTTGCTCCAATCTCGCATAATATACGTTTTGCTTAATTAGTTATTATGTTCCTTTAACTCTTCAAATGTTGAATGTATAACGAATTCTAATTTCTATTTTCACATCTGTACACTATATTAATTTTATCTCATAAATTATCCCCTGTTCTGTCACCCATGAAATAAAAAAGATTTTACGGAAAATAAAGATCTACGTACATCAAATCCTTTTTTAAATTAATAAGCAGCAGAAGAATTATCGTTGAACTTTTAAAAGGTAAGCTTAAACATTAATTTAATACTTAAATGCAGGTATCAAGTTGGAGTTCTTCTGTAGTTTATTGATGCTTATCGAATCTACTCCTCCCTAGCTATTGTGATGATGGCCAAACCAAGAGTCTTCCACAACAGCTAGCTTAAATGCCGCCCGATAGGGCGCCTTTTAAGCTAGTTAATAATAAAACGTGCACTGCAATTTTAGATGCAAAAAAATGAGTTACTCCCCTTGAATCATGAAAGCAGCGATAATGGCTAGTATAATATATTAATATATATTTTTAGCCTCGCATAATCTGGCAACCATGAATCTGAGCTCAATGAAAATCGTTCACCTGCGACTTTTGAATGAGCTATAAATCATTGAAATCGGACCAGTGGAAGTGGAGGAGTTGTTTACACACACACACACACACACACACACACATACACACACACACACACACGTACGCGCGCGCGCACAAACACAGATACCTACACTCTACTTTATATATAAGATTAAGATATCGCAAACACATAAATACAAGTTTAAAAATCCGTATTTATTAAAAGTTTTTGTTATATATGTGTGTACTTGATTCTGTGTGTGTGTGTGTGTGTGTGTGTGTGTGTGTGTGATGGCATTCTTTATTATAGGCTAAGTTACCGGACATATCTCGTCCAGATCTGGAGGCCTATCTTAAATCTCACCCTTCCACCGATTGCGAAGCGATTTACTTACGGTTCATAATAACAGCAGTTCGCCGCTGTAGTCAGTTTAAGAAATTGAATACGTGCATTATTAATTTGGCTCAAAAAAGGAATCTATTTATTTTGATATTTTTCTTTTCTAGTGTTTTATTACAATTAATATATAATTTGGCAGAGTTTCGGATCTCACCCCGTTTTCAAGAGTCTACGAAATGCTATATAAATTTTAATATTTGAATTAATTAACTGTATTAAAATAGATTTAAGAAACAAAAACTATAATTATAAATTCTGGAATAAAATATCAAATGAAACAAGATGAAGATGAAAATAAACTTTTTATTCTTTTTCATAAATAAACTCACTATTGCCATGCAGACTTATTTTGCGATAAGTATATTTTTTTAGGATTTTAGAAGTATTTAGAAAAATTGACTCTTGCCTACATACTAAGCCCGACAAGGTTAAGATGACAGCTGATGTACAAGATGAGCTCAAGACCATTGTTAACTTGGGCAAAATATGGCTTGTCAATTTTAACGCCTCCAAAACTAAACTTATCTCGGTTAATCAACTGAGAGAACTTTCTCTTATTTACATAGGCATAGCTGATGCTATCCTCCTATGCTATAACGAATTCATTACAAGGTCTCCTGCTAAGAAAGTCGGTTTACTGTGTCTGGCGAAACAGTACTTCTCTCCTGAATCTATCTTGTATATCTATAAGTCTACCATTCGTCCATACTTAGAATATTACTGACATATATGATCCGGTGCCCTTCGATTTATGTTGAGCACCTTCATAAGATCGGAAGAAGAATTATCAATATTATTGGTCCTGATCTGGCAGGTCGGCTTTACTCATTTGCCCACAGACGTAAATTTGCCTCTCTGTATCTTATTTTTATATAAATTCTTTCAATGTTACTCTCCGGATGAGATCTACGCTATAGTAAATAGACTGTGTGAATTTAAGCGCAATACTAAACTGGCGGCGAGATCTCATCAATTTTTACCGTTCATCTAGTAAGATGCAGCCGTAAATTCTATGCTGATAGTTGGCATCTACGCTGACGACAGTAACATTTTCTCGTGTCCGACAAGGTTAAAATGACAGCTGATGCACAAGACGAGCTAAAGACCGTCGTTAACTATGGCAAAAGATGGCTTGTCCATTTTTAAAGACTCCAAAACTACATTTCTCTCTATTAATCATCTGAGAGATCTATCTCTGCCTTACTTCAACATGGCTGATGCTATCATCCAAGAAAGTGACTTGTTTCATCATCTCGGTCTAAAGTTCTCAGCTGACATAAAATAGAAAGAACAGAAAGGGGAATCCGACTCTAGCAAACAAGTAGAAATAATATGAGAAAATTTGGGGGTGAGTTCGGAAAACCGACAAAAGAACTAAGAAAACAATACACAAATAAAGCAGGGGGTTTGTTTTTGTGCTCTCTGGTTCAAAAAGAAAGACATTATTGCCATGCAGACTTATTTTGTGATAAATATACTTTTTAGGATTCTAGAATACCTCGAAAAAATTGACTCTTAAAATACCTGGTTTAGCAGCAGAGTGTGGGTTAATGTTTTTTACACCTCGTTTATAACATGTAAAATATCGAGTAAAATTTATTGAATTTAATTATGTTATTAACTATACATGATTCTCTTAATGAATAATCTTTCAGGTCTTAACAGTAAATCAAACTAAAATATAACATACCTTTTGAAAAAAAAAACGTTTTAGAAAGAAAAATGCAAATTCGCCATAAAAAATTGAATATTATCAGCAATATTTCTGAATAAGAATATCCTGCATTCTTAAATAAATTTCGCATTCTATAAACAGAATAAAACAAATTTCAGCAGAAATTAAACAAAACATTATTAATATTAAATTTCTTGGAAAGATTAATAAATTATTTCCTTACCTCAAGTGAAATTAAAATGTTACATTTCGCTATAAGAAGCATAGTAAAATATTCGACATACTTTTTTCTATTGTTAGAAACCCTAAATAGAGAATATTCAAAAAATAGTTGATCATTAGATTATTTGTTTTATGAATAAAAATTTCATAAAGAAGAATATTAAATTTAATTGTAAAATGTTAAATTTACTGCTCATTAGAAAGATCAAGTTTCATGAATTACATTCGTTTACTAAATTTTGAACAAATATGTTTGTTTATGCAAGATAGAGAGGGGGAGATGAACATAAGGTATAGATAGATATGAATAAACTGAGATAGATAGATAGATAGATAGATATGATAGATAGATATAGATAGATAGATAGATAGATATGAATAGACTGATATTAGATAGAGAGAGGGGAACATATATATATATATATATATATATATATATATATATATATATATATATATATATATATATATATATAGAGACAGAGAGACAAAGACAGAGAGAGAGGGAAATGAACAGACTGGGATAGATAGATAGATAGATAGATAGATAGATAGATAGATAGATAGATAGATAGATAGATAGATAGATATGAACTGAGATAGGTGGATATGAATATAATGAGATAAATAGATATATATATATATAGAGAGAGAAATGAATAGAAAGAGATAGATAGATAGATAGATAGATAGATAGATAGATAGATAGATAGATAGATAGATAGATAGATAGATAAACTTGTGTTTACAGGAGTGCATTTTTAAATTACTCCCTTTTTCTTTTCTTTTTTTCTTTTTCTGAATCTTGACAGATTTTTTTCTTCATATAGTATCGGTCAGTACGTCTTTTCGGGCGCAAAATTAATTCTTTACAATCACTTTCTGAGGGACTTAATTTTGAAACAGATTAACCGTTACGTCTTTGAATGATTGCATATCATTTGGTAGCATTTGATCTGCGAAGGTGAACAACGTTCATATTGATCAGTTCCGAATGAGTGACCCTTTAAAGATTCGCGTTTATGCCCGTCAAACTCAAAGACCGTTTAAGAAACCAATTCCTTCTCTCAGACCTTTTTGATCGCTGAAGCACAAAGCATCTTCATGCTATCTTGCGTAGAATCTCGACCAACGACTTTAAATTCGCCTCATATGATGTTGATTCCCGTAGCAGACTGGTTGAATATTATAACTATCACAGACGTTAGATATAAGCGACTTTTATCTCCTTTGTTTCTCATGTACAAACGCTGAAATTAAATTGAAATGCCAAGAAAATAGAGTTTAATAGTACACCGGATGATTTTATCCTTCCCCATGGACAGAAATAGAATCAGCCTGATGACATTTGCATGACGTAATAGGTAAAGAGGTAGTGTAGATGTGGCATCCACGCGAGTTGATCATTTAACGCCGCCTTTCTTCGAGATCGTTGGGCTCAGAATAATGAGACACTTTGTTTCTGTTGAGGTAGCTACTCTAGGGGTTTTTTTTATCCCACAACGGTAACAAGGGTGTAAATGCAAGCAGAGAATTCAGAACAGGATTTGAAAGCACGTCCAAACCGCCGTGGATAACAAGCGATACAAGAACTCTACCGACGGAGAAATGTGAAAACCGCGGTCCCCCAACAGATGATACAAAAATATAATCACCGGCCCCTGATAAAGATGACCCATATTTATGTAAGTGGGCATCGCATCAGCTCATATTCCCCGTTGTACAGAGTCCATCACAATCTCTAAAGTTTTATAAATGGCAACTCTAAAGGGCGTGACAGCTCTAGTCATGACAGGTTCTTATTTGCTACTGCTCCTAACAAATGTAAGCGAGTCCTCGAAGGAGCTAAGTCCCTATTTTCTGAGAGAATTAGACACCGCATAATCTCAAAAAATGGCTCTCGTGATTACTGGTGTCTCTGCAAAGGAGTACCAAATAATTGCGATGTCTCTATTACCCACCCTTTCATCGATTTGAGGTGTTATCATCGTCTACTCATAAAGCTAAATGCTTTGCCTGTAAATTCTCCTCAAACTCTACTCTTTACTCATCTGGAGTATCCCTGTATAACTTCCCACTTTGAACTGATTTTCTGTTGAGTGATATACATATACTCCTTTCTATGATTTCAGCTATCATCTCTATACTTGATTTAGAGCCAATGTTATCACTGTATTATTCATTAAGGTGTGTGCTCTCGAACTGGCTCCTGTTCTCTCTAAAGTGTATAATAAATGCCTCGCTTTCTCCTGCTTTTCTGCTTGCTGGAAGTCATCGTTTGTTGTTCCAGATTTTAAAAACTCTAGTGAACCGTCCGACTCATCCAACAATCGGCATTCTGCCTATTGTGTAGAATTTCTAGAGACCCTAATCAATGCTGAATTTGTTCATCATCTCCCATCGGGGGCCTTTTCTCAGACAAGGAATAAGGTTTTCGTTTCTCCAGTTTTTTCAGGTCAATTGCTGATGTACTAACGATACAAGCGGAGAGAGACTATCGTGCTCTACATAAAAAAAACCCAGTGAAGCCTGGGCTGTAGCTTTGGACAGAGTCTGTCATTCAGGCTGAAAAACTACGGTACCCCTGAGCATATTTTTGAGCTGATCCAGTCGTTCCCATCAAATCGAATAATGAATGTTCTCCTGAACGGCCACTCGTCTACATCCTTTCGTACTAAGGCAAGTGTCCCCCGGGGCTCCATCTTTGGTCCTACGCTGTTTCTAATCTTCATTAACGACCTTCCCGGTGACATCAGTTCTCACATTGGCATCTACGCTGACGACAGTAATATTCACTCCTCTCTCGATACTGTCCGACAATATATATATATATATACAATACGATATACAATACGACCTCAAGACAGTCGTTAACTGGGGTAAAAGATGGCTTGTCAATTTTCACACGTCCAAAACTAAACTTATCTCTGTTAAACATCTGAGATTTCTCTTATTTACATAGGCATAGCTAATGCTACCCTCCTATGATATAACGAATTTATTATGAGGTCTCCTGCTAAGAAAATCGGTTTACTGTGTCGAGTGAAACAGTACTTCTCTCCTGAATCTATCTTGCATATCTATGTCTACCATTCGTCCATACTTAGAATATTACTGACATATATGGTCCGGTGCCCCTTCGATTTATCAGGGGCTCCTTGATAAGATCGGAAGAAGAATTAGCAATATTATTGGTCCTGATCTGGCAGGTCGGCTTTAGTCATTTGCCCACAGCCGTAAGTTTGCCTCTCTGTATCTTTTTTTTTATATAAATACTTTCAATGTTACTCTCCGGATGAGATCTACGCTATAGTAAATAGACTGTGTGAATTTAAGCGGAATACTAAACTGTCGGCGAGATCTCATCAATTTTTACCGTTTATCTAGTAGGATGCAGCCGTAAATTCTATGCTGATAGTTTTTTTTATCTCGCACTTCTCGCTTGTGTAACTCCCTCCCGGCCTATTGCTTTCTAGAGAACTTTAATTTGCAAAATTTTAAATGCAATGTCAATTGCTACCTACTGTCCTCCCGATTGCTCTATTCTCTTTAACTTCATCATTAATGTTTCTGTTCCTAATTCCTCCACATCCTGTAATCCCTTGCGTGTTAGCGACTGTACTGCCTTTGCTTTGGGTGACACTGATTAAAAAGTACAAGGACCTGAAATTAGTAACGTGGAATTTAAAGACAACATTACCTGTTCTTACTGAGTTATTTAGAATTATATCAAAAGGAGGGAACAAATATGTAGGCCCTAAAATGTATCGTGATATTCTTAGTGCAGCTTAGATGAGGTACAACGCCGAAAGTATGAGGCATCCAGTAAGGATCGAACTCACTATTCAGTTGCATCTGATTCAGTGAGGCAAGGTTGCAAACAATTAAACAACGTCGAAGTACTCAATATTTTAAATATATAAATTGCAAAATATCATACTCATGTGTTTCCCACATTTTGCGGAGGTTTTTCTTCATTTATTGATCAAAGTATTTTTTTCCTCTCTGATTTTTTTTTTTTTTTTTTTTTTAAGCATTGTGCCCCAAGCAAGGCGTGAAGCCACTAGGATGCAGGGGGTTTGGAGCGAGAGCAGATAAGAGTGATAGGAGAAAGGAAGAGGAGAAGGATAGTGGGTAGATCAAGGTAATTGGAGATGTCGATTGACATTACATTTGAATAGTTGGAGATTATAGCTTTCAGGGAAACAGTAATTGGGGGGCGTTCCACTGGCGAGAGGTGCGAGGTATGAAGCTATTGGAGTTTCTTCAGACGGCTACATTTGAAGGTTTCTACGGTGTAAGGGTGAGAGCGGGATGCCAGCCTCGTAGGGCGCTTGAATTCATGGAGTCTGGGAACCAGAGAGAGCAGCTCATCAGAGCAGTTACCATGGAAGTATTTGTAGAAAAAAAGACAGAGAGGGCGACGGTGCGTCTGTGAGAGAGTGACTGCAAGCAAGACGCTAGATCAGGGCCAATTAGATTACATATCCTTCTCCGGATCTTGTCGAGAACTCCGAGGTAAGCAGAAGGTGCTCCAGCCCATATATGGCAGCAATACCCATGCAAGGGCGAATGGTTGTTTTATATATTTGAAGTATCGATTCCGGGAGAAAAATTTCCTGGCTCGGCACAGAGAGCCAACTTTCCTCGCGGTGGAAGAAGCAATTGACTCAATGTATTTGTTCCATCTCAGGTCAGCAGTCAGCGTGAGACCGAGCAGACGCAGGGAGTTGCTCTCAGGAAGTTGACTATCAGACATTTTAATGGGGGGGCAGGAAAGGATCTCTATGGTGGTTAATGGAGAGTAATTTAGTTTTAGTGGCGTTAAAGTTGACCAGCCAATTCTTGCCCCAGTTAACAACCGATTGGAGGTCCATTTCAAGACGCACGGCCAGATTAGTTTTGTCGCCGACACTAGACTTGTTTTTGAGGCAGGAGTAAATTGTAGTGTCGTCTGCATAGATGCCGACCTGGGAATCTATAGCTTCAGGAAGGTCATTGATGAAAATGAGGAAAAGAGTGGGGCCAAGGATGGAGCCTTGGGGCACACCTGCGTTAATGGAGTAGGATTGCGTGGCATCTTATATTTGAGCTTGTTAACAGAGTGAATCACGAGAGACACATTTCGAACAACAGCGAGAACAAGAAAAGGAATCCGATTCCTGCAAACAAGACAAGGAATCCGAATCTTGCAAACAAGACAAGTAGAAATAATATAAGAAAAGGTGGTAATTGCAAACAATGCATAAATAACACTGGGATCTGTTTTTTTTTTTCTCTGGTGTTATAAATATTTTCCCAACCATTTGGTTTGGTTTGATTTGTTTTGTTTTACGGCACATCAACCTCAATGGGTCATTTAATGCCGACAACTTTTTTCTTTTTTTTTCTTTTGGTAATATTTTTGGTTTGTCAAAACTGTATTTCTGTTAATATTTTTTCCTCAAAAATGTATAGCTGGTAATATTTTTCCAAAAAGTATAGCTGGTAATATTATTTTTACAAAACGTATAGCTGGTAATATTATTTTTCAAAAAATGTATAGCTGATAATATTATTTTTCAAAAAAACGTATAGCCGGTAATATTATTTTTCAAAAACTTATAGCCGGCAACACTATTCTTTCAAAAAAAAAATATGAAAACGTATGGCTGGTAACCTTTTTTCAAAAACGTACAGCTGGCAACATTATTTTTTCAAAAACGTATTATCAGAGGCCTTGCTGTTGGACGTAGTTTATCGTCATACCCAGGACGCGAATGTAGTTTATCGTCTTACCCAGGCAGTATTAATTTGGAGTTAGTGACTTAAAAAATAAAATACATTTTCACGTCAATATTTTGCCAAAATTAAATATTCATTATTCAACATTTCCACTATTGTAACCATTTCTAACGATAGATTTGGCTTTAGTAAATGCAGATCCATGTATAGAGCTTAAAATAAGTTTGAAAACACTTCTTTCAATGTCATTTAAAATAAATGCAACGGTAACAGTGAAAACAAGTCATGACTTAAGTATCTTCAGGAAATGAAAATCATTTCATTTGAGCAGCTTTCACTATTTCCAATCTAACTAGTTTAAATGCGGACAGATATGTCTTTTATACAATTTGATGTTAATAAAACAACATACCTTTGTGATCCTTAACATTATGTACAGAGATAATTCCCTGTCCGCCATTAGCATGGTTGATGCTAGACTTTCTTGGCTATACGCTTTCGAAGAACTTGAAGTTGCTGAGCTACACTGAATCAATAGATGCATCTGCTGCAAGGAAAGTTAACTCACTGTGTCATGTCAGAAGGATTTTCTCGTCAGAGTTAATCTTGCACATTTACAAATCTACCATTCGTCCGTGCATTGAATACTGTTGCCATATCTGATCTGGTGCCCCCACTGTTCATCTCAAGGATCTCAACAAAACCCAAAGAAGGATTTGCAATGGAATAGATCCAAACTTGGCATATCGTCTCCAGTCACTTTTTCACAGACGTTATGTGGCTTCCCTCCGTCTTTTCTACAAATATTTTCATGGCAACTGTTCTGTCAAGCTTTTTTACCTGGTGACATGACTACATATGTTTAAGCGTGCTACTATAGTAGCATCTCGGTTCCACAATATTTACCGTTGAAATAGTTAAATGTAATAGTCACTTCTACACACAGATATATATATATATATATATATATATATATATATATATATATATATTTTTTCTATTCATTATTTTACATCACTTCTACTCCATTTTTACATTATTTTTTACTCCATTTTTTTCTCATCATTTTTTTTTTACATTTTTTAATTGTTTCAATATTTTTAACTATTAATGTTTAATTATTAATTAATATACATTTTTATTTTAATTATAGATTTTTTTTTATATGTATTATTTTTTTAATAATTCTTTAAAATATTTTTCAACGTTTTTAATTTTTAATTTTTTCAATTTTTTTCTAAATATAAACTCTCTGATTAAGTTTGATGGTTAATTTTATATTATCTGCTAGCATATTTTGGTAAATTTTAATGGAATTTTTTTTGTTTTGTTTTTTTGTTATGTAACTAAAATATTATTATTTCGTTTTATTAACTTCTCTTTTCTTGGCATGCTTTAATTTCCCTTCGATTTTTTTCATAACCACAACTTCGGATGTTAGAGTTAATATCTGGGTCAAATTTATGTCACCTTTTTCCATTTAAGCCAGACAACATCCACCTCCACTTACCACCACTCAGGCGTTTTCTTTGGTTAGCTCAGTATCAAATTATAATTTCAACGGCTGTCTCTTCCTTTTTTAATATTTTATATCAGCCCACCAATTGCGTCGAAAAATAATAGCGTATTGACGTTAGTTGAAATAGTCTATTCTTATGAGGTAATTTTGGATTTAACTATTATGTAATTTATATGCTCTGTGATAATAAGTACATTAAACTCTTTTGTGGATCAGTTTTAATGTTTTATATTATTCGGATCCACTTGGATTATATACCAAGGGATTTATTACCCGTGCCATATATATATATATATATATATATATATATATATATATATACACGGTTATTTATTTCCTCGAAATGTATTTCTCTAGCCTTTTTATGAACTCTCTTTAACCTTTCTGAGAACGCTATTTCTCTTTCATTTCATTGTCACTATCAATTTTATTAAATTGTATTCAAATATTTTTGACAATGTTCTTCTATGCTTCATTTGGAGCATGCGAAGGCCCTTTTGCCCTTTATTCTTGTTTGCTGCCTGCCGAAACAATCACTTTCTCTTTCCTCGTAATAAGACTGTCGATCAACAACAGACTAAATATGACGTATTTTGACTGGTTGGCTTCAGTAGTTTAATTAGTACGGTACATTAGCGATCAGACAGATTACTAGGAATAATAAATACTAGTTCTAATCTCCTCGAAAGCTTATTCCATATTTCTGATTTTTCATACTAGTTTAATATAAAAAACGAAAGGAACGAAGACATAAATGAGCCCTAAAAAAGAGGGAAAAACTAATAAAAACTAAATATTCATTAAATATTAAATATTGTTTTAAAAAATCACTTAAAAATAAATTTCTCCTATTGTAGATTGATTTTTATTGTTTTTCATCAAGAAATTCCAATTAATAAGTTACGAGTTATTGATAAGAATGGCAGAAAAAATTTACCAATTCTTCATATGCAGACTTATTTAAAAAGTATCATTTTCAAGGGAATTAACTCACATAAAAATACCCAAGATTTACTTCCCTTTAAAATTACTTCCCTTAGATTATTGTTCCCTTGGTTATTTATTTAAAAAATAATTTTATTTAAAATTTATATTGTTTTTACGAAAGATTAATTAATCTATATAATTTTAAAGCTCTCTTGGTGGTTGATCTTGTTTTGTATATCTCAATAATCTATTTACGATCTCAGGTAAGAATAGACTTTTTCAAGACAATCTGTGTGGGTTATTCCAATTTGTAAAGAATCGTGCCAAAAGCCCTTCTTCACATGAAAAATGGCTTTTTCATCATTTTCTTGTGCTGTACTAGGTTTTGATTCATAAATATGTCTGTTAAAAAATAAATATGCACATTTTATGACTTAACAGGAACTGAATATTTACGTAAGTTGCATATTGTGTATGGTGTTCGTGTAATGACTATAGGTAAGGAAATGAAATTTGACCAAAGATGTTGCTGTCACTTCTTGTTAATGTACTTTGGTTCATTGCAATTTTTGTGTGCCATGTCTTTTCAGGAAGTGCTGGATCATAGCTCTCCACACCTTCTTACTCCCTTTAAGTTGTAATTTTTTTTATTCCCGTTACATCTCTACCACTTTATGCATTTATTTTTGTTTTTTAAATTTCGTTATATAGATTATTCGATGTTTCCCTTTGCCGCTCTTGCAGTAAATAAGTTATGTGAATAGCAAAGCTCTCTTGCCGCATTATGTGCCCAGGTTATGTTTCAACGTTCGTGATTCTAAATAGGAGTGAACTTTATCGTCCATTTTTTTAAAACTTGGTAAAACCGTATCTCTGTTGATTCAAGTTTCACTAACATATACAGGGTGCGATGAGTAAATTGTCGACATTTTATTTTTCAATTTAGCGCATACGCATTGTTTGTTAGTTTGTTTGTTTTTTATTTCGTCGATTGCACAGTATAATAGGGTCAGTTGGGCGCCGTCTGTGAGAAAAAGAGTGCCATGACGCCGCCATAAATTTGGAAACGACATGCTGTTCTGCCTTGAATTTGCGCCGGAAGTACCAATGCCGACATTTCAGAGTGTTTCGTTATCATTCTGAGGACAGTGGAGAGGATTCAGAAAGAGTTGGATGAGTCTAATGGTGATTACAAAGATGTTTGGAGTGATCACTAGTAATGCCGATGAGATGCCTTCATTCATCTTCTCACGTGGCTTCAAATTTAATATAGAGGCCTACATCATGTGTCTTGTGGAGGTAGAGCTGCCTTGGGTCATTAAGGTGGTTGTTGGAAAACCATATGTCTGTCAACAGGACTCTTCAGCATTCCAAACAAGCAAAAGAACCCAGTCATGACTGTCAGACAATGTCTGCGACTACATCATCCGTTACGTCTGACCATCTAACTCCCCAGACTGCAACACCCTTGATTATTATGTGTGGGGCGCAGTTGAACGAGAGACCTACAAAACTTTTGACACCGAACATGAACTGAAGACAAAGATTATGGCAGCATTCACCAACTTAAACAAGTAGACAGTCCAGAAGAGTTGCAGGAAATTCCGAAGTCCTCTGGAGGCTGTGGTTGAAGCTAATGACGATTTTATTGAGTAACTTTAATCTTTAGTATTTCAAGATGTTTTTGTGCTATTTTGGAAAATATATCTGTAAAAATGAGATGTCAGTGTTATTGTGATTGCTTATCGTCCGCTTCACACCACTCACTGTCTCTTGAACAGAAATAGAGGTTTACTACGAATGGGTTTTTGTTTCCTCTAATGTCTTTTTCACTTCCGGTGGTCCCTTATTTTTTTGGTTGCATAATCACTATTCTTGCCGTTCTTATTATTCTGTAATCCTTTACTTCGAGTGGCTCTTGCACCTTTTACAGAGGGAACATAATGGTATATAAGAATCAGCATTTTTTAAGTGTCTTTTAAACAGAAAGAGAAATGTTCATAAAATCTTCATATGATAGAATAAAGGTTCACATTGCAACCAAGAAACATTTGAAATAAAAAAAAAAAAACACTTCCAATATTCGGTTATAGTTTTGGATAAAGATCAGACGAAGAATGTTTTAGTCTTACTTTCTGTTATATATTTATAAAGATGGAAAATAATTTTGCATCACTATAAAGAACGATTCTGATTTTGACCTTGCGATTTGGAAATAAATATTTTGATAAGATTTTCAAAATATCCCGCCATCTCGTTTTATCGATTTATTAAGCGTTGTTTAGATGTGGCACAAAGCCGAAAATATTGAGAATCAGCTTGTTAGCCATTACACCCCGTCGAAATGCCCATCTTTTGTTTTAGTAACACTGATAAAATTGCGATGCCTCTCAGATATTTTCGAGTATTGTAGTGGTTATCGACGCCTAAATTTCGATTGGTGTATTTAAATCCCAGCCGAGTCCATCTGCATTTACTTTCGTACTTATATGAAACTATAAACGTAACGAATCTATTTCTTCTCTACTACCCACCTATACATTAACAGTAGGACAAACAGGGCTCAAAATCTTTAGTTTATAGTCTAGGAGAATCCCGAGCCTGAGGAGGACTGGGGTCCTATATCAACAACATGAGAATCTACAAATATAACATACATACATCTCTGTTTACAGAGTGCCGCATAGTGTGACGGAAGTGTTAAGCTGTAGATGTACATACCTGTCAGGGGTTTTTTTTGTAATAATTGCTACTTATAAATTAAACAACACATAGTCAAATAATGAGATCAGATTCTACGTTCAGGAAAATGATGGTCATGTTGGGCTAACTTTTCTTCCTCCACGGTTTCTATGGACTTTACCTTGGTCAGCTATGTAACACTTAACGGACAATCTGCGGAACACAGTTTGTACAAAGAAAACGGTTTCATGGTAGACGCTGCAAATAAATTCTGATGTGCCGGTAGATACGGCTTTTAAAACATTAAGTGCTGGACTTGTAAGTAAATACAGTCTTTTTTTAATATCCACTAGCTTTCCTTTTCAGGAACGGAGAGAAGCTAGTTAGTTCAGTAATTTGTTAGAATGTTCACTTTCTAGAAAAGATTATCTTAATTTATATACTTTCGATTCTTTTCCTACGCATGTTTTTATTTATTTTTTTTTTTTTGTTACAAATGTTTTGATAAAGATCTGTTTCTAACGACCACCTACTACCAAAATATATATTTGATAAACCAATAGTCGTTTGCGTTTGTGACATAGACCTAGAAGTGAAAGCCTCTCACGATACCCAAGCCTAAATTCTGACATGAGATCATTTACAACCCTCGTGTCCTGTTAACGTTTGTAAAGAGAACATTAAACAGCACCATGCACGTCTAGAATATTGTTAAAACGGTTATGTTGCTATTCTTTTAACAGGAAGGTAATATGCTGTTCCAGCAGAATAATTCCTACCCCATTATTCCCATGTTACTCACATCTCCTTGAAAACGTTTGACAACTTCGTAAAATCATCAAACACGTCCCCCACTGAAAATATATGTGACATGATCAGACGACGCCTCACTTAATCAGCAAACTTACATACAACTCTTGACGTAATGTGTGAACAGGAGAAAGAGGATGTTGATAATATGTTTCTGAATGATATTTCCCAGTATTAAGGTTGTATGCATCCGTGAGGGTAGTTATGTGTTGATGACATGGAGGATATACAATTTGGCTTAAATATTACTTGTTATCCTGAACATTACTGATCTATATATGTGGTCATTTACTGTAATCTAGCTATATCATCTGTATATTGGTTCTGATGTTTACACCTTTGAAAAGTGCCTGTAAACCATACCACTGGTTGACCCTAGCCTTGTGAGTGAAATTGGGTAAGCGGAACTCTTTTAACGCGCTGATAGCTGTGCTAGCACGAAGCCACATGCCTCAAATTATCGTGGCCGAGGGCTTGAGCGTGCTGGCCTTTTCAAATTGTTGATAACGCTAGATAACATGATCTGTCCCAGAAACTGTAACTAAGGTATGCTCAGCATAGTTGCAGTATAAATCACAAGTGGGCTCCGTGGGTGTTGAATTAACACAAATGTACCTGGGCAACCGACTGCAATAGGGATTGACTAACCGCCCTAGTAAACGGGTATCCTCCAATACGAGTGGCCAGCTATTATATATATCAAAGTGGGTATTGAAGTCAACATCCAGAAGCAACAGTCTGTTTCATGTTAACCGCAATCATCAGGGAATTGTCTACTTCAATATTCACTTTATATTTTTATACGTTCTATCCCTGATATTGAGCACTTTAACCCATAGTTATAGCATACCATAAAACTATATTTTATCATACATATATATATATATATATATATATATATATATATATATATATATATATATATATATATATAAATATGCCATTCAGACAATATTGTTTCACTGTATCACAGCTCCTCAGTGCGCCTAGATAACCGAATGCCTCAAGACTGGATCGAAAGCCGACTGATTTGGTTCAGTCAGAGCTTATACCACTGAGCTATCTTCACTCGACAGAACGAGTCAGACAAATCTAGCGTATTGTTTTTACAAACGTAAACAAACGCCAAGCAGCCAAAGTGTTCCATTCATTTTACTGAAGAGCTTCGCATTTACGCAGTTGACAGTTGTTTTTAGAATTAGCTTGTCGTTCAAGAGTGCTCAATTGAAAATATACATTTTTTTATATATAGATATATCGTGGTCTCTCACGTCGTTGTTCGACGCGGTCTGTTGATCCGCGCATACAGGGGGACACATTTTTAACAACGTATAAGGGACAGACACCTCAGTTCATAGGAACCGACAGCCAGACTGCACATATTATTTGATTATAGTGGTGAATGTTCTGTGCTGCATGAACTATACTTTTGAAGAGCTGAATACAGAGATCTGGTGCACCGGGTGCCACAAGGACCCCTAAACGACTCTCCGTGTATATATATATATATATATATATATATATATATATATATATATATATATATAGTGAACAACTACACTTAGAGACGACAGTCTGTTTCATGCTAGATGCAATCGTCAGGCCATGAGACCCGTGGACTGAGGATTGCATCTAGCATGAAAAATTGTCGCCTCTAAATGTTTACCTCAATGTTCACTTTTATATTTACACAAAACAAGTCTCTGATATTGAGCACTTTTATCCCATAAATATAGCACACCTTAAGACTGTATTTCTTATATATATATATATATATATATATATATATATATATATATATATATATATATATATAATTAATCGTACATTATTTTTTATTCTAACTAAGCACATAAATAATGCATAATTTTAGACCCCACTTTTTGCCATAGTTATATCTCTCGAGAATTTCAAAAGGTATTTTCTTAGTTAATTTTCTCCGAGGTGATTAGTTTATTCTGCATGAAAGTAAATTTATTTTACCAATACAGCCACCCATACTTGGTAGAATATGACCCTTCAAGAAACTTCTATTATTCGAAATCAGCAAATAATTTTGGAGATTAAATAAAATTTAATTTAATTATTTGATTAAATAGAATTTCATTTAATTTGATTTGATTTAGTTTTTATCATTCCAATTCTTCGATATCCAAATTAAACAAGAAATAAGTCAAATGTATATTTGCCAAAAGCTTTATTCCTGAAAGTAAACTGTATAAGAAATAAGAGTCTCCTGTCTAAAAGACATGTGTATTCAAACCGTCCTACAGTCATTCACGTTCTTTTCATCCGTTTAAATTTAATAAAATCAATGGAAGAGGGCAATTGGACGTAAGTGAAATATCGCGAATTCTACCACAGAGCAAAAACTGCATAAAACATACGGAGATAATTTTTTTTTTAATTTTGTACAGTATTTTCTGGTTGGTTTCATAGGTGGATTTCGTTAGCAATTTTGCCGAGCATTACGTATGGATTTATCACGTTGAAAAGATTTTCGTGTATTTGAAGAAATTTCGTGCCTTTGAAAAAAAGAAACACTTCCCAATATCACCCGTTTCCGACTATCTATGCTGATGGCACCACTATTTACTACTCTCTTAACAGAGAGTCTGATGGGTTCGATAAAATCAAATCGGCAACTGACCTCAAGAAGACGTTCAATCTGTTGTTAACCGAGGCAAGTAATGTCTTGTTAATTTTAATATCTCCAAAACGAAACTGCTCTCTATTATCTTAAAAAAATCTTTTTAGCTTTCCGTCAACATCACTGATGCTAATCTCCATAAGAGAAACTCACTTCGCATTCTTGATGTTATTTTTACCACGGACATGAAGGAGAATGATTATATTAATCAATTTCTACGTCTGTGTCTAGGAAAGTCGCTTTACTTACTGTTTTCTCTTTGCCTTTTCCATAAATATTTCCACTGTTATTGTTCTGATGTTCTGTCCCCTCCCCCAATGTCTAGCGCACTAATAGCTTGGCAGCGAGTTCTAAATGGTTTGGTGCTCTGTTATATGTTTAGAGATTCTTTATAAAATTCAAAAAAGGAATCTGCAATGTTATCAATCCTGTCCTGGCATCTCGAATTCAGTTACTTTCCCACCGTTGTAATGGATCTTCGATGTGCTTTCTTATAAATATTTTCATAATATTTTTGCTGTTGAGCTTTCCTTTTTGATACCTCATTTTCACGAATTTAAGTGCAGTGCTACATTGGCAGTTAGGTCTCACTACTGGAACTGCTAGCTGTAACTATGAGTGCTATCAGTTTCTTCTCTCGCACTTCTCGCTTGCAGAATTCTCATCCGGTTTCCTGCTTCCCTGTTAAATACGATTATCAAAGATTTACATGTAAAATCAATCGTCATCATCTGTCTCTTTGAATCTGTTCTTACATTGTATGTCTTTATTTCTTTCACTCTCAGTAACCACTTGCATTTTAGTGGCTTTTATCGCCTTGTTTGTGGCGAAATTGTTTTTTAAGAGCTCAAAAGTTTTGAAAAAGATTGTTTTATGGGATATCTAATGTCCGTGATGTAATCCGCATTAAACTGAACAATACATCAGTTGTTGATATAATGAAAGATAAAACATTGAATTTTCTATACTGGCAATGTTTCCAAGAAACAAATGAACATACAAAATTGATGAAAGATGCAGCAAATAAAAGACAACAACTAAATAATGACAGAATTGTTCAGGGAACGGAAGAATGAAGATGCAAGCGGCGTATTGTGTAATTTAAACTCGTTACCCCAGAGAATTCCGATATCTGATAATTCAACAAAATCGGTTAAAATGACAAAAGGTCTAATTTGATATGCCGCTGGAACAATGAATATCAGATTTATGGACCCGTATTAATATTTTACGAGTTCTTGTCGGTTATCTAATATATAAAAATCTAATTTTGTGTCCGCCGAAAACAGAAAATTAAATATAATGTTGCTTGTGTGCGTGTGTGTGTGTGCAAATATTACGGAGAACTCTGACATAAGTCCATTTTTATATCTATCAGTAATCTATTACGTGTAGTCTTGTTCAGCTAATACAAGGCCCAAGAGAAACTCAAGGTAGATCGTTATTGAATATAGTTAATATTTACGGCGTAGGTAAAAAATATGAGTTCAGTGGCCATTGAAAATGGATAACATTTATTTACTTATTAAGTTTTGAAAATCAGTTTTTTAAGAAATTCACGTTTTTCATTTGCCTGGTTTTATGAATGCACATCATATAGACTAAAGCTGCGATTTTAACAAATCAATTAGGCCCTTTTCTTCATATACATTTTTTTTAATCAATTACCTTTTATGAATTATCAATTTAAGTAAAATGTCGAATGAATGTATTTTAAACTCTGTTATATTTTTCTAGCCATTAATCTCGAAATCAAGCTGGGAGTGAAGTTTACAAATCCCCCTATTTTAAGAACGAAGCAATTTTAGAATGAATACAATTATTACGGCTGAGCTAACTTCCTTTCTCTTCCCCAGTTATTATGCAGCGCGCTTGACCGTTCTTCATGAAACTTAACGAATATTTTGTACAGACGAGTGTTTTGGTGTAGACATCATGATGAGAAGATGCGAGCCGGGCATATGGGATAAAGCACAAACTCTTGAAAAAATGTCGTGCTGGATTTGTGAGTCAAGAGAGACATTTTGAATAATGGCTAGCTTACCGTTTCAGTATTGGAGAGTAGGTATGTAATTTACTTCCCAACGTTGTTAGCATGTTTTCTTTCGAGGAAACAAAAACTTCATTTAAGTTATTTCTTCTTCCTTGGCATCTTTGTTGTTATAAATGTTTGGTGTAATCGTTGTACATAGGGCGGGTATTATTAAAGCTATGGGCACATTGCCGAATTGTTAGAACGTTCGCATTCTGGCTAGAGACCCGGGTTCGAATCTCACCATGGTCGATTTGGCAGGAAGAAGACTTCCTGATGTTATCAGATTGGAGGGGTCGTTCCCAGTGCCTGAAAACCATACCACGGGTTGACACAAGCATTGGAAAGTGCCTAAAAAGCATACCACGGGTTGACACAAGCATTGGAAAGTGCCTAAAAAGCATACCACGGGTTGACACAAGCATTGGAAAGTGCCTAAAAACCATACCGCGGGTTGACACAAGCATTGTGAGTGAAATTGGGTAGACGAAACCCTTCGGGGCCGTCGATGGATGTACTAGCACGAAGTCACAAGTCATCGTGGCTATAGGCGTGCGGGCCTTGTTCAAATTGTTGATCACGCTAGATAACACGCTCTTTCTCAGAAAACTGTAACTAAAATCTGCTCTGCAGATATGCAGTATAAACCACAAGGTGGGCTCTGTGGGTGCTGAGAAAACAAAAAATCTGCCTGAGCGAGCGTCTACAATAGGGATTGGTTATACGCCCTAGTAGACGGGTATCCTCGAATACGCGTGGTCAGCTATAAAATACACTATTAAGTCTTCCCTCATATATTTGCTAAACTAAACATTACTAACGTCCTAATTGGATGTGTTTTATGTACGACGAATATAAATACTTTAAAACACTTTAAATATTAATCATCAATTGGTAGTCACAA
Source organism: Acanthosepion pharaonis (assembly GCA_903632075.3). NCBI lineage: Eukaryota > Metazoa > Mollusca > Cephalopoda > Sepiida > Sepiidae > Acanthosepion > Acanthosepion pharaonis. The sequence goes on along the minus strand of CAHIKZ030001630.1, from coordinate 83,286 downwards.
TCTAAACAACATAAACTTCTATCTTAGCAACACTGTTGATGATAGAGACAGGACAAAAACTGCAGAAACTCATAGGGAAGGTAACAATGGAAAGCAAGAAGAAAGGCTTAACTATCAACTGTAAGAAGACCGAATGCATAATCTTTATCAAAAGGGTCAACCCAAGTTAGGAACTATAAATTGCAGACGTTAAAATCAAGCGAGTAGAGAAATGTCTGAAAATTGTTGTAAAAGACGGCGGAAGAAAATGATATAAAAATCTGAAGGTCCCTTGGAATAGTAAAAATTACCTACCAAAAGCTGAATTAAAAAGCAAAAGAATTTCGTTATAAAAAAGAAAAGATCACTGAAAGGTTATGTACTAGCAATCCTCGATGGGGCAGTGAATGCTGGACAATGTTCTCACAAATAAAGAGGAGACATGAAGCAATAAAATTGTGGTTCTATAAAAGGATACTTAAAAATCTATTTATAGAACATGTGAATAACAAAGGTTTTTTTTTTAAACGAAATTGGAATGAAAATGATATTTGTCCTCAGAAAACCAACTGAATTTTCTGGAACAATGTGAAAAGAAAGCTTGGACAATTTGACACTTACATCTTGCGATGGATAAATTGTTGTCATTTTATAGTTTTTATTTCGCGCATGCGTGTTGTTTGTTTTTGTTTTCGTCGACTGCATATTATAATAGAATCAGTTCGGAACGCTTTGTGAGAAAGAAAAACAGCACTATAACACAATTATCTACACCAGAAAGTTGGAAACTGCATTCGCGCCAGAAATTCCATTGCGAACATGTCAATGTTTAGGTGTCAATCGCAGGAGAGTTCAGAGGATTCGGAAAGAGTTGTAAGAGTCTAATGGTGATTACAAAGGTGTTTGGAGTGATCACTGGTGGTATCGACGATATGCCTCCATTCATCTTCCCACAGAGCCTCGGACTCAACACAGAGGCCTACATCAAACACCTTGAGAACGTAGTGCTACCCCTTTGTCAATATGGCGGCTGCTGGAAAAACTTATGTCTGTTAACTCTGCACCAATCTACTCAAGTAGAAAGAACCAGTCATGGCTGTCAGACAATTTCTGCGACCACATTATCCCGTAAATCTGGTCACCTTACTCCACAGACTGCAACCACCTTGATTATTATATGTGGGGCGCAGCTGAACGAGAGACCGAAAAAAAGTCCTTGTAACACTAAACATGAACTGAAGGCAAGGATTATGGCAGCATTCACCAACTTAAACAAGGAGACTGTCCAGAAGAGTTGTATGAAATCCCGAAGTTGTCTGGAGTCCGTGGTTAAAACCAACGGCGATTGTATTGAATCAAATTATTCTTTATTATTTCAAGATATTTTTGTGTAATTTTGGTAAAAATGTGATGTCAGTGTTATTTTCAGGTCAGCGTCATTTTGACGACAATTTATCCATCTGTACCTAGCATATTGAACATAGATAGGTAGAGAGAAACAGCGATTAATATACTTAACCTTGTAAATGGATAACTGACCATGTACTCGGAGGGATAGTGAAGGAACGAAAATAGACTACAGCTCCGAAAAATAGGGAGATGGAATGGGGGGGGGATAATACCCGACGTTCTGACAGAACACGACACATAGAAGTCACTCAGAAATTAATGTTTTAATTGTTTCCTTCCTGTAAAAGCTTAAGCACAATTTATTGACTGCCCTTCAATCTCAATTAACTTAGAATAAAGCATTGTTTCGTTTTTCTTCTTGATCTTTTCATTTTTTTAGGGCATTTCGGCACATATTTTAAAGATAAGTGCTTCCATAATCAGGCAGATGAAGTAATAACGTCGTGTGAGTTCAGTTTAGAGAGTTTTATGTTTAGAATAGGCTAAATATAGTAATTAAAATTTGGTGTATATTTATGAGTCGATTTTTCAAATTGTTAAAGTTGAATTTCTCTGTTTTAGCTAAGTATTATCTTTTTGCAAATTAATTGAAGCAACCACTTTCGTTTACTTTCTTTCACCATACGGTCAGTTTTAGACCCAGGGTGTAATCGATTTCTATTTTTACCTCAGATTAGCTCATTTGCAATGGTGTACAGTAATATGAATCTATTTTCGGAAGTGAGAAATATAATCTTTGAAAATTAGATTGCTGGTTTTGAATTTTACTACGATTTTAATATGTGCATATGTATTATTGTCTTTTTAATGATATTTCATCCATTTCTTATTGTGAGGCATTTGATTTCTGTAAAATATGTTAATGGCATTACTATCAATCTCATATCGAAATTATTATAGTCTAAGAGAAGCCTAATTTGATTGTCAGCAATATAATTCTGGGGGTTTTTCTTTCATATTACATAACTATTTTTAAAATATTGTTTAGATGAGGAGTTTAATTTAGCTATTTAGTTTAAATAGTTAATGACAGCAAATTTATATATTAAAGGACATTCACTTTTATAAATTAGGAATCAAGATTTAGAATTGGCTGATGCTTTCATACGGTGATATATGGCATTCATGTTTTATTATGTATTATAAAAATTTAAAACCAAATTATCAAATTAAAATTTCTCACCCTCTCCTACACGAAACTAAGGGTTTTTATTAATATTGTGTCATACGTGATTGCATCGTTTTTTCATCACGCTCAAACACTAATGTCTCGGCTATCGATTAGTTGTTATACAGCCATTGTCTGCAATAGACGTTACTCCAAGGAAATGCACGAAAATTGTAACGCTGCACGAACAGAATGAGAAGCCTTACCAGTGAACAAGTCTAAGTACTATAGATTTGCGCGGAAAGTCTCCTGATTTAAATCCAATGGAGAATCCATAGCCAATCTCCAAGGAACGACTTCGTGGAATGGAGATATGAAGTACTAACATTTGCACTGGGTCATGTTTCATTGGAAAAATACGAAAGAAATGTAAATAATAACGGAATTATTGGTTTTGTTTCAATTAATTTTTCTTTTGAAAATTATTTTTCATAGATTTTAAGGAAATAAATACCAAATACTTGTAACACCTTACAGAAAATCACTAATGTTTTCTTATACACTCTCAAGCAATCAGCACAAGTGACCATTGTCTACTAAAATCTATGACTTCCGTGTAGATTTTTTTTCAGTTTTGGAGTTAGATTGTTCTGACTCCAAACTGCGTTCACCATACATACAAGGACGTCCCACGGGGTTTCAATTGTTTAAGAGAACGTGCGGTTAACTCATGGTTCTGAAGACCATTGTCTTATGCTCTGTGCACGATGGGTTTGAGCATTGCTCTATTGGAACTTCCGACAATTTCTTCTGGATAAGTTTAAAAGATGGTTATGTCTGCCAGCATAAGTGCAAGTGCTGATGAAGACTTTGGTTTCAGGAGCACAACATTTACGTTTCCCTAGACCGTAACCCAATTAAGGACCTTTAGAAATGTGGTTCTACAGAAAGATGCTGAGAATACTATGGACCTAACATGTGAGCGACGACGTTTTGGAGAAATCGGAAACAGAAAGGAAACTTATACTTAACATCAGGAAGTGGCAGTTGAAATTTCTGGGGCATGTAATGAGGAAAGACGGATTGAAAAATCTGATACTCACGGGGCAGATTCAGGTATAGATGGACAAAAGAAAGTAGCTGGAAATATATTTGATGAGTTTGCGTAAATGGATGGTAGAGCCTTTTTGGTGAGATAGCAAAATGACAAATATTATTTGGAGCTACAATGGACAGGAAGAGGTGGAGGGTCATAATCGGCACAAAAAAGAAGAAAAACATCCCTACTCGTTAGATGTACGAAGATTGGAGACAATAACATTCAACCCATGAACTGAAAAAGTCTCCTGAGGCTATATAGTTTTCAATAGACAATGATCATTTTTGGAGACTGTGAGAGATGTTGCCATGTATTTTGTAAGATAGTTATTGTCAGGTAGGTTACAAAAAATAACAATTTATTTCGCATTCACTTACTGGTCTTATAATTTTGCAAGAGTTATTTTGATCCATTTTTAAAATGTCTACAAAAAGTACTTTTACTTGCAGAATTGTCTGTGTGTATACAACAATTCACAATACAGGCTCAAACCAGTTAAATTCAACCTTCATAAGTTGAAAGTCCAGCGTGGTTTATAAATACACGCCATACTTTAATATATTAATAGTAAGGAATGTGTTTATTGAATTGTGATAGGAGTATTGCTTATAATTTATTACACTCTAATTAAAAAAAAACGTTATTTCAATGCCTGGAAAGAAAAGGGAATACGGTGTTTAATTATGCCAAGATCACTAACATCAATGTGAGAGAGAGAAAAAGAATGATTGCGATGACCATGGAAAATCGGTTGAAATAAATTTCAGCAGTTTTTATCTCAGCTTTAAGTTCTTCGGCTTTCTTTTTCTCAGGGAGAGATTTTTCAATTTCGTGTAGTAATTCCTTCATTAAAGACTCTTTAAGATTAGAAATATCCAGACTCGCCTGGCATTGTTGCTTCTTTCTTTTATTTGCCTGAATGCAGTCTTCGGTTGGTTGTGCCTCAGACAATCCGATGCGTTTTGCGGGAACCTGTTTCAAGAAAAGAAATACATCAATTTTAAATTAAGATATTTGTAAGTGATATCAAAAATCGATCACGTGTTCTTTTTCATTTGCTCCATATCGTTCAGTCTGTCTCGCCCAATAATTTTGCACGCCATCTATCATTCATTCCATATTTACCGCAATGTCGCCTAATTTTTTTTTATCCATATCTCGTTTTTCAATATCTCTCTAACAATATGTCTCTCACAAATTCTGTATATCTCTCTGTTCTGTATGGCAAGTTTTCAGTCTCCCTCGTTTTTTTTTATTAATTATTTCATTCGAAGCAAGTTAATAAAGACACCAGGACGCTAAAGGCTACTGAGTGTTAGAGAATATGTGAAAAACTAATATTAAGGAGAGAGGACAACAAAAAGGACAAGTGTTAAGAATACAAGAGATAACGATTGAGATTGCACTTACTGTTTTGAAAACCAAAGGCGGCTGGGAAGCAAGAAAACCGAAATAGATTTCCACAAGCGAGAAGTGAGATAGAAGAAGCTGTTCGCAGAGAACTTACGGTTGCATATACACATTTCAACTGTAAAATGATAGATAGATAGATAGATAGATAGATAGATAGATAGATAGATAGATAATGAAGAGAGTCAGATAGATAGATAGATAGATAGATAGATAGATAGATAGATAGATAGATAGATAGATAATGAAGAGAGTCAGATAGATAGATAGATAGATAGATAGATAGATAGATAGATAGATAGATAGATAATGAAAAGAATCAAATAGATAGATAGATAGATAGATAGATAGATAGATAGATAGATAGATAATGATGAGAATCAGATAGATAGATAATGAAGAGAATCAAATAGATAGATAGATAGATAGATAGATAATGAAGAGAATCAAATAGATAGATAGATAGATAGATAGATAGATAGATAGATAGATAGATAGATAGATAGATAATGAAGAGAATCAGATAGATAGATAGATAGATAGATAGATAGATAGATAGATAGATAGATAGATAGATATTGCGAGAGAGGAAGATGATATGTTCACGCATATATACTAACTGTAATGACCTTGCCACCAATCTTGTACTGTGCTTAAATTCATAAAGTTTCCGTACCATAAAGGAAAGATCATCACAACAATTACCAGAGATAGAAAAGACACAGGGAAGCTATGTTGCGGCGATGGGAAAGTGAAGCCAGATCACGACTAATAATATTGCACGCTTTCTTCTGGATTTTATCAAGAATCTCTAAATATACAGCAGGAGAATCAGGCCAGATGTTACAGCAATATTAAAAGCCAGGACAAATGGTAAACTTATAAATATGTAAGAATATTCTGGCGAAAAATAATTGTTTAGCTCAACTCAATTGAACCAAATTTCTTCGCTGCATACTTGGCAGTTGATTCAATAGTTGTTTCATGTCAGGTGTAAACTTCATGCTGAGAAAGCGTAATGAGGCACTTTCCTGGAGGATTGAACCAGCCATGCTGATCGAAGACAAAATGTGCGTTCTATCAGACTAGTCAAGACAACAGTTTCGTTTCGGGGGCGTTAAGTTTAACAAGCCCCTCCTTGCCCCGTTTAACAATAGATTTTGCACCAGAGCAGAAGTGGCAGCAATATTTAAAGCAAGGACGAATGGTATACTTATAAATATGTCAGATAGATTCTGGAGAGAAACAATGTCTAGCACGTCATAGTGAAGCAACATTCTTCGCTGCACACTTAGCAATTGATTCAATATAATATTTCCCCTTCAGTTCAACTGAAAACTTTCGTCCAAGAAGGTGAAATTCGGAATTCCCCTGGATGTTAGCACCCGAAAAATAGGGAGATGGGATGGGGGTGGATAATATCCGACGTTCTGACAGAACACGACACATAGAAGTCACTCAGAAATTAATTGTTTCCTTCCTGTAGAAGCTTAAGCACAATTTATTGACTGACCTGCAATCTTAACTAACTTAGAATAAAGCATTGTTCCGTTTTTCTTCTTGTTCTTTTCGTTTGTTTTCGTGCATTTCGGCACATATTTTAAAGATAAGTGCTTCCATAATCAGGCAGATGAAGTAATAACTTCGTGTGAGTTCAGTTTAGAGAGTTTTATGTTTAGAATAGGCTAAATATAGTAATTAAAATTTGGTGTATATTTATATGAGTCGACTTTTCAAATTGTTAAAGTTGAATTTCTCTGTTTTAGCTAAGTATTATCTTTTTGCAAATTAATTGAAGCAACCACTTTCGTTTACTTTCTTTCACCATACGGTCAGTTTTAGACCCAGGGTGTAATCGATTTCTATTTTTACCTCAGATTAGCTCATTTGCAACGGTGTGCAGTAATATGAATCTATTTTCGGAAGTGAGAAATATAATCTTTGAAAATTAGATTGTTGGTTTTAAATTTTACTACGATTTTTGTGTCATATGTATTATTGTCTAATGATATTTTATCCATTTCTTATTGTGAGGCATTTGATTTCTTCGAAATATGTTAATGGCATTACTATCAATCTTATATCGAAATTATTATTGTCTAAGTTTATATATATATAATTTGATAGTCAGCAATAGAATTCTGGAGGTTTTTCTTTCATATTACATAACTACTTTTAAAATATTGTTTAGATGAGGAGTTTAATTTAGCTATTTAGTTTAAATTCTTAATGACAGCAAATTTATATATTTAAGGACATTAAGTTTTATAAATTAAAAGCGCAATGAGTCACACTCCTGCAGAATTGCACCAGCCATGCTGATCGAAGACAAAAAGTGCGTTCTATCAGACGAGTCAAGACAACAGTTTCGTTTCGGAGGCGTTAAGTTTAACAAGCCCCTCCTTGGCCCGTTTGACAACAAACAATGTCTAGCACGTCATAGTGAAGCAACATTCTTCGCTGCACACTTAGCAATTGATTCAATATAATATTTCCCCTTCAGTTCAACTGAAAACGTTTCTCCAAGAAAGTGAATTCCCCTGGATGTTAGCATCAGCCAAGAGAGCATTTTCGTTTTTGAGGAGTTGAAATAAACAAGCCACACCTTGCACCATTTAACAACAGATTGTTGGTCATTTCAGCGACCAATTTCACTTTATAGAGTCGATCAGCTTTAGTATTAAAGCAGGAGTAAATATTTGTGTTATCAGCATAGATCCCGAGGTAAGAGCCGGTGACACCAGAAAAGTCATTTATGAAAACTAGAGAGTAGGTCCACGGATGTAGCCCTGAGGATCATCTGGATTTATGCAAAAAGCTCTCGAAAAGTATCATATCGCGATTTTATAAGAAAATCCGAATCAGTTCAAAATCCCGTCCAAAAATACTATAATCTTTCAACTTGTGTAGGAAACCCCCATGCCAATCCCTGTCAAATGTCTTCAAGATCTCAAAAGAAAAACAACCCGAGCTTAAGCATTCTGATCTAACGTTTCATAGATTCAGTAATAATCGCTAACACATCAGCAGTTTACTTAGAAAAGGGAAAGCCATACTGCTTATCTGAACGATGACCCTGTAATGCTTAACCAATTCAAAGTTCAATGGAGCCTCTAATATTTTGCCAAATAAAGGTAGAAGCTTAATAGATCGATAATTACATGGATCAGAAGCATCGGCCGAGTTTTTAAAGACTGGAAATACAGAAGAGGATTTCCAACAAGCAAGAAGGCAACAAGCGGCAAGACATTTATTTTAGAGTTTAGAGAGAACAGTAGACAGTTCAGGAGCACATGTCTTAAGGACTATTATAAAGATATCATCAGGATTAAATGCTTTCTCAGAATCCAGTTTAGAAATGATAGCAGAAACCATGAACGGGGTTAGATGTATATCACACAATAGAGACTCATTTCTAAATGGAAAGTCAGGCAAACATACTCCAAATAAGTCAAGAGTAGAATAAAGAAATGTAAGAGGAAAACTTTCCGGCTTATCAGCAGAAGATTTTAACACCTCAAACTGAGTGAAGGAAGGAGGGATGGAAGACTTAATCGTATTTAACGCACTATAACAGTGCTACTAGTAGCGACGTGAATCAAGCTTCTTGAGTTTCTACGGTGCCTCATTCTATCATCAAAGTCTTAACCCCTTTGAAGGGACGTTGACATTTCAAGGAGTCAAAAATGGGCGTCTGTTGTGATCTGAATTATGACACTGGTACACACGGAAAAAAATGATTCCTATGGGCTATAGCGGCTGAACAGGATGCTGTAAATCACAGAGAAGATTGTGGTTTCACGGCAAGAAGAAACAACAATGGTATATTTCTCAATAGGAAAGTTAAGAATTTCAATCCAAGGTGCGAAATTAATCCCAATCAGTAAATAATGGTCACAGGAAAAGTCTTATGAATGTTCATTTTCCTTTATAATATATATATAAGATATTAATATGACATTATATATGATATAGATATATAAAAATATCTGATGTGATACTCTACAAAAAGAGAGTTTCTGGCTGTAATCAAGTAAAGAAGAATGTTAAACATATTTATTCCATTCATTTGAATACTTTTCCACTATTTGACTCAGAGTTTATTCAATAGAAAAATATGAAAGCCTGAATACCAACAACATTAGTAACATTAGAATGCTTAAGTCACTTGACGTGATGAGCATTTAAATCACAAAAATATTCGCATATGGATCGACAGAAAGAGCCATTACTTTATTATCAGAAATGTTGTTTAATATATTACATGAGAAGAAGGAGTGCGACAAAAGAGAAAGAGATAGCTGACAGTGTACAATATAGAAAGTCGAATGCACATGAAAGAATCATTTGGTTTCTCAATAAACAATTCTCTTGCAATTGGAAGATTTTCCCGAATATAAACACAGAAGACATATGCATATGTTGTGTTAGAATCATTTGGGCAAAAAGGTGTCACTGGAACTCGTTTTCATTGGTAGCAATAGAAGAATTTAAACTGGTTTCTTTTAGTGGAGAAAAATCTGGAACTCTTTCAAGTTTTTTGCCATTCAACACTATTTATTAGAAATAAAGTGTATTGGATTGGAAAAGGCGACAGTCTCTCTTTCATGCTGATGAAATCGTCAGCCTGGCGATCATCTAACAATGAAAATTAAGTGTTGACTCCTATGTTCACTTTTATATTTACACGCTCTATCTCTAATATTGAGGATTTATCCTAATATAAATATAGCACATCTTAAGACTATAAAGATGTTCTTTTCTTTTTCCTTCAATATATTTATAAGAGGACCGATGTGTAATCAAGTAAATTTGACAACTAAGTAATATCACCTAGAGGTTACAAATTTAACATAAATATATACAATTTAACTAATATTTAATCTAGTAAGGACTTACTATTTATATGCCCAAAAATACATACGTAGATACAAACATACACAACATATCTATATCTACTCGCACATAAATACATATACAGTGTTTCATATTATATATATATATATATAAATATATATATCAATACAAATACAAAATACATACATGTATACAGACAAATTTACATATACACATATAAAGCATATATATATATATATATATATATATATATATATATATATATATAAAATGAAAATATGTGACATTAGAACTCTTCGTGCATAATGAAATTTTATGTCATGTGTTATTTTTTGTTTGTGTGTTTTTTTTTTTTTAACACGAATGTGTTGTGGATTCCGAGATGAATTCGGTCTCCAAGGAATGACAAACGCAATAATTAAATATAAGAAATAAAATGTATTTACACAATCATACAAAGAGTAATACTGTTAGTAAGTCCAGGAACGCGGTTAGTAGCAAATACAGATATATATATACAGTCTCGAAGTGGGACTTCCTTAGAGTCTACGTGCTTGTAACTGACTTCTACAATAGGTTACCTCACTCTACCTCCGTTCGTATATTCTCGCTCTATCCGTCTATCCTCTGGCTGACTGTGGGTATTTAACGGCAGCAGTCCAGGTACACTGGTAGAGTCCACTTATATGAAAAACGGGGTGGACCCCATAACAGTTTGCCTATGAATTTGTGGTATTGTGGTCTATGTAGTATTGAATGGTGAGAGATGAGTTTTTGTGGAGATTGAGCAAATTAAATTGTTAATGAATCAATGGACCGTGAATCAGATTATCTAGGATAGAAATTGTAGACCAGGCTTCTCCATTTCCCCTTTGGCCTTGTGCCACAATTGTTTTAATTAAAACAATAAATATATATTTCAGACTGAGATAAGCGAATGAAATGAAACAGTAACAGAAAATAAGACAAGTTTCTTGCTTAAAAACCGCTACATATCAGAAAGGCTTGAAGTACATGACTTTGGATAATCTAAAAAATAAAGTTTCGTCTCGAATTTCCAGGTTTAACAGCCGAGACACTTTAATATGTTATCTTGTTATATTTTCTACTAAATGTTCCCCCAATAAATGGTACAATAATCACTCCAGAAGTTTACTGAATGAGAATGTTTGATGGACATGAAGGGAAGAAGTAAATGCAGATTATATTGATATGAAGGATAGATAATGCTTGATACCAGACTTGAAGATGTTAAAATTATAGTGATTGCTGTAGCACCGTTGCGGGTTCTCAGAAATATACTGTTTAAATAGAATTTTCTTCTTAGCAATGGAATAGGAAGGGGACAAATATTCGACAGTGTGTACGTAAAATGACGTGTTTTTTAAAAATGTTTAAATCAATTTCCCCATATCAAACAGAAGAAATATACTATTCTTTTTACCAAAGGGGTTAATGGTGTTATAAAAAAGAAATAGCAACAGAAAACAGAATCATTACTAAGGATCGAGAACAAATGAAGATTAATCAAGACAGTAGATAACCACTGATAATTAATTTAAATCTTTGCAGATTAATGTTCTTTGAAAAACATGGAACTGAAAGGAAGTTCCACAAGCGAGAAAGTGACATGAAACTGTAACATCGTTTTTTAGTGGAAGTTTCAACATGGCTCGTTTGATCGTATTTTAAATAGACATAGCATAAATTTCGGAAATTTTAGACGACGATAAATCTTCTCATAGACCACCGATCAAATAAGAGGTTAATAAATATCTCATCTTCTTCTTCTTCCTATCCTCCCATCCCCTTTGAAACTTCTTCTTCTTCTTCTTCTTCTTCTTCTTCTTCTTCTTCAAAGTTCTGATATCCTGTAAAGTAGGCATTGATGTCAACTTACAGAGTTAATTGAATATCTTGAGATCCTCTTCTTCTTCTTCTTCTTCTTCTTCTTTCTCTTCCTCTATTTCTTTTTAAAATCCTCCTCCTCCTCCTTCTTCTTTTTCTTCTTCTTCCTAAATTTAATATTTACGTTATTTTCTTTCCTTCTTCTCTTTCTTTAAATTTCTTCTTCTCCTTTTCTTCTTCTTCTTCTTCATCTTCTTTTCTCTTCTTCTTCTTTCTTTCTTTAGAATTCACCACAATTATTTCCTTCTCCTCCTTCTTCTTCTTTGAAAAATTCTCAAATTTTTCTTTTTCTAAGTATTTAATTTATCTAAAAATCCTCTTCTTCTTCTTCTTCTTCTTTCTCTTCTTCTTTTCTTTTTTTTTCTTCTTGTTCTTCCCTTTTCCTTTTCCCTCCTCCTCCTTTTTTCTCTTTTCTTTCCCTTTCGTTCTTCTTTTCATTTCTCACTTTCTTTTCTTAATAAAATATCTTTCTTTCCTTCTTCTTCTTCTTCTTCTTCTTTCTTCTTCTTCTTCTTCTTCTTCTTCTTCTTCCCAACTCCTCCATTTCTTCTTCTTCTCTCCCTTTCCCTTTTTTTTTCCTCCATTTTCTTTCTTCTTTTTAAATCTTCTTTTTCTTCATCTTCTTCTTCTTCTTCTTCTTCTTCTTCTTTTTTAAAGTTTCTTCTTTATTCTTCCTCACTCTTCCCTTCTTCTTCTTCTTGAACAAAATCTTTCTTCTTCCATCATCTTGCGGTCAGAGGTTAATTCTATCTTGAGGACCTTCTTCTTCTTCTTCTTCTTCTTCTTCTTCTTTCCCTGACCATATCTTCTTTTCTTCTTGCTTTGATTCATTTAAGGCGTCCATGATTCCTTCTGAAAATAAAAATATTCAAATCTTCTTCTTCTTCTTCTTCTTTAAAAATCTTCTTCTTCTTCTTCTTCTTCTTCTTAAATCTTCTTTCTCTCTTTTTCTTCTTCCTCTTCTTCTTCCCCATTATCTTCTTCTTCTTCTTCTTTCTGTGTCCCTTTAATTGATCATTCTTTATAAGAGGTTAATAAATATCTTGATTTCTTCTTCTTATATCTTCTCCTTCTTTTTTCTTCTTCCTCTTTTCCCTTCAGTCCTCCTTTCTTCTTCTTCTTCTTGCCGAACAATTGTTACAAAAAAGTTCGAAAATATCTGAGACTTTTGTTAATAAATATCTTGAAATCTTCTTCTTCTTCTTCTTCTTCTTGAGGAATCTCCTCCCCTCCTCCTCTTCTTCTTCTTGGTGTCCACTTATGTTCTTAATAATGTCTCGAAAATCCTGTCTTCTTTAGCTTCAATATTTTTTTAAATCTCCCAAACCTTGTTTCGAATCTATTCATAGAAACTCTCTGGGAATTTTTTCCAAAGGTCATTCTTGAGAAAATGATTCTTATTTTTATCAAATTTTTAGCATGATTTCTTTTCTTCATCCATGTACCCTGTCTGATTTTAACCTTTTTTCCATTTTGTTTTACCCTTTTCTCTCAAAAATGTTTGTTGCAGACATTTTTATAAACATGGTATTCTCTTTCATCAATTCTTTTTACTAAATTCTCCTGGTTGAAATTTAGGTTCAAATCTCTTTTATGTCTTCTGATTATTATTTATAACACGTTAATTCCTTAAATTTCGAAGCCCAATTGGAAAAAATCAATTTAATTTCCTGCTGTCATTCTAAAAACAACCAACTTTTGCTCCTGTTATTGCCTGATGCAGTAAACCACGGCTACTAACACAAAACTTTACCAATGGGCTGTCTTTTTTGCTGACAACCAAATAAGATGTCTTCTTAATTTAGGCCTTTCATCTTGCTATCTTCATTTACCTTATCTAATAGTTCATTATATTTTCTATATGAAAATCCAAGATAAATATGATCTACGTAAACTAAGGATATAAAATTTTGAAAAAAATACTAAATCGAAAATTTTTTTGTCGTGATGAAAAGTCTTGGCCCGTCTGTTGACGTTCATTTTTGCACAAATGCGATTAGGAAAGTCATGAATCTATCTTTTCTCTCAATCCACTAATTTATAAATAAAATTTAGATATGTCTTTTGAAGTAGATAATGGCAATTTGAAAATTTTAACTGAATTCTTAAACCAAAAAAAGCAAACAAAAATTTTACTTTAATTAAATTATCAAGATTATTTACAGATTATCATGAGATGAATCTGTGAAGAATCATTATCGTCTACTTCCGGAAGAAACATATATTATAAAAAAAATATATTTTCCTAGTCTCTTTTAATTTGCTTTCTGTAGCGTGACACTATTTAATAACTATGGTAATTGGCTAACGAATTAAGCATGGAAATTAATATCTGTCCAACTATTTCTTAAAAAAGTCTATAAAAAAAATTAAATTCTAGATGACATTTTTTTAACAAAAGAAAAAATAAAAATTTTATTTTCATTTGCAAAAAGAAAGAAAAAAAAAAAGTTTTATTTTCATTTGAGCGAATATTTTTTTTGAAAATTCGTAAGATCCCGTCAGAATTAATTTATGCCATGGAAGAGACAAAGGAAAAACAGAATACAATTAAAATGATAACAATCTGATGCCAAAGATAATGAAAATTTCAATTTGGTCAAGATGAGGATTAGGAAGCAGAATGCTAGAAGATAATCGAAAACTGTGGGAAGGATGAGAAAAGAGAAAAGAATTAGGTGAGAATTGAAGAAGAAAAAAATAATAAAAAGGGGAAAGAAAACAAAAAGAAAAAAAAAATTAACTATCTTTCGAATTATCATTTGGTTTTTGTAAGCCAACCATCTGTTTTTGGTCGGAACGTGTCATGAAAAAAAGTTTTCAACGAGTGGAAAACAGTTGGCGACAGTTGAGTCACAGGAGTTGATAAGAAAGTTGAGCTGTGAGCTTGAGACCAGCCTAGCAGGAAGCTGACTGAAAGATTTCCACGCATTCCGACTTCAACTTCTAACAAAAACAATTTTTTTTTGAAGAACGACTTAGACTCACACCACCAAAACAAGTTTTACGAATATCGCCTGAAGATACCAAAAACCAGTTTATTTAAAAACAACTTAAGATATTAAGGCTCGCCTAACAAACGCAAAGTGTCACGTGAATCCATATTAGCGGGGTGGGAGAAAGACGCAGTCCTGTATTCAGCAAACAGATATAAAAAATATTTGTTATTTTTTTTTAACACATTTGAACCTTTTTGGTTGTTACATTATTTTCTTTTACATATACTTTGAAAATATTACCCTTGCCCCAACTCAGCTTGCATTATTTGCCCGGCGACTGATTGATTTCGTCTACCTAAGATCAAATCACAACGTGGGTAGGTTAGACTAGAAATCAAAGCAGTTACTTCGGTAACTAGACGTTGGAAAAGAGCTGGGAACGACAAAGCTGATATCGAATCTAAAGCAGATTTCCATCCGGCCAGCCAAGGGTTAGATCGTCACAGGATAACACAGGAGCAGGACCAGCGTGACGTCACAGTAGAAGTTAACTTAATCCGGTGTGAAATAAGAGTTTACGGACTGATGGAAATTCCTGATCATAAAAAAATAAATTTTCTGATGGCGTCAAGTTCTTTATAAATCCATCAAGCAAAAATAGATTTTTTATTCATTTTAAAACTTTGTTTCGTCTTTCCCTGTTCTGAACAAACTCACTGTGCTCTGTGCTTATTCCCAGTCTATTAATAAAAAAATAAATGGTTTATTTATTATTTATTTTATTCTGGGTGTTCTCATCTTTGTCGTCATATTTATTAAAACGTTTTAAACCGTTGTACGCTCAATAATTCTTCAGGTGGTTGGAATGTCGAACTGAACATTTTATTTCGCTCACTGGGTTATAAAGCATAGCTGACGAGGCTCTCTTTCCTTGAGGTGAATTCACAAAATAGAATAGAAAAAGCACTTCTTCTCAGACCGTGGTAATATAAACTAAAATCTTCTCCGGCCGTGGTAATATAAACCGAAGGTACTGGATTCATAGTGTGAATTCATTTCCCCCAGCTATGGGTTATAAAGTGTAGCTGACGAAGCTCTCTTTTCTTGAGGCGACAGTCAAGGAGAAGAAAAGCACTGAATTAAAAAATAATCCTGAAGAGGAATCGGCTATAGAAGCAACTCTAATTCAATACCTATATTAGTGTATGTGGAGTCCTTCGTGCACTAATAATTTACAATATAAACAGAATTACTAAAAATTAGACATTATTTAGAAAATATTGTCCTCATCTTTGTCGCCATTTGTTATTACATAACTAATATTTCAGTATCATACTTATTAAAAACCCAGGTTGTGTGTGTTGTCTGTGTTGTTCGTTTTTGATCATTTTTGTTTTTTAACCGATTTCATCAAAACTTTACAGGATTACGTAAAATTGCCTTGCGGTGGTTCTGACAGCGCAAAAATTGGAAAAACACAATTGTTTTTGCACGAAATCAATTTGAAAACACGATTAAGAGGCATCGCTGTCGCGAGAATGAAAGAACAACTCATATTGAGTTATACTTATTATAAAACACAGGTTGCGTGTGTGTGTGTGTGTGTGTGTGTGTGTGTGTGTGTGTGTGTGTGTGTGTGTGTGTGTGTTTATATATGGGATCGGATTTCCTACATTTTTCAACCGATTTTAACAAAACTTCACCTTTTTTGGGGAAGGTAATGTTTCTTATTGTCTTGCACACTTTTTTCTTTATTTTTACATTCAGAATGCTTTAAAATTTTATTTACAAGACAATTGTTTATAATAAAATTCTATTCAATTGGTAGACTTGTTATAACGATTGAAAACAATGTTTTTTATTGAGTTTTCGGTTTGAATTGTCCTTCATAAAAAAAAAAAAATTTACATGCGTCCGTCAACCTTAAACAATAATCTTTGTCAATTTTATTTTTCAGTCTTTATGATGGTCGATACTTGATCTATCTCTTACTGTTACATCTCCGGACAACGCCGGGATCTACTGCTAGTCTGTCTATATTTATGAGATGAGGTATTATGTACACTATTTACATTATTCAGAGTATTGAATCTTTGTTCCCATATTTATTACAACTTTTCGGCCCTTCAGTATCTGTATATATTTATGAGATGAGGTATTATGTACACTATTTACATTATTTGGACTATTGTCCCCATCTTTGTCGCCATATTTATTACAATGTTTCAGCCGTTGTACGCTTCGGCCTTCCTCAGGTTGTTCTTTATGTCAAAAAGTAACGCTTTTTTTAAATTTTCTGGGTTCCACGTCATATATAAGTTTTGATTGGCTGTCATTTATCAATTATCTCCTGTTAATTCCCCTCTGAAAGTTCTCCACTGCCTTAACCGGGTATTGAGCACACACTGTTTGGGTCTTTATCCACTGTGTCTTGTGTCCTTGAGGACATCTGTGTATGAATTTCTGGGTATTATAAATCTAATGTCTTCAGCAACCATTTTTACCATTGCTCATATTTAATTTTTTTGCTGTTATCATGACATGTTTTTACCAGAGCTCATATTGCAACTTTTTGTTGTTGTTGTTGTTGTTGTTATCGCTTTTCTCTGACACTCCTTTTTATTGGTTCCCATATTGTATTCATTTCTATGCTTGGTCAACTCAGGAGATTTTTGTGGCCAAGCCGACCAATTAAAATGTAAGTTCATATGTGGTTATCAGCGCTGTCAATCGCCGGCAGTCCGGTTCTTTCAATATTTCTGAGTAACTGGGCATATATACTGGGTGCCAATCATATACCAGGTGTAATAATAAAAAAATCTCCAAATCGTGTAACAGCAAAATTGTTCAATTAAGATTTGAACCATTATATTTTAGAATGGATTAAATATATCTTACTGGAATTCTTCGAGGTTTTTATAACACTATTAGATTGTATTTTGAACAATAACAATCTATTTAGCTCTAAGCTGAAATGATGATCCATCTTCCTGTCATGACCTCCTGATCTAGTTTTCCTCTTTATTCCGTCTATTTTAATGTTATTCGCCGTTCTCTTGACGATTCTTGAATGCACTTTGAAGATGGAAGCCAGAGTATGAATATTTGTACCATTACTGAATACCTGAATGATATTTTCCTCTCACCTATGCTCTGTTGGAAAGATAGCCTGTCTGACACAAAACGATTTTAAACGATTCCCTTTCTAGCTGAACAATTTTTTTTTCAGTGATTATTACGAAAAATGGTGTCAAGATGGCTAAACATCTTATCTGGAAAAAAGAAACTCAATTAGTTTAGTGATTTTTTTTAGATATTAAACATTTTGTGGGATGGACAATTATCCCATGCTGTAACACTACTTGGACATTTTTTTCCGTTAAATCCGGTATGTGAAGTATTTCGATTTACCTGATGTACTATTGATACGTTTTGCCCGAGAAATACCTAGAGCAGATGTCTCATGTCAGATAATGACACACCTTCTTAACCAGGTTAACCGGTGTGAAATTCAATCCAGATCTGATAATTGTCACATGGACACCCAAGTCTGTCACTCATACATTATATAGCTGAGTCTGTCCGAGTGAGAAAGGGCAAAATAATCCAGTTTATTACTGTCTAGTATTTCATTTCAAATACACGTTGCATCAGGTGATTGGGAAAAATAATAATATGAAGGAAAACAAATATATTTAAACGAAAAAAATCATTGTATTTAAAAAAAAAATTACACATGGTTAGAAAATGGAACACTTTATTTATTAAAACAGCCAGAGATTCGATAGCGGTCTGACACGGCTCACCATCGACTAAATTCATAGTTCATGTGTTTCTCTTTCATGTTACTCGTCATATCAACGATAACAGCCTTCAACAGTTCTTCGGCTGCATTACTTCAAAGGATGCGGCATAAACTTTTACCATTGCGTAAAGCCTCACACTCGATCCACGGCTTGAATAACGTATCTAACTCCTCGCTGTTTACGGATGCATCGACCCAGAGAACATACTGGGAAAAAATGTGGAGTCATGACGTGGCCCACGTTGTTCATGACGCCTATGACTATCACCGTACGTATGTCCGTGTGATCCACGTAGAGTTACCAGTCCTTCCTTCGGGTCAATCTCTGAATTGCTTTGCTACTGCCAAATTGTATTTTTAATACTATTAATTTACAGATCGGAATCTGTTATAATAATTCTCTCGTTATGCCTGAAAAGAATTGAAAATACGGTGCAAAACTATTTAAAGCACTCCATCAGTGTTTTCCATTTATGAACAACCAGTTTGTACATTTTATATATATATATATATATATATATATATATAATGTCTATTAAAATAAAATGTGTGTGTGTGTGTATGTATGTGGTGGGGTTGAGGTTTAAAGACAGGATTAATCATTTTCTCATTTATTAGCGTTTATTCTTGATATAATTGGCCTGTTGGTGGAGGGTGCATCCTAGCGGGTCTCACCGTCGTATACGTATAGACATTGCTAATATATATATATATATATATATATATATTTTTAACAAACCTATTCTATAGTTAAAAGAATCTCCCACCTATAATAAGTAGGATTAGTAGCAACAGTCGGTCAGAGAGTTTGGTCAGTCAGTCGATGTCGGACGACCGTTAGTCGGATACTAAAGTATCAGCCACCACAACTTGATTACTGCGTCATTACCTATTATATCCAGTTCCTAACGTTTTGTACGTCGAACCTATTTTAGGACCGACTTAGTACAAATGCAAGCCACCACTGTGAAACCACTGCATAACAATATATCTAAATGAATATAAGATTTCGGTCATAGAGTGTTGGTGTTAATAAAATAGTAAATGTTTCTGCAATATTTTGAGCTAGAAAATATATATTAATAAATTTACATATTATCTCTCACTGGTAGCACGACTCGGAGTTCCATGCACAATGCAATCTCCAGGTGTTGGGTAGAGGCTGACCGTTATTAACATTTAAATTATGTAACGGTCAGTTTTTCTCACTTTCTCTTTCTCTCTCTCCTTTTTTATATATATATATATATATATATATATATATATATATATATATATATATATAATTTGATATTTAAATAAATTTTTATAATAAGTGCTAAATATTTGGATATTCTGAGCATTCATATTCAGTTGTTTTGATATGAGTTCGTTGAAAGAACATCGATAAATACAAGAAACGTTAGTCTCGACACCAAAATAAAATTACAATTTCTTTGTATATAGTTTCCATTCTGGATGTCCATCTGGTTTAACTTCGCATTGTTTATATGGGTGTGTTAGCGGGAACTAAAATCCGTAGGCCTGTATGTATGTGCGTCTATGTGTGAGAGTGTCATCCCAAATACAGAGAACTCC
Source organism: Acanthosepion pharaonis (assembly GCA_903632075.3). Classification (NCBI taxonomy): domain Eukaryota; kingdom Metazoa; phylum Mollusca; class Cephalopoda; order Sepiida; family Sepiidae; genus Acanthosepion; species Acanthosepion pharaonis. The sequence goes on along the minus strand of CAHIKZ030001630.1, from coordinate 63,193 downwards.
CCCTCCTACCACCAAACATAATCAAACACAAACAAGTATAAATAGATCTAAATTTTAAACAATAAACCAGATTGTCGGATGATGGCTAAAGCGTGGAACCCAGGGTCACAAATTCATGTCCAGACAACTGAATATATATGAGGCCGCACATGGAGCAAGAGTGAGGATTTTTGGATTAGGTAACTGTTAGATTGGCTGATCTTTTAGATATTGCTCTCGCTTCTTGAAGCCGGTTCAGACTAGCCCACTAAAACACGTTGATCTCCACTCTATCCGCTCCGGGCTAGGCACTCGAGAGTGTTATGAAGTATACTGACAAGCTGCTCTTCCTGTATCCCTGATCTAACTGGCTGTACATTAGGATTTTGTGTATACTGTCATCAGACATTCTCAAGACATGACCAGTCCACCGCAAGTGAGATTGTATGGGAAAAGTCTTGATTCCTCCAATATTATACTTGTTAAACAGCTCTACATTGGTTGTCTTGTCTTGCAGACTAACTTCACAGATGGTACGCAAGCAGCTCTTATGGAAAACATCCATCTGAGCCGTATTAACGGGCCGTACGTTAACATATTTCTGAAACCCTTCATTTTGTATCCAGTCGGATACCCCGATCATCCCACAAGCGATGTGAAGTTTGTCGAAAGCAATGGCAGCCTTAGCAACCCGATGCATGATTTCATCATTTAAAGATCCACTTTAGTTGACTTTGTTAACAAACAAGGTGAAATACTTTACATAGTTCAGGGCTTTGTTTTCTACTTTCAATAGTCTCTCTGGAAATTTTTAGTCGGGTGGTTTTTATTTCACACCACGGAATTGCTTTCGGAGTAGATAAAGGTTGGTGCACTACTTCAGTTTTCTTTATGATAAGTGTAGGACGGAAGGCTTTACGTGCAGCAGAGAAACGATTTAATAAACTGAAAACCTCCTCAGGATGTCGCTTCAAAGATCAGCAGCATCAGAAAACAATAAATCACCAATAATTTGTGTACCAAGCTTTAAAGAGCCGATGATTGAAGAGTCCACCAGTTGAAACTGAAATTTGACGCCGTTCTCTGTGTCTGCGAATGCATCACCGAAAAGAAAAATGCAAAAAGGACAGGGGCCATGAGACACTCTTGCTTGGTGCCGTTCGTGTCTTTTAAGGATTCTGACATCATACCATCAGAGACGATATTAGCTTTCATCTTTACCAGGTTTTCTAGGATGCCGAGTTTCCTCAAGTCTTATCAAAGAGCCTCTCGATTCCCAGTGTCAAAGGCTTTCGCCAATTCCCCAAACACAATGCACAAATTCTTGTTTTTCTCACGAACCTTCTCTGCAAATTGACGAAGATAAAATATCGTGTCAATGGTGCCACGACCCGACCAAAAACCACACTACGATTCAGGATAGATGCTGTCAGCAAGGTGTATAGTGATTCTGTTTAGAATCAGTCTAGCTAGGATTTTGCCTGCAATTGAAAGGAGTGATATCCCTTGATTTATTATCACAGACACTCCTGATATTTTTGTTTTTGTAGAGGTGTTTGATAGAGGCGTCTTTATAACCCTGCGGGATACAGCTTGCCTTCCATATCTCCACCATTTTGGTCACCATGTTTATACTCTTCAGTTGGAATAGGATCCTTAGGCGTAAGTGATTTTCCAGATGAGATCTGCTTGATGGAGTGACTTACCTCTTGATTGGTATGGTCAAAAACAACCCTGGAATTTCTGGATTTTGCACAATTGATGTGATAGCATCCTTATCGGTAATGGAAGTGGTGTTTAACACAGTTTCGAAATACGCTTTCTAGCATTCCAATATGCCTGACTTATTTGTCAAGATAGTTTCCCCATCTTTTGTAGTGATTGGAGCAACACCACTTTTCTGAGGGCCGAAAACACTCTTGAGGCCAGCATAGAAATCCTTTACAACCTTTCTATCTGAAACGTCTTGGAGTTCAGTGGCCTTTTTCAGACCACCAACGCCCTTTCATGGCTCTGAGAGCTCGTTTGATCTGACTTTTGCACTTCTTGTAAGCGATCTTCTTAGTGGACGAGTTTTTGTCCTCAATCCACGCCTTATGAGAAGAGTGTATTTGATCTATAAGTTGTTGAATCTCTGTAGTATTGTCATTGAACCAGTTTTGGTGTTTTCGACGTGAGAGTCCGAGAACCTTCAAGGATGCAGAATGTGTTGTTGCATCCCGCAGAGCCTTTCGAGATTAGATAACATTGTTAATGCTTACAGAATCAAGAGCAGCATCAAGTTTGTCAGAGAGCTCAATTTTCGTTTCAGTCGATTTAAGAGACAGTACGTTAAAGCGCTTGGCCACTGTAGAATTTATAATCCTTCGTTTTTGTAGATGCGTGATTTCACAGATAGTAAGTTGAGTGAAATAAACGAGTGATCTTAAAATCTTTTATATCACTTCTTTTGGTGATGATGTCCTCGATCAGATGTCAGTCTTTCAACCGAGGATGCATCCACGTGGTCTTACGACAGCTGGGTTGCTCGTAGAAGGTATTAGTAATGCTAATATCAAATCCTATCCTTGCAGATAGTGAAAAGGCGTAACCCATTCGAATTCACACGACCAAAACCATGACCACCTAAAACGTGCTTCAAAGAATGGTAATTATTGCCAACACGAGCATTGAATTCACCTGTAAGGATTAATGAATTAATGAACTGCTTAATTTTGGCGCGTAGAAGCTAACCAGCGTCACATGGGTGTTGCACACCAGATCGAGTGTTTGTCTCATTATACGATTTGATACACCTTTAGGTAAGGAAGGTAGTGAGCTAGCAAGGTATGAGTTGATGTCGAAACCAACACCATATTGTTGTAGCTCTTTCTCAGTCTTTCCAGCCAATAAAAAGGTCTCCTATTTTTTCTTCCTTAAGTTGATAATTGCTAGCCAGACATGTTTCACTAATGGCCGCTATGACGATGTTATACTTCTTCAACTCGAGAAACACAAAAGCTGTTTTATGCTCTGGTGCAGAATCACTGTCCTGGCGACTTCGAACATTCCAGGATTCAAAATGAAAATTCTTCTTATATTGTTTTTTGATCTTTCTCGCTGCTTCGACTGCGTTACTGGATAACCAGACAGCTGCAACGGGCTGCCAAGTCTCTGTTTAGGACTCCTTTTATCGCCCCCTGCCCATAATAGTGCAAATCCCAAATCTGACATCGAATTTGCTCATGGGTTTGTGAAAGAATGGGCATCACCCATCGGTCTTCCACTGTGTAAAGCTCCAGCTAGGGCTTTCCAGTTGTTGAGGGGGTTTCCCCTTTTTATACAAATGGACTCGCCCAGTATATACATATACTACTGCTACGTGAAGACCTGAGAGACGAGAGTAACAGAGGGTGAAGCTAACAGACAAACAGACAGACAGAACGAACGTAGCCAGCAAGAGTCACAGTGAGCGAGCACGTAGACTCAGTAAGAAGTCATACAGCGATACTTCAATACCAAAGACTGTATAGATATTTGGCTACTGACCCATATTCCTGGAACTACCAACTTGCATTACCAGTTGTCTTATGACATTAGTACATTATTTTCCTATATTCATTCATATATAGTTTGTTATTTATTGGTACCGGATTTCATCCCGGAATCCACAACACCAGTAATATGATTTACCTGACACTGTTTGTCTTCACTCTCTCGCCAGCGGACCAGTGAGTGCGTGGATAAAAACGAACGATGTTTGATGAAGTTTTGCCTTAATAATTGTTGCATTTGAAACAGATGTACGTAGGCAAGTTGCTTTTTGTCACAGCTCACTGGATTTTCTGCTTCTCAAAATCATTGCTTCTGATATTTTTTTTAATTTAGACTGATATAAATTTTATCAAATTCAGACAAGTATATATTTTGTATGTTGAAAAATAATAACTAAAGAACATCATTGCGCTGGTCTGAAGGATTTCCACGTTAACAATCTGTAAGCCGTACATCAACGGATACGGACAAAAGGTGACTTTAAATTGAAATTCTTCACAAGTTACATTATATTTTTTTTTTTAAGTAGTGAAATGATGTAATGTGTTTTAAAGTAGAAAACGTGATTTATTTTGGAAACGTTTTAGAAAAATCCAGAAACAAACCGCCTTCATCATGATAGAAAATATATTAGACAAGTAAACAGAAAATCTGGCTGAACGTAATAATGTTTTCTTATCGGATATATTTAACTTATGAAGCAAGTCGATCATAAAATCACTAGAAGTCATAGAAGGATATAATATTGAATTACACTATCGTAGCATAACATATACAGATAACTGTTTTGATGGCAGGTGCAGATAGAGAACTCCAGGAATTCCAAGACAAGATAGTAAAGGAAGACTAATTTGAATAACAAACAAGCAACTGTAAGACAGCAAAAGGTATTGTTTACTGATGATGTTAAACGAAACAAATTTTGTTAACAAAACGCACACCAAAGATGCAAGCAATTAAGTGAAGATTTTAAACGAAACAAATTTCATTAGCAAAAGACACACCAAAAATGCAAGCAATTAACTGAAAATTTTAAACGAAACAAATTTCGTTAGCAAAAGACACACCAAAAATGCAAGCAATTAACTGAAGATTTTAAACAAAACAAATTTCGTTAGCAAAAGACACACCAAAAATGCAAGCAATTAACTGAAGATTTTAAACGAAACAAATTTCGTTAGCAAAAGACACACCAAAAATGAAAGCAATTAACTGAAGATTTTAAACAAAACAAATTTCTTTAGCAAAAGACACACCAAAGATGCAAGCAATTAACGGAAGATGTTAAAATAAAGCGAGTACATCAAATCAACTATATGAGTATTGTTTTAAATTACAATAGAAAATATGATACAAAATCCCAAAGTCGCATTGGAATAGTTAAAGATGTCTTCTAAATATCAGAACAGTATTAAGTAGTTAGGTCACTTATATTACCGAAGGGAAGCAGTTCGTCTATTTAATCGTACTAATAAATTTTGATATAAGAGGTGGGTGTTGAAATGTTTTTGTCCTAATATCAATTTTTCTTATACATATAATAGATATATTTTTCTTCTTATACATATAATATATATATATATATATATATATATATATATATATATATATATATATATATATATATTTTTTCTTATCTATCTTTCTTGTCCGTAAAGTTCATTATTGCATTAAAAATTTATAATTTTATTTGTATTTGCGATAGAAATAAAAATGTTATAAAGTTTAATGTACCTAGTTTTAAGTATAGCTAAAATAACTATATATAACGATTTTAGGCATTACTGTCAATCAGTTGGCAAATGTTTTCCGTGAACTGCAAAATCGTATTACCCTTTGTATTGCTAATGATGGAGGACATATGGAAACTTAAATAAAATTTCAATAAAACCTTAAAAAATATAGATTTACTTCTTTCTAATCCTTTTTACAAATTATTTCTATCGCAAATACAAATAAAGTTATAATTTTGGTAAAAGTGCACCCAATTATGGACTTTGAAAATATATATATATATATATATATATATATATATATATATATGTTAATAAATGGACGAGGTCCGACAATTTATTTAATAAAGACATTTTTATTTATGTTTAACGTTGTTATTTTTATAATACAATACAAAGTAAGCAAATGCTCTGTTTATGATAAACAGTATTAAATAACATTTACCGGCCTGAATGTCGAGAAATTTTCATAGAAAATTGGTCCTGTCTATGAACGAATATTTTCTATGAAAATTTCTCGACATTCAGGCCGGTAAATGTTATTTAATACTGTTTATCATAAACAGAGCATTTGCTTAAAAAAACATCTATAAAATAACAACGTTAAACATAAAAAAATGTCTTTAATAAATATATATATATATATATATATATATATATATATATATATATATATATATATATATATATATATATATATATATATATATATATATATATATATATATATATATATATATATATATATATATATAAAACATAAATATTATTGTAAAGACCTTTGTGTTTAACAACTTTCTGACTTTTCAAACAAACTTTTCAAATTTATGACAAAATATTACCAGACATGTGAAACATCAATTTGCATTACGAAACATCAATTTGCATTACGTTTGTCTTTTTTCAAAACATATCTGTTTTACCTTAGTAACCAAATTTTACATTTTCAGATTTTAGGGCATAAATTTTTTTATAGTCGGTTGGTTCTCTGCTAAGAGGACTTCGCATATGACTTAATTTTCTTAGATTTACTCAAGCAAATCCTGCCACAATCATCACAATTGGTCTCAAACGTTTCACCTACAGAGTCTGGAGGTTCTTTATCTGGAAACCTTTTCAGAGAATTTCTTTTCACCTTTCCTAATAATAACAAACTCTCTTGGGACGCTCCGAAAGTAATGCTCCTAATTATTTCCACGGGAATTACAATATTTACCGGAAGCATTATAGCACCATTGAATAGACCATGTTTCCACCAGAACACACTATTTCTACCGCATAGTCAAAGCCACTGACTAGTATTTTTCGTTTTTCAAGTCACCTTTCAGGAAACGCGTTACACAGAATCTTTGCATGAAATCACTGCAAGGATCGATGATTTATTTCCACACATGGAACAATATATATTGGTCCAGCTCCATGCATTTCCATGTCAAGACTTGCGTGTTGAGAGGATATAAGAAGGCAAGAAAAGATCATAGGTTATTGACGTGAAAATATATTGGCAAACATAATAAAATAAGTAACATTGGTTTCCATGTGAGCCATACGTATATATACACACTAACACACACACACAAACACACACAAACGCGCGTGCGCGTAAAAGGATTGTTTTATCCGATATATTTCTTATTACCATAAACGTGAAAGAAGGCATGTTTTCCTCAGTCTATCTGTGGCTTAACTGATAGAGGCACATTTTGGTTTCTCTCTGAGGTAAAAAAAAAAGGATCTATGTTCGAGTCCTATCTGAGGCAGGATTTTTCTTGAGTAGGACATCTTTATTTAGGCTGGTCGTTATTAATTTCACTGTTTTATAGCATAAAAAGTGGTAGCAACTCAGACATCTGTACCCACTAAAAATAAAGTTTATAGTAATAAGTAATAAAGTCGGATAAAAATCCTTTCAAGAATTACAGATGTTTACGTTTCAATTACGAAACTGAAACTACCAGATATAAATTCGTAAAAGTCTTATCGAGAAAAACATGACTTCTTTAACAGAATTCATCCAACCACTTGGGTCCATGGCCGTAGTAGTAGAGGTAGTTTTCGGTGATTACCCTGACCTTAAAAAGGATTTAGTTTCGATACCTGTTGAAGGCAGACTTTTTCTTTAGTAGGATTTCTAAATTTAAGCCGGTTGCAAATAATTTTACTGTTTGATTAAATTAAAAAAACAGGAGTGGCAAAATTATAGTTTAAAAGGAATATTTTATTTATTGGAAAAAATGCTTAAAATCAGAAATAGAGTATGTTTAAATATGAAAGTGGACACTAAGGGCAACACTAAGGGGGGATAGTCTCCTTCTTCCTTGAAATCAATCTTCATTTCAATTTTTGATATTTTTCAGCCAGCTTATGAAAAATAATTCTTTATCCAATGTTTAAAAAGTGAACGTCATTGTTTTTTTGGTTTGTTACAAAACAACTAAATTCAAGAAATACCACACTACCAAATCCACGCTCGGGGTAGGGGTTCTTAAGAGGCTTATGAAGCCCATATTTGTATTGAAAAAGTCACTTTATTTTTTTGATTTAAATAGTAATATAAATCCTCTGTTAATATCGTTTTCAAACAAATCAAAATTAGATAAAAGTTTCAAATTATTATTAATAAAAATATAACTAAATTTAAAATATATTAAACATTTAATTTAATCATGTTTTTGAAGCACAAATTATAGCGAGCCGTACCTCTTCGAGAAATTATTTACTAATTTGTTTTGGAGAAGAATTTAGTTTTTTCTTAATTAAATAACGTTTTACTTTTTAACATTACATTGGCAAACATTTCTCCGTAAATGAATGTAATAACTATTTTGAAAGACAGTAGAAGCAAGCCAAATACGTTGAGAAATTAGTTTTGAAAAGCGATTTTTTTTTATTTTTAAGTTATATTTGTTTGTATTTGAAAAGTAAAGAAAAACTGTTTTTTTTTTGTTTTTTTTTTGTTTTTTTTTTGTATTTTTGTTTTTGCCTGCAGATTATTATTTTTTTTTTATTTTGCCTATAGATTTTGTCCGTTGCGTCCGAAGACCGTTCATGGGTGTTTTGTTTATATATTTATATTGTAGCAGGACGCGCGCGCACACACACACACACACACACACACACACACACACACACACACACACACACACACACACACAGAGGAATATTTGAATTGGAAATTAAATATTTTGTCAAACAATTGTATTTAATATTCTGCTTTTAAATTTACTTTGTTATTTTAATATTCATCTTTTTTTAAAGTTACGTTTTTTATTTACAATAGACGTGAAAAAAAATTCAAGTTTAAACATATTTTAAATTCTTATTTTACGTTTATTTACTTTTTTATCAATAATAAGGGATATTTTGCTTAACATATCTATATTAAATATATATTTATTTATGCATATATGCATCTTTACTGCCTGTTTCTATTGTGGTTTTATAACTCAAAAATAATCCCTCCAAAATAAATAGAAAATATTTATTTTTCGAAAAAGAAAGGCCCGCTATAGTTTTTGCTTTAAAAATGATTAAATTAAATATGTTTGTTTACTTTACTTAGACATTTCAGACGTTTTCGCTGGAAACGCACATTCTAATATTTGAATAAATAATTATTAAACTTTTTTTTAAATAATTGTATTTAATATTCTTCTTTTTTAAAATTTTCTTTGTTCTTTTAATATTTATTTCTTTTTTAATTTTATTTGCTACAGATGTGAAATAAATTCAAGAGAATTGAAATTTTAAAAATTCATACTTGGATCACGTTTAGCAGAATAATAATGTAAAAATGAACGGTAATCCGATTCGAGAATACGAATTCTTATCGTTCGTTTTTACTTTTTAATTCTGAGAATTTTTAATGCATTCTAATGCAATTTAATTTTAAAATATCTTCCTAAATACACATCATACGATAACATTTTTTTAACAAAAAGGTAGCTTGCGTGATAATGTGTCTGTATACATATTTACTTTGTCATGCTAATATTGCAGTTTTTTTTAAATTTTAGCCGAACACATGCCCATACAGACAACTGCACTTATATATATATATATATATATATATATATATATATATATATATATATATATATATATATAGATAGATAGATATAGATATAGATATAGATATAGATATATATATATATCATGAAATCGGAATTAAGACACACTTATGCAAATGATCATTTTCAAATTTGTAACATTACATTTACAGGGTTTTTCAAACAGCCAATGGACGATAAATTTTGAAATAATAATAAAAAACAGACAGAAAGAGAGGAAGAAAGATACAGGAAAAAAGATGATAAAAGAATACTGGAATATACGGCATTTAGAAAATAGTTGATTCCTTCAAAGGAATCAACTATTGTCTAAATGCTGTCACAAAGGAATGAACTATTTTCTAAATACCGTCACCGCAGTAGATTTAAACTTATCTAGATCCTTAACAAAATTGCATGAATTATCATCCTTTAGAAATTATCTGTGAATTCGTGCTCCTCTTTAGTCCTTGTGTGAACTTGTGTGAACTGTTATCCTTTAATAAGTACAAGAACTGCTGTCTTTGATGTATACATTGTATAGTCTGCTTTTCCTCTTTTTTATATATCCTTCCCAAATTCCTCTTCTGTTACAATTGATAAAAATATCTTTTCTCTCCCACTAAATTACTATTAATTCTTGATGACTACCAATAATATCTTTAATATTACCCTTATTGGCATTATTTTTCCTGTTTCTTTACCTTAAGGTATCTTTATTGAATTATCCTTAATTTTCCTTTACATATAAGTATTATACTTTCACTACGATATTATATTTTAATAATAATATAACTTAATATAACTTTTGAGTTAATTTGTTATGTAATACATAATTATATGTTTTTATAAGCTCTTTTTCATATATTGATTTATATATATTTTTTTATATTCACAATCAATTGGATGTCGAATTTTAAGTATTTAATTATGGTTTAATATTATGGGGCTTTTTTTTATATTTCACTAGCAGCATAGCCCGGCGTTGCCCGTGCTTGATTCAAAAATCGTACGACTCATACAGCAATCGTTATCGTTTGACTTAAAATATTTTTGCCCTTCCTTGCCTTTAAAGGAGTGCCCTTTGCCGTGCTGATGTTGCTACATGCCTTACTTCTTGCCTATCTCACACTGCGAATTTTTTCTAAGCTCTATACTAAACATTAAATCTGTTACGAAAAAAGAACTAAACAAAATGAACACAAAACGATCAGCTTTAAAAAAAGGACACGTAACTGGAAAAACCGAATGAAAAAAGAATGTTAACAACAAATACTTTTTCACACCCAACCCAGTTCTGCGGAATCAGAATCAACGTTGAGTTTAAGCAAGCGAATGAGCCAATTGGAGTAAAGGGCCATGCAGATTTAAATTTTTCCCACTTGTGGCGAATGCAGCTATCGATTTTTTTTTGCATGTTAGCATGCTAGTTAACATTGTCAGTCAGCTGTTGGCTCTCACGCTGGCCAATAAAATCTTCCTGTCTATTCGTGGCAGCCAGCTATAGGCTCTCACTCTGTCCAGTACAAAATGGCCGCAAACTACATGAAAACTGCCGTATAAGCAAGAAAAAATCGATTATTTCCACAATCGATGGGGGTTGGAAAATGCAAAGTCGGTCTTGGCCTTTCCACTAACTTGGAGCATATGCATGTAAATTTTGGTGCAAATCCGTCGAAAATTGCGGCCGTGCATTCGTTACACACACACACACACACACACACACACACACACACACACTAAACACACACACACACACACACACACACACACACAGATCCTGCCTTTTATAGATAGAGATATGTGCTGCATATGTTAATATATAACATTGGTATGTGGTATTGACGTCTTTTGTATTAATATATATTGTATTATGATGTTTCACGAAGTGGCATTTGAATATTTATCTTAGTATAAATATTAAGAGGTTTAGATATTTTGGGATTTTATTTTTGTTTTGCATTAAATGATGTAATTTCTGTTAATTTTTTTGTAAAATTTTTATTTATTTAAAATATTTTGTTACTATTAATTAATTAATTAATTAATATATATATATATATATATATATATATATATATATATATATATATTTGTATTTAATATATATATATATATATATATATATATTTTGATGTTAATACATCTCATCAGGCGTTAGTAAATAATAAGAGTTATTTACTAACGCCTGATGAGATGTGTTAATTTTTATCAAAACATGATTGCATTTGTGCAGCGTTATTCACATGTTTTTAATGTAATAACCTAAAAGGAAGAATATTCTTCTACTATTGCATTTAGCCCCCTTTTATATTGAATCTTACCAGCATTGGAATTATATATATATATATATATATATATATATATATATATATATATATATATATATTTTCCCTTATTTTAAGACGACTGTCTATAATAAAGATTCTTGCTGAGTGGGCAAAAATTCCGTGAAATAAAATACAGTACAGACAATCATAAAATAAGTGAACTGATTTAATTTACTCTATTTGTTATTAAAGCATATCTCTTTTTATCCATCACTAACTGCAAAATCAAAATGCAGCGATACTTTGGCCAAGATTATCGTGATTTACCCTTAAGTCCCAAGGCACTATTGCAGCCAAACAATTTTCAGTGATCCTGCTTAGGAAGGGAGCAGACAAATCTACTTTCGATCACTCGGCGGATAGATATTAATTCCACTGTTTCAAAACGTGTTTGTTTACTCAAATACTTTTTATTTAATGTTTATAGTATTATATTTAAAAATCATTGATAAAAATACAAGAAAGAATCTTTACCTTCGTCATCAGTCATTTTCTCACTGAAGTAAAGTAGCTTCTCTCTAACATTTCTAAATATTTTCGTGGTAATTATTCGGATGATCTTTCCTCTATGATACCTGGACTTTATGAATTTAAGCGCAGTACTACAATGACGGCAAAATCTCGTCATTTTACAGTTGAAGCGTCTAGATGTAACCGAAATTCTCATCTAACAATTTCCTTCCCCCCAGTTCTTGCTTGTGGAACTTTCTTCTGGATTCTTGCTTTCCAATCAACTTTGATCTTCAAAAATTAAATGCAATGTCAATCGTCATCTTAATTCTTGTTCTTTTATTGTTATCTCTTCTTAATAATGTTTTTCTTATATTTTCTGATATTGTTTCTGTTGTAGTATACCTACGGACGATAATGGGTATGTTCCCATTCACATAAATACAGTAGTAAATACTGTATATTGGTCAGCAGCCGGAGATTCATCTCGAGCTTTGCTCGTCAAACTCTCTGCCTCCGGACAGGGAGGATCCCCAAATGAGGCTATATCGAAGGGCAGAATCTCGTTTCGGGAAACAGCTACCCGACACCGTTTTATGCGGGGTCTAAGGGGAATTTTTGGCCGAGCCTACGGACACAGATAACCCACATTAAATTCGGCCTTGTGCTACATCTGACCACGTGGGGCGGTTGGTAGATACCCTGCAGTTGAAGATTCATTGTGGAATTCACTTGACTCCCTTCTAGCAGTTGACTATGTCTTCTACGCGCGGTTGGCAAATCTTATATATTTTATAGTAAATAACTTACCGTTGTTACATCGTAAGTTGTTTTGTCTGCAACTTTCAGCGATCTTCCTTTGGACTTCAAGTATCGAATTATCCGTACAATACTTGAATTCTCTGTCTTTGTGTAGTATATGTTGAGTATGATGATGGACATTGTACAACAGAAACCAACAAACACCATGTTAGCCAAGAAGAAGTAACCTGCAAAAGAAAATAAGACTATTTACACCAGAATACAACAGAAACAATAAGTACTTTTATTAACGTATGAAAGACTAAAGAGCTTGTATTTTAAACGCAAAATAATTGTGTAAAATCAGGAATGATGAAAACCAATCCATTTAGTGCGCAAGGCGATATTCGTATAATATCTACTAAGGACTAAACAACCTGAAACTGTTTGGATGTGCAGGTGATGTAAAGGATAACGTTATGGAATAAGAAATCGAAGTGCTGAGTTCAAATCCCAGTTCTGTTCGTTACATTCACCTACGCGAAAATACCGTTGAGAAAGGTATGAATCAATCGCACTAGCTATGGTTTATATATATAAATTTACTAAGCGAATACTGTTGAATCGATGAGACGTTTGGCACGTGAGAGAGGAGTTTCGTCTATGACAGTCCAAAGAGCAGTGAAGAAAGACTTGAAAATGAAATCGTACGTGAAAGGTTTGTGGCACCTTGTTACTACAGGAGAGAAAGTCAGAAGGTTAGAGACGGCGAAGATCATCTTGAAGAAATGAGAAATGATCCAGGAAATGCTCAAAGTAAAGTCTAATTGGGTTATAAAAATCCCGGAGAGTTCCAGTAAGATGTTTTTAATCATATCTAGGATACGTTTCAAATCATAATCTATCAAATTAACTATTTATTGTTACATTTATATATATATATATATATATATATATATATATGTGTGTGTGTGTGTGTGTGTGTGTGTATATATATATATATATATATATATATATATATATATATATATATATTTTATACCTGGGTTTTTACGCTAAAGCGTGAAACCCAGGGTCACAAACTCACATCTATCCAACCAAATATGTTAGCTCTATCTCTGATATTGAGCGCTTTCTAATAAGTACCAATATATATAATATATAAATAATTATACATACTTATATTTATTTATATTTATATAGACTTTTCACACACACACACACACACACACACATATATATATATATATATATATATATATATATATATATATATATATATAGACTGAACGAATATATTGAAACCTAAGATTTGCAGTCGTGTTTACATGATTAAAGTTCGATCTACGGATATAGTATCCTTCACAACGGGCGATTTGTATTGTTATGAACCCAAATATTGTGTTAATTGTGAAATTTGATTAAAAAAGTGTGAGTTTGTTGTTGAACACTCTTTTCCCGCTATTTATGATATGCTACACCAGATTCCATTGCCTCGACCCCAGCTAGGGTCTTCGATATTCCTGCTGCGTTACTGTTACTGCGAAAATTATTATACGCACTTTTTTAAATATCTATCGTCTGTGTTTATTTGTAACATTTGACTAAAAATGCGTGAATATTTTCAATCATTAATTTCTTCTGAAACGATCACAAATCATCTTTTGATGTTTCTTTACCAAGTTTGAAAATGTATCACAATGATTCTCAATAGTAATATCTAGCAGATTTGACGAAAAAACTATATTTTCATCCTCCTAACGATCATATATATATATATATATATATATATATATATATATATATGAAGAAATTTACTCTTAAAGTGCGATATATTTATGGGATAAAGTGCTCAATATCAGAGATAGACCGTGTGTAAATATTAAAGTGAACATTGAAGTCAACACTCAGAGGCGACAGGCTGTTTCATGCTAGACGCAATCGTCAGGCTACCTTATGAAGATTGCGTCTAGCATGAAACAGACTGCCACCTCTAAGTGTTGATTTCAATTTCAATTTTTTACACACACACACACATATATATATATATATATATATATATATATATATATATATATATATATATGTGTGTGTGTGTGTGTGTGTGTTTTGTTTTGGTGAATTAAGATGGGCTGCAATAAATATCCCGTTCAGTACCACACATTTTGCTTGTCAGCTGTAAATATTTATTAAATTTCGTCTGGCATAGTTTTTTAGAATAATATATCACTTAGTGAAAATCTATTGTAATATATATTATGTATCATAATACATCATCTGCTGGTAATTATTTCTCATGTAACAGTGGCAACTGCTTGTTGTGACAGTCGATTGTACTGTAGGACTTGCAAGCAATAGATCGTAACATGGCACTTACTGGCAACAGGGCTATTATCTGTAATATAATACTGGCAACACCTTAGAAGTTATCAAATTGTATCGTTTGTAACGTGGCAACTACTGACAATTGAATATAATATGGAAACCACGGGCAACTGTTTGTGATGTTGCAAAATATCTGGGATCATGTAGAAGGGGCTAGAAATCTATTTTTTTATAGGTCACTGCTTGTTCGATCCTAACTGGTGAGATTCAAGTTATACAACGGTTAGCTAATAGCTCTTGGAACACACCTGCAGTTGATCAATATGTGTAGGCCACTGTCGTGGAACACTCGCAATTATTCTGAGTTCGATTCTCATTGGATGCCCTGCTTTTGTGTCTCTCTGATAGGCTAATCTAAAATTATTATGTGCACATATGTTTATTTAATGAGGGCAGGTAGCGTGACGGTTATCGGCGTGAAAAAAAAGGAATCGTTGAGCCAAGTGCGGTTGATTCTGTTGCTTTCAGATCACGCTAATGTTATTGAAGAAGCTTGAATCCCTATCTTTGTGCAGGGTAGACTGGGTCATTTTGACCTAAGTGGCAGCCAGTTTAAGCGATGTAAACTCTAAACTCAAACCATGTCTTACAAAGAACCCTCATGTTTAAATACATGCACTATCCTTACGCTTTTTCATTATTCCAGAGAAATTATAATATATGACAGACATTAGGAAGTTTTTTAGCTGTTACAAGTTATAAAATATTTTTTTTTTAGATTTAGGGGTCATGAATAAAATGCAATAATGACAAAACAACAATTTATGCGTTCTGTCTGAGCTATCAAATCCGAAACAAGACTCTCTTAATAACTAATGAGTTTGTATTTTATAACAAACTTTTTAATGAAAAGGCGCGAGGCTCTGCTGTTATTTAGCAAGATTAACTTATCTTAGCACAACGCCATAGTATTGATTCAAATGCGTGACATTAATTACAGTGGGAACTAAATTCGTTTATTTCTAACTTCTCAGTTTTTCTGAAAAAATGTCTTCACCATTATCAAATTACTGCGTGGAATGAGCGATCCGGTGTTTTAAATTTAATGCCACGAAATCGAGCGGAGAATTATTTAAAGATGTTCTATCGAATAAAACAGACAGAAAACGTCTATTGAGTGTTTTGGTAATTTTTTTCCTGGCATCGAATTAGTCGCTTAATTTTGGATAGAAAATTTCAAATGGAATAAATTATGTTAGAAGAGCAACAACCAAAGAGTGATCTTTTGTAAGCAATCACGCGATTGTGACAGTATTGATTTTGGACTATACTGTGTGTCAAACAATTTGTCACGAGTCCCGTAACATACTTGCTGCAGTGGTGTGCCTTGGTTGGTTTGGTTTGGCTTGTTTTGTTTTACGGCATATCAAGCTCAATGTGTTATTGTTGTGGTAGGATCCACCTAATTTGCATAGTGGAGTACCGACCATATAAATATGGTTGGTACCTGGAAGACGAGGGGAGGAATCAAGAGATTCAATCCAGAGACTCTGCCCGACTGCGACTAAGTCAACACATTCTCCAGGAACAATCTTCCCAAGAATATACAAAAGACTATATGTAAATATTGTGTACCTTTCTTGTTTCAATACATTTTGTTCTAAGTACATTTTGTGTTGTATTATTATTCCATGCATTAGTCAAGTTTCAACAGTTATTTAAAGGCGACAAGATTTTTATTGCTGATAATATATTTTTTTTCAAAAATGTATTGCAGTATTAAAACCTATTTTTATACTTTCATAGCGTTTTGACACAAGTTTGGGGGTTAACTATTTGTCCAAATCTGGGACCCCCCTAACAGGTGCTTCCACACTGGGTCAGAGTGGACCTGGAAACACCAGGAATTAATTGGCGGTCCCACGCTCCTGAAAGCCTCTTGATCAGAGGATTTGCTGTTGGATGTAGTTTATCGTCTTACCAAGGACAGGCATGTCTTGGGAAAGATAACCTAACGGGACACAACCATCTCCAGTCTGATTTGAATTCAGAGTTTTCCCTTTCTTAGACTTGTTACCAGCTAAGATTATAGGGGCCATGTTTGTCCAGCTTCTTGGAAAAGAGATGGATTCAGATTTTTCTCAAGTTTATTTGCATATAAGTGAATGTAATAAATCTGAGCAGAATTCGAACCCGGTTCTTCGATTTTTCAATCCGAGTCGCTATCTATTCACTTATCTGTCTTCCTTTTCGAAACAAAAATATTTATCTGTAAATATATGTGCGTATTAAAGTGTTTGCGCTTGATGGTAGAAAATATTCTATGTTGCTTTTTTGAAATTCCAAATGCAGAATTAGTATTTTGATAGTGTTTGCTTTATTGCATACATTATATCCATTATTTCTGCTTCAAGTTGGCAAAGATTACTTATAACTGAAACTTGGGTGACACGAATAAATCTTAGAGAGATAGTTAAATAAAAGTAAAATTAAAAACGTTCTGTTTATGTATAAGATCCGAAACAAGAAAAACTCTAAAGTATATACACAATTTATATATCAACGCACAGATCATGAAAAATTCTAGTGATTCACCCAGTGTGAAGCTAACTGAATATATTAGTGAATCATTTCCCGAGATAATGTTGCTTAATATCGCATTAGATTGAGCACTAAATTCATTCATAGGCTACTGAATAACCTTACTTGAATTAGCTGAGGCTTTATCAGCCGACGGATTTGCTTTCTTTAGATCAATAAATCAATATATATGTTGTTTAGAATTTACTATATTTAAAGGGGAAAATGATCAATATCGAACATGGAACGTTATAAATATAGGCAGCGTGGACATGGTTTATATATGAGCGCGTTTTTTATGTGTGTACGTGTGTTCGCGCCTGCATGTGTATTACCATAAAAGTGCCCTTTCACCATGAGCTCATCAGTCACCACCATACACGCACACACACACACAAGACACACGCACACACACACACACACACATATATATATATATATATATATATATATATATATATATATATATATAGAGAGAGAGAGAGAGAGAGAGAGAAAGAGAGAGAAAAAGAGAGAGAGATAGTGGGGTGTAACAGCAAAAATATCCAGTTGTTAGATTAAGATTTGAAACATTGTATCTTAAAAATGATTATAGAAGTCTTACTGGAATTCTCTGAGGATCATATAACGCTGTTGGACTCTACCTTGAGTAATAAGAATATATAATTATTCTCAAAGAGTACCAGAAGAATCGTGATGAAATCAATCATAAACAAAAATGACGTGTTCATTATTAAATAATCATAGCTAAGGATCGGAAGCTTATGAACGATTGAAATAAAGTTCATTCATATATGTATTATTTCAGGATCATTTCCAAATTTCTTCAAGATGATCCCGCTATCTTCAACCTTCTAATTTTCATTTTCAAGTCTTTTTTCGCTGTTCTTTGGACTGTCATAGCTGAAACTCTTATCTCCCGTGTCACATATCTTGAATTGGATCTTTTCTAATTGGTCTATTTAGCTCTAAGTTGAAATGATGATCCCTCTACCAGCTGTGACCTCCTGATCCAGTTTTCCTATCTTTTCTTTTTTTTAAAACTTATTCGCAGTTTCTCTTCTTAAATGAAGTTTGAAGATGAAAGCCTGATTATGAATGTTAGGACATTTACTAAAGGCCTGAACGATCCTTTTCCTCTAACCATTGGTCAGTTGGGATGGCATAATTGGGATGACACAAAATGATTTTATCCTCTTCTCTTCCTAGCTGAATAACTCAGATTTTTTTCAGTGATTCTTACGACAAATGGTGTCACGATGGCTAAAGGTCTTACCTAAACCCTAGAACAAAGAAAATCAGTTTAGTGATATTTTAGATATTAGATATTTTGTGGGATGAACAATTATGCTGTTACACGATTTAGACAATTTTACATTTATACAGGTAACATATATATATATATATATATATATATATATATATATATATATATATATATATCGATAATGACACCAAGGCTCAAGGGGCTACTGGAAGTGAAAGAGAAGGAAGGATAAGTCTTTAGAAGAAACTGAATACCAAATTCTAAACAGGCAACAAATGATAAACATTTATTCCTGTTCAAAAGACCAGGAAGGAGTAAACCGGATGATAGATGAACATATCTATACCTATATATATATATATATATATATATATATATATATATATATATATATATATATATAATTGCAAAATGATCCAGGAATAATTTATATATATATATATATATATATATATATATATAGCAGATGCGTTTCTGATTTCATCAAGGAAAATGTAATGTTTTTAATTTGGAAGAAGTATTCTTACTTTTGTTTATAAATACTTGTTGCAAAATAAAATCTTTATATTTTCCCTAATAATGTCCATCAAATGACGAAATGTATTGGATTAGTTAATTCTTTCCTTTTGTCTTTATCCAAATGTGTTTGTGTTTGGTGGGGGCGGGGCTATTATTCCAATGAAGAAGAGGTAGCCATAAAAAGAATGCTTGCACACTCATTCGTCCACCATTTTGTAATTGTACTATACCAGAGACAGAAAAATTAGCCAGGATATCTGGCGATGTTTCATGCTTCCCTGCGCACTAATACAAAGCAAACTCATTCAGTACTCTTTATATATCTCACATCCTTTCTTCTTCCATCTATATCACCCACTACCTCTCTCTTTCTCATATGATTCATTGTTATAATTTATAGAGAAAAATGGTGCATTTCAATATTACTTAATGATGTTGCCGATGTGACCTCCATCTTCTGGCTTTCACCTTCTATATTTTGAGTAATTGCTTTGTTCAAACTTGAATTTAATTTAAATCAAAGGGAAGAAAATTTATTGGGGTCAAAAACAGCTTGATCTGACCCTTTCAACATGTATTTGATGCAATACTTGATTAATTGAATTGATGAGCAGATTCCAACATTGATACGACAGTTGAATTGTCGCATGAAATATTTATTTTAAGACACTACTCTCTGATTGGTGATTTCTTGCTCAACTTGATGTTAATATTGTCTCATTTTGATCTTACTGATTTGAACTACATTTTCTGACTTTCTCCTTCTATATTTGAATAGGAGTCATTACTTTTTTCAAATTTAAATTTAATTTAAATCAAAGGGAAAAAATTCATTGGAGGGTTGTACCCGCGGACACACTTTGATCAAATTCAATATACATATGCAAGTACCCTGGGTAATGTAGTGTAAGACGATATATGTTTATGGGCGTCTATCTCCAAAATCCTACGAGGAGTTCGTTAAAAACAAACAGACAGAGGCTACAACTTTATATATATATTATTTATTTAAAAATATGTTTCCAACGCTACATAAGAGTTCTCATGTGTGTGTGTGTGTGTGTTAGCTCTATCAATGATATTGAGCGCTTTCCAATAAGTACCGCGCATATATAATAATATATATAAAAATTGTATGTGAAAAATATTTTTTAACAAAAACACCGATTAAAATAAAAAAAAAAAAATATATAAGATAAGAAATAAAAATAAAAAATAAAAAAATAAAAATAAATAATGACAAGCAAAATAATTTAACACAAATAAATAAAGAAATAAACGACTTCCGGCAAAATAACCGGCAAAATAGACTACCCACTGGCCCGTATATACCAATAGCCGAGAAAAATAAGAGCCCTCGTGGGCCTGGGGATTGCGTCTGGCATGAAACAGACTGTCGCCTCTAAGTGTTGACTTCAATGTTCACGTTTATATTTACACACGCTCTATCTCTGATATTGAGGACTTTATCCCATAAATATAGCATACCTTAAAACTATATATATATATATATATATATATATATATATATATATATATATATATATATATATATATATAGAGTTTTTGTCTGTTTATATCTGTTCATGTATTTTTACAATGATAGAATTAAATGTAGACCGAAATCAAAAACTGTCCAAAATTTACGTTTTGCCCCACATCTTCAATATAAATAATAATTTTAAAAAAACATCTTATTCCTGCCCTGAACATAAATGCACCATTCTCTATCGTGGATTGACTTTTCACATATAGAAAGCTTGTTTTATTTTACTAATATTCACCCCATAAATGGCACAAGTGGCAGTCAAAGCAGAGACTTACGGAATAAGGGAGTTATATGAGTTGTAAAAGTAGGCAGTAAGAATAGCTTTTTAAATTGATATATAGGAAATGTAACGGTTAACCCTAGATTTGAAGACGTTAATATTGTAATGGTCAGGTAATCATTACTCTTCGGAGTTTGTTCCACAAAGTCGTGGTTCTTAGGAAGAATTTTTCTGGGTGGAACTTCTTTCGTGCTAATGGAATACGAATTTATTGGGAAGGTTCCTCTCAGCCTACGTGACATGTCGGCTCTTCTGGCACAACTATGGAATGTAGCTCAAAATATTTGTCATGGATTGGCTTGTGACGTTTCATTTGTGGGGAATGATTTGTCGGGCTGAAAACAGTTCATCCCCCACAACGTCGCATAGACGCTTTTGAATTTTATCAAAACTGGAATATGAGGACTAGGCAGCACATCTCCATTTTTGTTCTGATCTGGATTTTATAAAACTAGAGCATGTTAGGTACTGAGTGTAGCGACCATTTTTCCAGCATCTTTAACGATGGATTTTATATATGAGTTTCACTTCTGGTTTGTGTTCAGCTTGAGTCCCAAAATGCATTCAAGGCAAGGAGAACTCTTTGACAGAACAAGCGTTCATCGTGACATTGAAAGTCTTTTCGGTGATGATGGAGCCATATTAGTTTGAACATTGACTGATTGAATGTTACAAGCTAGTTGTTTCTCCCATTGGCCTGTTAGAGCTAGATCAAAACAAAGAGCTGCTGCCAGGTTGTAGTCAGTTAGATTTTGTTTCAGGCGCACCCATATACTGTTGTATCACCTTCATAGATATTCATTAAAGATCTGATTATGTTTTTAAGCAGATCGTTAAAATACTGTGCGTAGGACCGAGAATAAAGCATTGGAGAACGTTTGCACTGATACGGTAAACGTCAGAAGTGTAGCTAGCAACGACCTTCATGAAACCAACTCTTAAGAAGGACGTGATAATTGAGAAAACTATGCAATCCATACACATATCTATCATGATATCACAAACAAGCATTATACAACTATTAACATAAAATAAAAAATTAGCAGATAATACCAAAATACTAATACATTATAATATATAGCAATCAATGGCGCACGGAGTAGTAATGGATAGCTTTTGAACTGAGGAATCGGAGAGCCGAATTCGAAGTTCAGTCGAGTCCATTGCGTTCACTTACGTACTACCCTTGCGAAAGGCATGAATCCATCTCTTCCATTAGTTATCAGTAAGTAACTGGTTAAACTTGGTTGTATAGCTTTTCAGTTAGCAACCTGTCTAGGAAAAAGAAAACTTTGGATTCAAACCACTTTCTAGGTCCTGCCTCTTTAGTCAAAGAAAGTGACATCAAAAACTAATCCAGCTCGCATGTGGTCTTGAAGAACTGTCTCAACTACTTAGTACCGCGATAGAAAATAATGAATTCCTCGGGCTTAGTACCATTGTTCGAACAAATACAAGATTGGAACACGGCATTTTGCCGTGGACATCTCTGATTTAGAACCATTCGCTGATGGATTTATTACCTATAGTCTTTGAGACGACGACGATATAGCTATCACTGCGAAGAAAACCTGTAAATACTAGCAAACTATTACCCTGCAAAAGAAACAATCCGAATAAAATAGATCACCCATGCACAAAACAGACATCGACGCATGTAAAGTCACACTCAGAGAATTTGTGGCGAACATCTGTTCTCTTATAGATTAAAAGTGCATTATTTAAATCGAAATCGTGGTCAATTTTCTCCTTAAAATGATAAAAGAATTGACATGTTTCAAGGTATGGCAAAAGGTATACTTATCAAGATACGATTAAAAATAGGCACATAACGTTTGTAATATCATCGATTCCGCCTTGGAATCTTGGATTCAGTCACATACCCAACGCCGTGACATGGTTTCCCAATGTATCTCTTATAAATGTTTTCAAGGTAATTGCTTTCCTCCTAGCTAGATCGAACTCGAGAATTTAAACGTTATATTAGATTGGTAATCTGGTCTCATCCTTTCACTGTTGAGTTAGCTAGATGTAGCGGTAAGTTTTATTCTAATAGCTCCTTTTCTCGACTCTGGAAATCTGTTTCGGTTCCTTGTTTCCCTGTTATCTATGATTCAAAACGAATTAAATGCAATATCAATCACCATCCTCTGTATTCTTGAATCCTGATCTTTTTATTGTTCTTTCTCCTCACTAATATCTTTCTCGTTTTCTTTCACCCTCAGTAACCCATTGCGTTTTAATGGCACTAAAACAAGCGATAAAACACAAGAAGTATAGTAAAATGATACAGTTTGATAAAAAGTTTCACTTAGGTAGATTAAAAGTTATACTTACCGAGGTATGGTAAACTGTCGGAATTAGGCGGTAATATTTCACTGATGACGATATGAAAAACAGCGAGAGACAACAATACAGTGACGCTGATAGAGATTTTCTCCCCGGACTCGGAGGGAATAAAAAAGCCCAAGAGGCCAATTGCTGAAACCAGAATCGAGGGGCAGATTAAATTTAGAAGATAAACGGCTGCTTTGCGTCGTATTTTGATTTCGAAATTTACAGTCGAGTATGGTTCTTTACAGCATGTATAGTTTTTAGTATGTGTTTTAACTGTAAAATCAATAAGGTCCCACTCTCCATTGATCAGATAGCTTGAGTTGTCTCCCGAATCCCTTTGGTTCACCACTGTAACTTCATAATCGTTGTAAGACCAAGAACCAAATGTAATTCTGCAGATCTGGCAACGAAAGGAAAAGAAAAAAAAAATGATTATTTTAACATTTTAATCAAATGATCATACGACATGCATACATAAGATCCTATTGTCTTTCATATAGAGAAGAATATTTATAAAGAAATTTGGTCCACTGTGTCGTGAGAGACAATTTTTCTCACCTGAATCTGTTTGCTACATTCCACAAAAAACGAATGAATTTTTACAAATGAAAGGACTTTCTTAGAGCTCTTATTTTAGTTTTAATTTTAAGCTAATTGATTAAATTTAATATTTCCAATAAGCAAAATAATTTAAACTAATTTAAATGGCGCCCTTTTTAATCGTCTTTCATCGCAATGTAATTCTATTTATTCAAAAATATTCCCAAAATAAAATGTACTTTTCAGAAATTTTATCTGTGCAATATAAACTGTTTTAAAGAATACTTAATCTGATTTGAAACAAATATTATTAAAGTTCAAAATATAGCAGAAACGCATTTTTAACCCCACAGCAACTGTGTGTGTAACCCGACAGTATCTGCCTTGACGTGTTGGCAGCCTCAGACTTTAACTGTAAACATAATTGAAGAGAATGGCGTGAGTGATTTTTTAATATAATATTTAAGTACTCAGTAAACTTAAAAAATTAGGAAAATATTCTCCGTAATTCAATGTTTTATTGAATTTTAAAAAATATTGACTTTAAATGTATTATAGTTATCGCTCTTATTTTCTGATAATGTTGTGTCCGGTCATCAGTATTTACAAAAATCGGCACGTTTATATACAAAAATAAAATCAAAATTCTTTTAAAAATATTGGTGTTTGAAGATTTGTATTAGCTTTTCCATTTATAATTAGTGAATATAATTTTTACTTAATATCATCTGAAAGGCTGAAAGTAATACAGAATTTTAATAGATTTAAAAATTAATAAATTTAAAAATTAAAATTTAAAAAATGAAAACAATTCTTGTAAAAATTCATTATTTATCGGAAAACAGTATCCTAAATATATCTTATTTATAAAACGATAAAAAGGTTTTCTAATTAAATAATGTCACGATTTTATTGCGTTTTTTATTTGTCGATTCAAAGCAGATTTTCGGTAAATGGTGTTTCTCTTTGACAAAAAACATTGATGATTTTAATTCTCCAAGAAGTCCTGCAATATGAAGATCCTGCAATTTTAATTTTTTGAGATTTCATAAAATTAAGTGCAAAAATGGAAGAAAAACGTGTAAAAGTATAACTTTATCAAGATTTTTTGGAAATCCATATTTGTAAAAATGCCTTAATTTATTTGTGAATAAGCCCTGAAAAGTTAATTAAAATGCGTCAATTATCTGATATTTGCTAGAATTTCCAAAGCAATGCATTTTTAGCGCTACAAATCCCTGTACTAATATTTAACCCACACGCTAACGCAAGAAAAACAAGATATTTAACCGAAATTTGGAACATGCTAGAAAGGATTAATTTAATCAAATAATCAAAAATCCTTTCGTATTTCTGCTTAATAATAAAATAAGTATTTTAACGATAAAGCTTTGTTGTCAAGTTTGGTGCTTTTGTCATCATGTTTTGCTCTTTTTAGAAAGTTTTTGGGGTATCTATTTATAATTCTTCCATTTATAAGTACACTGTTTATTGCTACCACATCTGATCTCGTGCTTCTGATATATATCTACAGATTCATGACAAAATCCAAAGAAGAATCTTTCTTATGATTACTAATAACAAATAGTGTCACAGCGTATTGTGTTCACGATATTTTCTTTACTTGTTGGGTTTTCTTTATTCCAATTTTGACTCTATTGGATTCTCCTAATTATTGTCATTATTTTTTCTAACATGAGAAACAAATAAACGATCAAAACAAATCTCAAGTCTCAACATATTGTTAAACAACCTCACTGATTTCAGTATGTGTGTGTGGTGCAATTGATGATGTCCTGTACTAAGAAATAGGAGCGCCGAGTTCGAATTCCATTCGGAATCTTTGCATTAACTTATGCCAAATACCGTTGGTATGAATTCATCACTTATCCCTCGCTATGGGTTAAATTGTATTACTTGTACATGGAAAAAATATAGTTATTCTCAAACTTCAAAGAAATTGCTAATGCAATATTCTCTCGCGAAAAAAAATTATTATTCTTACAATCCAAAATATGTTTCGTCTTTAAATAACCTACAAACGGTTGATAAGTCGTAAAAAACTCAAATCAAATCAAATTATAAGTGACTGACTTGTATACAGCTGATATCTTAATCTTGTTTGTTATTATTATTATCTTTTATATATTTGGCTCTTTATAACAAGTGTGTGGAGGTTTTCGCTCGAAATCCTCTGACTACAAGTCAGCTTATATGTGCAAAACATTCCATTGTACTCAAGCTAAGTGCAGCATTAAATGAAATCTCAAAGTGTATAATTTTACTATTGTTTGCTAAACTGTAATATTTTAAAGCATTTAGGACGACAGATCTGATACTTTCTGTCTCATTCCAATTGATTTTCGGCATCTTCTAAATTGTTTTACAAATATTTAGTCTGCATATATTAGATCATTTTACCTGCAGGTTCCTTTCCAGCAACTCTTCATGCATTGCTCTACACGTAGCAGAGTAGTAGTTGTCCGTCATCATTTATCCGTTAAAAAATTTCCATTTCAAAAGTTGGCATGTGATTGGTCTATAGTTGCTTTCCATAATTATTTCTCAGTGTATTTTGGGATTAGGCTCGATATACCTTTGCTAATCAATTCTAAAACTTTTCTTATTTCAACCAATTCTGAAGTGTAAGAGTAAGTCGATCGTACAAGGTTTTAAAAATACTTATCAAAATGTAGATTCTGTCTTTTCAGATAGTAGTTTTGGAGACTATGTTTTACGTGACATACATGTATTTAGTTGCTTTTATCTGATATTCATTTTTACCTACGATTTTCTATATTTATTGGGTTCACGTAGTTTTCTTCAATATTTTTGTTATGATTTTAATAGTTTTTTTTTATTCGTCTTATCTTTGCACCTGATGATAACCATTAGAGTTCTACTTAAATCATTTTTCTATATTTTTCAGGAGTTAAAATTGTTCTGTCGCAAATTGTGCCAGTTTTTTTTTTCATATCAATCATTTTCACAAAATCTTTTTTCCGAATATCACAGACCTTTTCGAGTGAGCTAATGATTTCAGTCATTTCTGCCCTGATTGTACACTTGACGTGCATATTTCTTTTCTTTTTTTAATTTCCATAACGTACCTTCGAACTAATATCCTTATCTTTGTTGTTATTACAACTTTTAGGTTGTTATGTCATCCGACCTTCTTCAACCTGATGACCTAGATAACATTCAGGGTATTTCAAACTGAACCGGTGTAGATTGTTATCGTTCGGATACCGGGATATCTCGTCTTATTGTGATTTAACACTACTTAGTTATTGCTTACCCGGTTTCCAATGACTTAAAGTCTGTAATCCTCGGCCAATGATTGAACTCACAATTACTATATCAACAAACTCCCGAACAACTCGCATTAAAATCAACTAGGATATCGGCCAATGGAACAGTAGTAGATTTTAATTTTAGCATCTTCCTCCAGACTTCTCAGATGGTCAGCCTTCCCAAACGGGAAATGCTATACCAAAGAGTCGATATCACCACTCTGCTCATATCGATTCTTTGGCATATCTTTTTCTATTTGCTACTTGAAATTATTTCTTAGTTTTCTTTTAAAATATAAATTTCGACCAATACAAGGACACTAGACAAATCAAAGTAGAGAGCTACTGTGGGCAGTTTTTGTGTGTGCAAGATTAAAAGACGCAATTTATGCAGATATGTGAGAAAGGATAATGGTAAAAACTAAGCTTGAAGAGTTTAAGCTTGTAATGGTCGAGGAAATATGTCTCTGGGATTCTGTTCCTCAAAACAGCGGTTCTTGGGAAGAAACGATACTTGTAAAACTTACTGTTTACTAAAAGAATACAAAGGGAATGAGGTTAGTTTTCATCAATGTACTCGGCGTGACAGGTATTGTCAAGGAAGGCTGATGTTGGGGGAACTAAATGCTGTAGCTCACCTGAACATTTACTATAGAATTAGCGATAAAAATTGCTATGGCCTAAGTTTCGTCTTTGGGAAAAGGGTTGTAAGCTGAAAAACAATATCTTACCCACAAGACAGCGTAGATGTTTTTGGTCTCTATCAAGACTGGAAAGTGAAGACTTGGCAGCTCCAGCAGCAATCCGTTTTCATGATTATCTGCTTCTTGTAAACTTAGAGCGTAGCATGGGTAGGAGGTCAGGTACTTAGTAGAGCGGTAGATTTTTTTTTAGTATCGTTACTTTCTCATAAAGTGCATGGCGTTACGGATGGAGCTGAAAAATATGACCAGGTCTCAGGACTGATCCTACGCAGACGATCTCTTATTAAGATTGTTCCTGAATATCTGCATGTAACTTCATATTGCCTTGGCTGCCATGTTCAACGATATTAAAAAAAATAACAACCCTCTCGACACGCGGCTATGATGCTCCCTTGCCTCTCACGCTCATGAACAGAGAAACACAGTACATCGGATGCTAATAGATATTTATTTTAACTATCCTAATTCGCCAAGACCAAATATGAACATTAAAACCTCTAATCAGTTAAGATTAGAACACATAGCAACTACACCTGGTGTAGCATTGGTGCTTATTATTATCATTATTTTTATTCCAACAAATACAAATATTTACACTGAAAACGGTAGCTCAAAATACTACTGATAATTTGGTGTGTACGACTTTCAATGTTGTATATATACTCGTCACAGGATGTAACATAAGGTTGAGTTTACATTGGGCGGCCGTATGTACAAATAACAGACTGCTCAATACCACACGACATTTATCAATTTGGGGAAACCTCAGACGCCTCCCTAAAGATGGGTATTGCCTAGTGGGTATTCCCACGGGGACTTGAGCGCGTTATTTTAATTTTCGCCACCCGTATTTTCACTGTATACACACAATATATCTCTCCGTGGGTTATTTCTATTATTGCCGCTTTTATATTTGCATAAGTCATTTTCAATAATATGCAAGACAATAATATTCTAAACGCATACACATCTCCTTTGATGTGTCTGTTCAGGACGTGGAGGATCATGACTCTTCACAACTTCCTATCCTTCCTAATCCATTTTCTGCCATCCATTTACACAAGTTTGTCTGGTTACGTGCTGTTTCCATCTGTCTGGCTTACTTTCAGTGTGTTCTCTAAGTATAAAATCCTCCAGTTGATATTTGCATGGTGCGATGTGTAAATTGTCGCCCTTTTGTTTTTTCAATTTTACGCATGTGTGTTGTTTTTTTTTTTTTGTTTTTTTGTTTGTTTTTTTCGACAGCACGGTATAGTAGAATCAGTTAGATGTCATTTGAGAGAAATAGAGCACCATGACGCAATTCACTCCGCCAGAAATTTAGAAGCGGCATGGTGTACTGCTTAGCACTCGCACCGGAAGCTCCAATACGGACGTTTCAGAGTGTTTTGGTGTAAATCTGAGGAGAGTTCAGAGGATTCGGACGAGTCTAATGGTGATTACAAAGGTAGGCCAGTTGTGAAAAATTACTCTGATTTTTCTGATAAGAAATGACCACCCGAATTTGTTGTTGAAGGCCTCGGACTCAACAGCTTTACACCAAGTGCCATGAGAAGGTAGTGCTGACCTGCGTCAAGAGGGTGGCTGCTGGAAGATGACAACAGGACTCTGTTCCATGCTACACAAGCAGTAGAACTTAGTAATGGCTGTCAGAAAATTCCTGCCACCACATGACTCTTGCATCTAGCCACCTACCTCCTCAGACTGCAATCTCCTTGATTATTATGTGTGGAGCGCAGATGAGCGAGAGACTAACAAAGCACATCGGTAAATTTACATTTTAACACCCAAGCGCTAATATCCCTTCAATTTTTTCCAAAATAGTCTTATTTCCGTGCAAATGTATATGCTGAACTCAAATCAACAATTAGATATTGAAGAAACCTACCTTTTTGGATGTTAACGACCCTAAAAATCGGACTTTTTCTTGGTCTTTCGTCAGCCATTACCGGCTTATTGATAAGTAATTCAGTGCTGAATTTTGTTTTTGTATTTAATTTAAGAAGAAAGGTACCTTTCAAATATATGTAAACATCGATGAATAAAAGAATAACAAAGTAATTTTTTTTAAGAAGAAAGTTAACTTTCAAATTAGGGTTAGGTCTTTTTTTTGGGGCTATTCTTTTTTTTTTTTTTTTTTTTTTAAGAAGAAAGTTAACTTTCAAATAAAGGTTAGCTTTTTTTTTCTTTTTTTATTCTTTTATTTGTCGATGTTTACATATATTTGAAAGTTAACTTTCTTCTTAAATTAAGTACAAAAAAATCGCTTTACGGAAGCGCGTACTAATTTCTGAAAGAAAATATTTCAGCAGTGAATGACGCTCGGGTGTTAAAACGAAAATTTACCATCACATTTTAACACCAAAGATGAAATGAGGGCAAGGATGGCAGCATTCAACAACCTAAACACGGTGGCCGTTCAGAGGAGATGCTTAAAGTGGTCCGGAGGCCGTGATTGAAATCAATGGCGATTTTATTGAATAATGTTAGCTTTTAGTATTTCGATATATTTTAATGTAATTTTGGTAAATACATCTGTTTAAATGAGATGTCAGCTTTATTTTAATTTTTGTGTAATTTAGACGACAATTTATTCATCTCACCCTGTACATATGATATGTCCTAGAATTTTTAACTCTCTTTTTGATTCTAAGTATAAGCGTTTTTGTTTTCTTTTCATATATATTTTCATTACAACTTTCCAAGATGACTAATGTCGATTGATACATCGACTGAGTGAAGTGAGAAAAGATAATATCTTAAATATTTCAATCCAAATTTATTTTACAGGGTCATTAGTGCAATCTATAAAACATAGTGTAACCAATTTAACCAATGACTGATGTCGATGATGAACTGCTTACGATCGGCAATGAATAATGTATTGATTGTTTTTTAATAGTTTCACTCCAGCATACTGGGCGTAAAAAATATGACAAAATAAAAACTTTATTAAGTAAGGAGAACAAGAAGAAGAAAATAACGATTGATTTAGCAAATTATTGAAGATCAAAGTTGACTGGAAAGCAAGAAGCTGGAAGATAGTTTCACAAGCGAGAAGTGAGAGTAAATAAATTGTTACATCTAACCATTTCAACTGTAAAAGGATGCTGTCAAACTAGCACTGCTTTAAATACGTCAATTCTAATTGACACAGAGTAAAGTAATATTTATTTATGCTACAAAAATGTGTCACAAGGGGGATGGGGAGAAATATGATCTTCATTCTGTCTTATCTTAAATTTAGCTATCCACAATTACTGACCTAAACATACTAGTGTATTCATTACACCGAAACAACTTTCTTACTTACCATTCTTACTATAATCCCCATAATGCCTCAAAGTTTCTATGAAGTCTTAACTAGTCTTCCCATGTGTACAATTTGTCTAGAGCGGGGGAAAAATATAACGACATTATTATTATTATTTATTTATTTTTTGCCATAGAAGAAAGATCATCAGAATAAGTATAATGAAAATATTTATAGAACAGAGAGAGATGGTTCATTACAGCAGTGTAAAAGTTACTGAATCCGAGATGCCAGATCAAGAGGGATAACATTGCAGATTCTTCTTTGGATTTTATTAAGAATTTCTAAATACATAGCTGAAGTACCAGACCCCATGTGACAACAATATCCAATGTTTGGACGAATGGTCAACTTATAAATATATAAAATAGATTCTGGCGAGAAAGATTGCCCAGATCGACACATTAAACAATTCTTCCTCAGAGGACATAGCGATTGATTCAATATGATATATCCACTTCATGTCAGCGTTCACCCGAAAAATAATTTATCACTCTTCTGGGGGTTGAATCATTTAATCATGGACTTAATCCTCGGTTTACTTCAAAGGAAACGTTGAGATATCTATAACTGACTTTAATCATATATTGATTTTATCTTTGATTGTCTTTGAATGATTCATTGAAATTATCTTCAGCTGACATCGAAAGGCACGCTAATTAAATTTTCACCTGATTTTGTATATCAACAAATACTAATAATCTGTGAAGTCAATGCAAAAAGTGAGTGAGAAGAGACGCGGCGGTGCGATTGAAACCGATTGAAAAAGACAAAAAGTTCCCCTGAAAAAAATAAACTGAGATTGTCGCATGCTCTAACCTTGTCAGTTCTTATATATCCACGCGAGTCATGAACTCCGGAGGTGAATTTAAGCTGCAGAGGTTGAAGACTTCAGACGTTTACTTGGTATTTCTGACACCGACCGCGTCACGAATAAAGATAAGCGCAGAAGAGTGTCTATAAAGACACGTTGACCACCTTAAAGGAGAGTAAGTTGATCTGAAGTGGCCATGAAAGAAGATCGTAAGGCTTCTCCACGACTATACTACAGGGAACGATGCAAAGAGAAAAGAGAAGGCGACGCCAAAGACATTGACGACCGGTAAATGTCGAATGGACCTGCGAAATATTTTGCCCTGATCCAGGCGCTGACCAAAGCAAGTCAAAGTGGAGGCTTCTTGATGAACAAGCCAGTATGTAGTGCTTCTACAATCCTTGCTGCTTATCGGACAGGAAGGAAAAGGAGACGGAAAATGTTTGAATCATTTTCATTTTAACATTTCACAGAATATTAAGAAAAATATGTGAGATAAAAAGGGAGGTATCATAAGGTTTTATAACGGGTATATATATATATATATATATATATATATATATATATATATATAATATGCGAATGAAAGCGCCAACGTTGTAAAATAAAAGGGATCAAAATACATAATTTAATTTTCAAACGCATAATGGATGTGCTAGGCAAGAAAGAGGGATTCCCTGTATTCATTTCTATTTGATAGGCATTATATATTTATGAAATAGTAACACCTTAATACACGGACAGAATAAAACAGCTGAAAGAGAAGGTATGACAAACTTGCTTTGTTCTCAGACATTTTATACTGTTAAGTCATACACAAATGTTTACACATAGAGATAATATAACACGTGCATACAGCTACAAGAAATGTGAAAAGAAAGGAGTTAATTGTTTTTTTTTTCATTTTGTCATTCAATTGCCAAGTCTTAGTTTGATACATCGAGTTTGTAGATATATTCACCTACCTTCATATATGTGTCTTTGTGTGTGTGTGTCTGTGTGTGTGTGTGTGTCTGTGTGTGTGTGTGTGTGTGTGTGTGTGTGTGTGTGTGTGTGTGTTGTAGACATATTTGAATATATACGATACCTGGAGGTCAAAAGGAAAGTATCTGATGTTCAATGTACAACTGGTGTAAAGCTGTGATGGAAAGTTATATTGGATAAATCCACTGGAATTGATATGTACGCGGTAATATTCATTCAGGCCACGAAGCATATATTCGGCACTGCAAAAAAAAAAGAGAGAAAGAGAAGAAATACAACTTTTGAAATATTGGTATTCGAATAATGTACTTCTATAGAATAGGATCTGATTCGTGTTTCATTCCAGTATTATTACGAGTAACAAAACGGTTAATGTGAAACCAGTGAGTCAAGTTCAAAATCACACTGAGACTAGGTTCACGTCCATGTCACCTATTGGAAAGTTTTGAATTTATCTCTTCTCTAACAGAAATGGGTTAAATATTCGGGAAAACTCAGTTCTTCAGCCTTGTTTGGTAATTAATTTATGAGTTGAAAAATCTTGTAATTAAAACCACTTCAAAGACTGCATGCAACCATTTCACTTTTTAAAGTCATGGCAATGAATATTTTACAAAAATCAATTGAAATAAGTTGTGGGGCACCATGACTACTTATGGCATAAGGGGAGATAATTAAGGTGGAAAAATAATGCAAATATAATCAACATGTTTATTGTCAGAAAAGAACAGTCTCCGATCTAAATATCAGTTTAAAAGGATCCGTAACGAATCCATATTGTCATTGATCCGTAGAGAGTTTTGATAAAGTTTCCCATATCATACTATCCCGTTAGCTCGAAAGAAAGAAATAGAAATTAACTGATTTGGCTTTTCGTACGTACGAACGAATTAAGTAGAAACAAGTTTCATTGTTTCTGACAAAAACGTATCTAGTGGAAATGAGTTTATTGAGATCAAAATTAACTCTCCATTAACCAAAGATATTTTATATAAACCGTGCATCCATAAAAGTAGTTTTGCAGTCCCTTGGGTAAGCTGAGAATATGATGTCTACATTTACCTCAAGAAAACACTAAAATTCGAATACTTGTCAAAAATACTAGGGATGATTTTATTCTGATGAGGTTAATCAGGGAATTAAGTCGGAGGAACTCGGTTAACTGATCTAAATCAGTCGACAAAATATTTTTCTATGATTTAAAGTTGGTTATATCGGCCAAATAGATAAATATACTCTACAAATGGATTCCGCGAATCGCGCAAAACTCGATCAGAAATATCTAAACTATCAACCGGGCTCAATCGTGTTTTCAGATAAATAATTACCAATGGCTTCGAGACAAGATAGTAAATATGTATATGCCTTCTGTTCTGATGTTATGTGATAGTTAGCATGAATGGTTTTATATATTTTTTACATTGATAATAATCGACTGAATAGACGAGCAATTTGTTTTAATCTCTTGTAAACCGGAATTGTAAGGGATAATATAAATATACTTTTTGTACAGTTTGATCTTACCCAGGAGATTTAATCTGACATATTTTTCAATTTATATATATATATATATATATATATATGTGTGTGTCTGTCTGTATGTGTGTGTTTTTGTGTGCTTGTGTGTATACATATATTCTTATATGTGCGTATGATTAAATAATTTAGACATGTTGAGTTTATTTGTTTTCAATAAAATCTTTTCGTAATTAGTTATAAGCTTCCTTGCTTCATGATTAAAGACAGCAAGAAAGGTACTGTGGTTATATTTTTTTTATTCTTATTGTTTTTCCTGAGCATTTTCATAAATACTAATATATCCACTACAGATCCCAGTAAAAAATTATATACCATACTAAATTCAATACTACTAACTGAATCAGTTGCAATAACTTCTCCCCATCAATTAACGTATTGAAAAATATCTATATTATATAAAATTCAAATGTCCCTTGGGAGATTTCATCTGAGACAAAAATGCCTTTATATATATTGGTTATACCACTATTATGTATGTAAAATGTGAGCGGTCTTAATTTTGTTGCATTTTTGTACAAAAACGATCAGTAGAAAATCTCATGAAGCTATTTCTAACCTAAGGTCTCGGGTTGGGGCCCAGAAGGTGTTGTGTATGCAACAGAAATCAAAGCAAATAATAATAATAATAATAACAAAAAAAACAACAACAACAAAAAATTAAAACTAATGTCATCTTTTTTAATGAATTCCTCGCAACTTTGACGTTTTTGGTTAATCAAGAGGCGAGCTCAAACTGCTTTAAACAGATAGAAAAAATAAATTTCCCCCTCTTTACTGCCAATGAATAAAATAAAATAAAAAGCGTTTTTAATAGAAAAACCTACTTGTCATAGAGGCAGATATCAGGAAACCAGATTTTCTCTTCGGGTAGATAAACCTTTGATATTCCATCATATTTAGATTCATTCCAAGATAAGTTGCAATCATTCCAGCCCTGGTCAACGAAAAAAAATTAATTGAGGCTCGTTTACAGAAAAAATGAACGAAAGGTAGAAAGGTAATAAGATTAAAAAGAGTAATATTTCAAATTATTCCGAAAAGTGAACTCATTTTTACTGTTCTTGTTCATAACAACGTTTTAGCTGACACAGTTTTAACTTCCCTTATAATCCAGTAAAAATCAAAAACCTTATTCGTGTCGCTTATTTTTAAGCAATGTTTAATTGAATAAAATATTATACTTAATCAAAATTGTGAAGAAGTAAATGTATTAAGTTTCATTATCTTTGATTTAAATGATATCATTCGCCAAAAATATTCTTAAGTGCTTCTTTTACTTTTCAGTGTATTTATTCTACATACAATTTCTAACACTTCTATATATACAGGGTACGATGGGTAAATTGTCACCATTTTATATTTTTAATTCGCTTTGTTTCTTTTTGATTTTATCGACTGCACAGTATAGTAGGGTCAGTTGGGCCACGTCTGTGAGAAAAAAAGCACCATGACGCAATTTACGTCGCCAGAAATTTGGAAACGGCATGCTGCATTGCTGTGCATTGACAACTAAAGCTCCAATACGTACATTTCAGAGAGTTTGGGTGTCAATCTGAGGATAGTTCAGTGGGTTTCGGAAAGATTTAGATGAGTCTAATCGTGATTACGAAGGTACGGCAGTTCTGAATCTCTGTTCATTCTGAAAAAAGAGGAACACCGGAATTTGTTGGCGAGTGCCTGAGATTCAACACGGAGGCCTACATCAAGTGCCTTGAGGAGGTAGTGCTGCCCTGGACAAAGAGAGTGGCTGTCTGAAGATACTGTCTCACAACAGTACTTTGAACCTTACCACACAAGCAAGAGAACACAGTCATGGCTGTCAATGTCTACGACCACATCACCCCTTATATCTGATCACCTAACTCCGCAGAATGCAACACCCTTGATTATTATGGGTAGGGCACAGTTGAGTGAGAGACCAACAAAACTCCTTGTAACGTCAAATATGAACTGAAGGCATGGATTATGGCAGCATTCACCAACTTAAACAAGGAGACTATCCAGAAGAGATGCAGGAGATCCCGATGACGTCTGGAGTTCGTAGATGAAGCCAATGGCGA
The DNA here is from genome assembly GCA_903632075.3 of Acanthosepion pharaonis. Lineage (NCBI taxonomy): Eukaryota > Metazoa > Mollusca > Cephalopoda > Sepiida > Sepiidae > Acanthosepion > Acanthosepion pharaonis. The sequence goes on along the minus strand of CAHIKZ030001630.1, from coordinate 26,273 downwards.
TTTTATTGAATCAATTTAATATTTAGTATTTCAAAATATTTTTTGTGAAATTTTGATAAACAGATATCTTAAAATGAGATGTCAGTGTTATTTTCATTTTTGCGTAATTTAAAAGACTATTTATCCATCGCATTCTGTACGTATATATATATATATATATATATATATATATATATATATATATATATATATATAAATTCATGAATCATTCATACAAAAAACAAATATAGAGGTTAATGATTTAAATGCCGAGAATAAACGTAGCAAACAATATAAATAAGATACACCAACCCCGAACCTGTATAAAAATGACACGATCCCTGTTCATAAATTCCAGTTACATAAGGTCTTTTAATTATTACAAGCTTTCGTCTGTTCCTACAGACATCCTCAGGTATGGAAATAGATTTTGTTCTTGCTTTTACTAATCGGTAATAAGAGGACAATGAAAATAGAGATGTAATCCGAAAAAATGCTATGAGAAATGTGTTATTGTTTTGGAACGTGCGGTCGCAACGCTGAGTTTGAATTTAAATTTTAAGGTTGTGCATTTTTGTACAAAAGAGAATTCTTTTTTACTGTTAGATTATCTGTCTATATATATATATATATATATATATATATATGTGTGTGTGTGTGTGTGTGCGTTTGTGTGCTTGTGTGTGTGTATGTGTGTGCTATATCTTCATTCAAATATTAAATAATATTGTGTCTACTTATTTTTATACTGATCCTTTCCAGTTATCTAATCACTTTCTAGATGTAATTCATCAATGAAGATGCCGTATTTGTTTAAACTAACAATATACTTTGCTATGCCATTTTACATTTCTACGAATTCCCCGCCAGCTCCCTTATGTTGAAATGCTTGTTTTATAAAAAACAAAAACAACTGGAACGGATAAATTTAAAAAAATCTGAAACTAACTGTAACAGAGCGCGTTCGCGCGTGTTTTTTCAAATCACTATGACAACGGAACGCAGATTTTATCGCCGTTACAATAGCATGTTTATCCTTGTAATTTCGCCTTGAAGATGATCTTATATATATATATATATATATATATATATATAGAGAGAGAGAGAGAGAGAGAGATAGATAGATAGATAGATAGATAGATAGATAGATAGATTCTTATGTCGAAAGGTGGGGGGATATAAACTGTATTCTTCCATTACAACTGATATTTGTATTCGGTAATTATTTTCGATAAAATATAAAAGATTCTGTGAAAAAGGAATTTCTTTTTTTTCATTAAAACTGATTTGGTAGTAACATGGTCAGAAGATCAAAATGAACGGGAAAGTTTCAACAGTGCAAATCCACTACACAACATTTTCTCTTTCTGTGAACCTCAAACTCTCACCAGTCCACATCTAGTTCTCGTTTTAGTTTCTTTCCTTCTCAGTTGTGATACGAGTGTTGGATAAATAATAATACTTCATCTTTAAGAGACATACAATTATATTAACAGTTACTGTAAACAAAAGTGCTAGAATTCCATATCTAGTCCTCATCATAGTCTCCTTTCATCTCAGAGTTCGTATTCCACTTTTAAATAAGATTTCTTAGCTAATCTCGAAGAAACTTCTTGTCCCTCTCCTTCCTCCCATTAAACTAGAATGATCATTGTTCCTTGAGTATCTCCTTGATAAATTGAGTGTCTCAAGTCAGGATTACTCACTCATTGCCAATAGTGATTTTTCTAGCAGCTGTAATGTGAGTGTCATGTTTATCATTATGCGTATTCACAGAAGCAGCTGACCTGCCACTACGGAGCCAGTCACTAAGATCACTTCCTCTCAAAAATTGCTATTAACTCTACTAACTTGTCTACTTACTGTATCACATCACTTGCTGCTTTTATATAAACATCGAACTCTTCTTCGAATGTTTGTAGCGCTTTCTCCTTCCAGAAACCGAGCTAATATGAGAACTATTTGCTTTTCATATATGTCTAGACGGGCAGGAATGATGGATAATAAATTATCTCTTGAGCTTCTAGAAAATTTAACATTTATTTATAAATAAAAAAATCAGAAAACTTTCAGAGTTATTTTTTTATTAATTTAGAATAGGTATTATTTTGAGTTCGTTCTATTATTTATAAAAGCGTGGAAAATCTTATTTTTTATATATTGATTGAAAAATATATACATCAAAGCACCATTCAGATTTTTCAATTTTATCGGTTCTAGGCACTCTGATCCAACCAAAATGTTTTCCCCGTATCCAAGCTAAATAAGCAATGTCTCAGTGAAACGTGAGATTTCACTAAGATATTCCTTACTCAGCAAAGAAGTCTATAGAGTTGAAAGCAGGATTTTTTAATGAAACAAGCGTTTCAATATAAGGGAGCTGTTGAGGAATCGATAGAAATGTATAAGGATTTCTCGACTTTAAAGATTATACACTTCATAAGGGATGAAAAACAGATCAACCTAAAGGTTGTGCTAACAATCTCTATAACACAGAATAAGAGGGGCATCTGCTCAACTGAAATTGTAAACTATATTTGTGTATTAAAAGCTGTTAAGTTTTAAATATTTTACAAAACATGAGGATTTATGAACATTTATAAAACCTCATAAGTGAAAATCTTTATCACAAAATAATAACCAAAAATAATTGCTTTTTAACCTATTTTTTCATATCACTATAAACTAATCATTCCAGATAACGAACATCTAAACATAATTATTACATTTTATAAAGTTAATACGAGGTCCATTTTATTATGACAATTCATTGTAAATTGATGCGAAATCAAATATACTCTGGCGATGTATTTCCTTAAAATATACAAAAAATATTTTGTTTTAATTCATAATCTGGCATGCGTAATTGATAATAAGTAATATATGAAAAACGAACTCATGGTTACGAATTTCAAATTTTTTTTTTTTATTATTTACATTGTAAGTAATCATATCGCATAGGCTTATTCATTTTAGTTTCCACAGGGAATCATTTTATAATGAATTTATATAACAAAACGAGACATCGTATTAATGTAGTAGTATGAACAAAAACAGAATAAAACGATTTTTTCTACTTGTACTGACTTTTTAAACCACCAAAGAAATTTTAAAGCTATACTTTATTCTGTGAATAAAAATATGCTTTATTTTTACACTCTATTAACAAAACATTATTTATTTAAGCTCGCTTATGTTATTATGCCAAATAATAACGTAGCAGACTATTATTTTAGGGAGAATGGTATCTCTGGTCGGAGCTATTGACGTTGACCTTTGAAGTCAGATGGGAGACAAAACAAGGAAGTCGATTTGATTGGCTGAATTAGCGTGAGACGATAGACAGTGAAAGGGTTTTTTAGTGAATTGTTTCTGAACAATCAAGCAATGTAGACGTGGTCTCTTTCGTGTCTGAAACTGCTCCCCAGTGGAGGGAAAGCGACACCACTAGATAGTTATAGGTGTAGTCGTGGACTTTAATAGTAAAGGTAAGTAAAATTCCCTGTATTGAAGTTCTTTTATCTTTTGACTAAAAAAAAACTAGCGATCACGGCCGCAAACATTATTATCGAATCGGCGCCATCGACCAAGACCACGCCGACCAAAGGGCTATGCAACAATTACAGTTATTTGGGAATTATAAACAGGAAGAAAGCATACTTACAAATCGCAACCAGGCGTTTGTAGTAAGAATTTGTTTCTGTTCACTCTGTAAAAAAAAAAAAAAAATTATTATTTTCAGTTTAAAGATGGCATTTGTTTCATAGCAATTACTAATTTCAGATATTTGCATAGAAATAGTTGACCCCGATTATTTTAATCATAGCAATTACTAATTTCAGATATTTCCATAGAAACAGTTGACCACGATTATTTTAATCATAGCAATTACTATTTCAGATATTTTCATAGAAACAGTTCACCATGATTAATTTAATCATAGCAATTACTATTTTCAGATATTTGCATACAAACAGTTGACCACGATTATTTTGATCATAGCAATTACTAATTTCAGTTATTTGCACAGAAACAGTTGATCACGATTATTTTAATCATAGCAATTATTATTTTCAGATAATTGCATGGAAACAGTTGACAACGATTATTTTATTCATAGCAATTCCTATTTCAGTTATATGCACAGAATCAGTTGATCAAGATTATTTTAATCATAGTAATTCCGATTTTCAGTTATTTGCATAGAAACAGTTGACAACGATTATTTTATTCATAGCAATTCCTATTTCAGTTATATGCACAGAATCAGTTGATCAAGATTATTTTAATCATAGTAATTCCGATTTTCAGTTATTTGCATAGAAACAGTCGACCACAATTATTTTAATAATAGCAATTACTTATTTCACTTATTTGCACAGAAACAGTTAATCACGATTATTCTAATCATAGCAATTACTATTTTCAGTTATTTGCACAGAAACAGTTGATCACGGTTATTTTAATCAAAGCAATTCCTATTTTCAGTTATTTGCATAGAAACAATTGACCACAATTATTTTAATCATAGCAATTCCTATTTTAATTTATTTGCAAAAAAACAGTTGATCACGATCGTTTAAATCATAGCAAATCCTAGTTTCAGTTATTTTCACAGAAACAGTTTAATACGATTATATTAAACATAGCAATTCCTATTTCAGTTATTTGCATAGAGACAGTTGACCACGATTATTTTAATCACAGCTATTCCTATTTTCAGGTATTTGCACAGAAACAGTTGACCACGATTATATTAATCATAGCAATTCCCATTTCAGTTTTTTGCACAGAAACAGTTGACCACGTTTATTTTAATCATAGCAATTCCTATTTTCAGTTATTTGCACAGAAACAGTTGATCACGATTATTTTAATCATAGCAATTCCTATTTTCAGTTATTTGCACAGAAACTGTTGATCACGATTATTTTAATCATAGCAATTACTATTTTCAGTGATTTCCACAGAAACAGTTGACCACGATTATATTAATCGTAGCAATTCCTATTTTCAGTTATTTGCCCAGAACCAGTTGACCAAGATTTTTTTAATCATAGCAATTCCTATTTTCAGTTATTTGCCCAGAACCAGTTGACCAAGATTTTTTTAATCATAGCAATTCCTATTTTCAGTTATTTGCACACAAACAGTTGATCACGATTACCTTAATCATAGCAATTATTATTTTCAGTTATTTGCATAGAAACAGTTGACCACGATTATATTAATCATAACACTTCCCATTTCAGTTATTTGCACAGAAACAGTTGACCACAATTATATTAATCATAGCAATTCCTATTTCAGTTATTTGCATAGAAACAGTTCACCACGATTATTTTAATCATAGCAATTACTATTTTCAGTTATTTGCATAGAAACAGTTGACCACAATTATTTTAATCATAGCAATTACTATTTTCAGTTATTTGCACAGAAACAGTTGATCACGTTTAGTTTAATCCTAGCAATTCCTATTTTCAGTTATTTGCACAGAAACAGTTGATCACGATTATTTTAATCATAGCAATTACTATTTTCAGTTATTTGCACAGAAACAGTTGACCACGATTATTTTAATCATAGCAATTGCTATTTTCAGTTATTTGCACAGAAACAGTTGATCACGATTATTTTAATCATAGCAATTACTATTTTCAGATATTTGCACAGAAACAGTTGATCACGATTATTTTAATCATAGCAATTACTATTTTCAGTTATTTGCACAGAAACAGTTGATCACGATTATTTTAATCATAGCAATTACTATTTTCAGTTATTTGCACAGAAACAGTTGATCATGATTATTTTAATCATAGCAATTCCTATTTTCAGTTATTTGCACAGAAACAGTTGATCACGATTATTTTAATCATAGCAATTACTATTTTCAGTTATTTGCACAGAAACAGTTGATCACGATTATTTTAATCATAGCAATTACTATTTTCAGTTATTTGCACAGAAACAGTTGATCACGATTATTTTAATCAGAGCAATTACTATTTTCAGTTATTTGCACAGAAACAGTTGATCACGATTATTTTAATCATAGCAATTACTATTTTCAGTTATTTGCACAGAAACAGTTGATCACGATTATTTTAATCATAGCAATTACTATTTTCAGATATTTGCACAGAAACAGTTGATCACGATTATTTTAATCATAGCAATTACTATTTTCAGTTATTTGCACAGAAACAGTTGATCACGATTATTTTAATCATAGCAATTACTATTTTCAGTTATTTGCACAGAAACAGTTGATCATGATTATTTTAATCATAGCAATTCCTATTTTCAGTTATTTGCACAGAAACAGTTGATCACGATTATTTTAATCATAGCAATTACTATTTTCAGTTATTTGCACAGAAACAGTTGATCACGATTATTTTAATCATAGCAATTACTATTTTCAGTTATTTGCACAGAAACAGTTGATCACGATTATTTTAATCATAGCAATTCCTATTTTCAGTTATTTGCACAGAAACAGTTGATCACGATTATTTTAATCAGAGCAATTACTATTTTCAGTTATTTGCACAGAAACAGTTGATCACGATTATATTAATCATAGCAGTTCCTATTTTCAGTTATTTGCACAGAAACAGTTGACCATGATTATATTAATCATAGCAATTTTTATTTTCAGTCATTTGCACAGAAACAGTTGATCACGTTTATTTTAATCATAGCAATTACTATTTTCAGTTATTTTCATAGAAACAGTTCACCACGATTATTTTAATCATACGTGACGTTTATTAAAAATATGCATCATTGTAAACAATTCAGTAAGGAATAAAATTAGAGAAATAACTACGCCGTCAGCTTCAGAGTGGTGTGGTCATTTCTTAAGGAATGAATATAAAAACTATGCACATTATTCGGACTATTATCCTCATCTTTGTCGCCATATTTATTAAAACGTTTCGGTCGTTGTATGCTCCGGTGGTTGGAATGCAGAACTGGACCCTTTATTTCGCTCACTGGGGTAGACTGTTCTAGTTCCACGTGTCACGTTTAATAGACGTCAGTTATCAGTTATCACCTGTTAATTCCCCTTTCCAAGTTCTCCACTGTCTTAACCGGACAGGACCTAATGAGTGTGAGTTTAATACTTGTTAAGGCAGTGGAGATGGGCGGAGCCTACAACGGCTGAAACGTTGTAATAAATATGGCGACAGAGATGAGGTTAATAGTCCGAATAATGTAAGTAGTGTACATAATACCTCATCTCAGAAATATAGACAAACCACCAGATCTTGTTGCGGTCGAGCTGAGCCATCATAAAACGTAGTGCATTTTTAGAAGCTGAAACTGAGGGTTTTATTCTTACTGCACATGGCCAATGCTTGTTAACTCAAAATTAACATGCACAAATACTGAAAAATTGTGTTAACCCGAAATGTAAATTCTTTGAAAAATATCCAGAAACATATGACCATCTTGTATCTGGTTGCAGTGTTAACACCCCAGCTCGGTATGACAGACTTGGCATTGGAAAATCTGCAATTTTGACTGGAAGAAACTACAAGAGACTCTTATGAATATCATCCAGAGTCGCTTCCAGAGATAGAACTCATAACAATTTTATCGGACTTTACAATGCACACAAAACAATCGAAGCTAATTAAATTATTCAGGCATATTGATTAAAGGCCAAAATGTGCTTTCTTATCAGCCTGTCAGTACCAGAAGCTTGTAATCTATCCATGAAGGTCTTCAAGTAATTGTCAAAATACTTTTGAACGATCTCCTTGTTTCAGATGTTGAATCACAAAACTGACATGTATGATGAAGCACAATATTAAAAATGCGTTCATTACAAGGTGACAGATGTTGGCCGCAATTCAATAATGCAACACTGTTTATTATGACAGAGAAGAAAAGAAAATCGGTTTTAAATCGGGTCAAGATTCATCGGAATAATCAATATATAAGTAGGATAGGGGACAAATCCATAGTATATGAGATCTTTGTCATCGTTTTAGATGTGTTAATGATTATATGTGCACAGGTTTTCTAGCAAAGACAATTGTTTGCCCCGCCTGTAACCAGCTTACACAGCAAGGCCTCAATCAATTTGGAGAACTGATAGTTTAAAGCTTTTAGAGTATACAAGTAATCTCAATTTCTAAAATTCAAATCCATTCTGTAGGAGGAACTTCTCCCACTATTCAGTAATGGTTATTTCCCTAATGAAAAACAAACACACCCTTTGCATGTTGACTTTTTATGTCCTACAGCAAAGAGTACCCGACGGTGGCAGCGCTAAAAATTGACAAAGTCAATTCTAATGTCCAAATACATCTAATAGCATGAACATATCTTGTCAATATAGAATTCTTAAATAGCCAATAAACTCTCTTCAAATATGTATTTTCTTTTTTTGTCGGGAGAACCCTTTAAGATAGTCGGAAGGACAATTATGATTATTTATTTGATGGAAGGCGAACAAGATATATATGCACTTGCCTAGAATTCATTCTGATCGACTTTGAAATTACACAGAACTTCTCATCTACAAGAACCACAAATAAGTTTTAAAAAAAGAGAAGGCTGTTTACTGGGATAATCTAGAGTCTGATCTTAGTTAGTTTTCATGCCGTTGGTGTTAGACGATCGACATATAATTTAGAAAAAGAAACGCGGTCGTATCAAAGGCCTTAATTTACCGTTTTGTACAATTTGCCAGCTGTCTTTTACTGTAATCAAGGATTAAATCTCACAAAGAAATAGACGTGAAATCGTTTCTTTATGTTGACAAATATTTTGCTTTCTGTTTCACTTACAGTTACACAGCGTTCTCTTTTTTGTCAAACGACACTTCCTTTTCCATTGTCTGTCTAAGGAGCGGCCTGCTGAACACACGTTATAGTGTTGGATTCGATGTCAAGCTATAGATATTTTCATTGAAGCCTGGTAAAATATTCCACAAGATAGTATATATTATAAATTAGTGCCTGTAAGAGTAATTTCTTAAACTTCCTCGTTATACACATGTACAGTCGATAGTATTCTCAGGTTACTTCTGTAGGACTGCATTTTGTTCTTGATCTGTGATTCACTCTCATATAGGGTGACTGTTATTATATAATTGTTCAGTATTCTTTTCTTTGTTTCTAATGAAATGTTCCTGTTTCTTGATACATTGCTTAGATATTGGAAGACATCATTCGGATTCCGGTGTCACGCATTCCGTCCGCTGTTAAAACGGTTCCCAGACATTTAAATGTTTGTACTTGTTTCATTTTGTCATCTCCAATTTGTACTTTTTTATGTTGCGTTGTTCCTTTTATTGACAACCATATATTCTGTCTTCTTGTAATTGATATTAATCTTTTAGTCTTGCTTTCTTTCAATACTTTATATAGGAGATTCTCTAAATACAGCTGTCACTGTGGTTAATTCCTTGTTTATTTAGGTCTTTGGTAACGCTATTCCTTTTGTTGTACAGGTTTCCTATTATATATCACAAACACTGACCATATCATATCTCTTTTGTTTCTTATTTTACTGTTTGTTTCAGTAAGCGGTGATGGCAGGGATGTATTAAACAAATATGCCAAGACCTCTATTTATTTTAAGTACTTCATCCTGTCATAGCAAATTCTGGTTGAAGGCAGAAAAAAATAATTAGTAACACGTTCGGTTATTTTTTCTATTCTGATGATTTCTTTATTTGAATTGTGTATATATACGTATGGTTTTGATTTTTCCAGATATAGTTTCAGTTTTTCAATATGTAATGTTTTGACTTTTCAATCTTAGTTATTCTCTTTTCAAGTAGTAAGGGTTCGATTCTTTATGTATGTAAGTTTTCAACTTATTAATTTGCAAGTTTCAACTTTTCGATATGTAATATTTTGACTTTTTTATATGTATTTTTTGCTTTTCCCATATGTGTGGTATTGACTTTTCGTAATACTTCATTTTTTTCACGAGTAATGATTTTTGGTGTTGGAAAGTCTTTTTTTTTTAATATATAGGATTTTGATATGTTTGCTTATTTATATTTTAGCAACCACTTCATTTGAATATTATACATGTAAGGTTTGCAATTTTCGATAGGTAAGGATTTCACTTTTTATCATGAAAAGTTTCTACTTTTCACTGTAAGAATTTGAAATTTCGATATTTGAGGTTTCGACATTTTATACGTTTACTGGGTGCTCCTTACTTTCGGCCTTATGCCTTTCTTAAGCTACATTTAGACTATGACTATTTCCCACACCGAACTGCTCTAAATATCCGCATTAGAAATCAGTTTCTTACTGGGTCTGGGACAATAATTTTAGTCACCATTGCGAAAAAGGTACTTATCAAAGTACCAAAAAAGTTTTTTCTTATATTCATATAAGTGTCGAAAACTCTACGGAGAATTACAGGTGAATATTTTTTCAGCTCCTTATTTTCCTATTTTTTTCCAACCTCCCTATTCCCCACAGACAAAACATTGCAAATCTCTCGTCAATCTAACCGCTATTTCCATAGAAAATGTTCGAACAAGCTACATTGCATAGTTCCTGCAATATTAACCCCTCTCCACTCGCTACGTCTCGTACATTGAACAGAATTTCAGGACGATGCTTTCCCAAGTGCAATCTTAACATCTTCATCTTTAAGGGTAACCCTTATCTTTCCCACACATCTTTACCTTACTCTTGCTGCTCACGCAAAAACTATTTTCAGTAGCCCGCTACTTTGAAGGCCCTTGGGCCTAGTATGGCGTGAACATTAGTAAAACAAATTTTAAAAGCAAATGAGTTTGCTTACTTCATTTTCAAGCAATTAAAAAATTGCTTTATTTTGACCGGCTATATTTCGATTCCGTTCATGCGAGGAAACAACTCTTTTGTTTGTGGAAATGCGTGTCCAATAAGTCTAGGGTATTAAAAACTGCTTCATTTTGCTCGGCTTCATGCTCAAAAAGAAAATACTATTTTTATCTGTGGAAAAGTCTCTCTCTTTTTCTGAGAATATTAATAACCGGCTTTATTTTAACTGGTTTCCTTTTGACTAGCTTCATTATGACAAGTTACTTTTTGACCGTTTTCATTTTGACCAGCCTTATTTTGACCATTTTCTTTTAGAATATCTTCATTTTGACTAGCTTCATTTCAACTAACTTCATTTAGACCAATTTCAGTTTGACTGGCTTCCTTTTGACGATCTTCACTTTGACCATCTCCTTTTTGCGAGCTTCATTTTGACCAGCTTCATTTTGACGATCTTCACTTTGACCATCTTCCTTTTGCGAGCTTCATTTTGACCAGCTTCCTTTTGACGATCTTCACTTTGACCATCTTCCTTTTGCGAGCTTCATTTTGACCAGCTTCATTTTGACTAGCCTCATTTCTGACCAGCTACATTTTCCCCAGATTCTTTTTGACCAACTTTTTTTGACCAGATTCATTTTGATCAACTTCTTTTTGACCTTTTCTATTCGAAAGAAAAAACTTTTATTTTTTTGTTTCTGGAAGTATATTTTTCTTGATTTCCTGTTTTCTCTCTTAGATCATTATTTTTATAGCCAAGTTCAAGTTCACGTAATCACGTAACATTTTCCAGACTAAATTATTTCACTTATCCCTTCTTACTGTAAATAAAATTTGAATTCAATTTATGAAGTATTTAAACGAATCCCACTTTCTATTCCGTAAATAATATAGCAAGATGAGGATCACCGTGAATGTTGGTCGTATTTATACTCATGAATATCTAATTTTGTTTGTTTCCATGGAAATGGAAATTGATAGAAGAAATGCCAAATGCACTATAAATAGAATTGTATCAATGATGAAGATAATAGATATTATTTAGAGTAGAACACTACTCATCACAATGTATTGGATCACAACGTTTTAGCCGTAGTGCTTTCCGGCCTTTGTCAGATGTCAATCAATTAAGTTAATATTCAATGAATTTCGTAATGTATCTGTCTATATTTCTGAGATCAGGTATTATGTACATTATTTACATTATTCGGACTATTGTCCTCATCTTTTTTGCCATATTTATTACAACGTTTCGGACGTTGTTCGCTCTGGTTTTCTTATAATACCCAGAAATTCATACACAAGGACACAGTGGATAAAGGCGTTGTTTAGATCCAGTGACAGGACCCAAAGTGTGTGAGTTCAATACTCGGTTAAGTCAATGGAGAAATTAACAGGAGGTAACTGACATCCATTAAACAGGACACGTGGAACTAGAAATGTGAGCAAAATAAAGGGTTAAATTCGACATTCCAACCAACTGTAGAAGACCGGGGTGTACGACGGCCGAAACGTTGTAATAAATATGGCGACAAAGATGAGGACAATAGTCCGAATAATGTAAAGAATTTCGTAATGTAAACATTATTTTATCTCGGAGATAGAATCTTCTTCCCGTTCCGGTATTCATGTGTAGAGATATCTCGTCATTTTTATTTACCACGGCACAGTTGTTATTCGCCCAGATTCTATTGATTCGAAGTATGTTCTACAAGAACCAGAGATTGAACTCACAATTACTGTGTCACAAAATCCATGAAATAACCCTTTTAACCATTAGTCTATTAACCTGTGTGAATTTGGTGACATCCCAATGTACAATAACTTATTAGAAAATTGGGAAAATACGATAAAAAATTAAACAGGCCGGCCTTTGAATTTAAGAAAACGACTTCGATCAATTTTTACTATCTAAAATTTTGAAATGAAACCGTTATATAGCGGTGATTTTTTAATCATTTCAATCCAAGCAACGCAATAATGCCACTAAGAGGCGGGGGTTACTGGGAATGAAAGAGAATGAGGAAACTTTAGTAGGGACCGGATTCAGGAAGACAGAAAATAGCGATTGACTTTCCTCTTTAATTTTTGGAAATTGTAGGTGAAAGGGACACAAAAAAGGCGAGGAATGCTACAAAAGAAACTGTTATAATAAAATGACGATTGCAATTTAGCTAGTTCAACAGTAAATAGGTGAGACCTATTTGCCAATCAAATAGCAAGCTTAAATTCATGTAGTCGGGGGCACTAAGGAAAATAATCATCAGAAAATTTGCCATTAAATATTTGTCGAAAAGTCAGAAGGAAATCACGTTACGTCGGTGAGAAAGTGACCTAAATCGATTTTCATTACAGGCCTTTCTTTGAATTTGGTCAAGAATCTCGACATATACAACAGGAGAATCAGACCAGATATGACAGCAATATTCAATACACAAATGAATGGTAGATTTATAAATGTGCAAAACAGATTCTGTTGAGAAAACAATCAATTCATTCAATACTAGCAGCCATACCCAGCTAATTGATCAGAAAAAGCGTTCAATTAGAATCAGCATCATGTTTAGATGTAAAAGAGTCTATCTTCTTCAATTACTTTAAAGTACTTTCATAAAAAAAAACATTTTGAATTAATGCAGTTAGTGTTATAACAGAAGTAGTCTATATTTATTCAATCGAAGTTAGCCGAGGATAGGAAGGGGTAAAACAGGCAACATGAAGACCCACTTTAGATCGCAATTATTTTAGTGTTTTTGAAATTCAATTTGTCAGTGTGCTACCAGGGATATAAAAGAGTATACATTTATAAAGCAATGGTTATGTCTGATTAAAATTGGTTGAAAGAAAGAAACCAGTAAAAATTGCTATTTTTCGCTCTTTACGCGGGTTTTCATTATATGGGCAGACTCAGTTATCAAGTTAGTTAAATGACTGTTAATCAACTTATTGCTGACTACAACTGAGTGAAGATTTTATTAGATTGCTTGAAAATTGAGGGAGTTTTTAGTTTAAAATTTCTATTGAAATGATTTGTGTTAAAATCGATTTTTCGTTTTTCGCTAAATGCAGTAGCGTAAAAATAAAAATGAGATATCTTTGAGCTCGTCATGATGTAAGTGACCTACATATCGAGTTTGAACGAAATCGGAGGAAAAAAGTTGAATTTATCTATTTTTGATCGGATTTATCGATTATTGAAAAAGATTGTTTTTTTTCTTTAAATTATCGATTTTGTGCGCTAGAACCTAACTCTTATATTGTATAATGTATGTGCTAATTTTGACTAAATTCGGTTGAATTCTATATATATATATATATATATATATATATATATATATATATATATATATATATATATATATATATATCCTTCTTCATTTAAGTGGAAAGCCTTAGCATAAAAATAGGTAGTGTTGTTTCCTGAAATTTCGCATCAAAGGATGTGATGTCAGAGAGAAAAAAGTTTCCGTGGGGATTAAAATGAAAGCATGTTTATTCTGTTTTGGAGACGTTAATTTTAAAGATATTTCTTCCCCCATATAACCACAGATTGTAGGTCCTTTTCGAGAGCAATTGCCAAGTTTAATTTGTCGGGTCTGAAAGATTTTCTACTAAGGCCTTAGAAGATGGTTGTGTCATCTGCGTAAATACATTGATGGGAACTGATGGCATCTATGATTCATGAAGATCAGAAATACCGTAACTCGAAGGATAGTATAAAATGATCTGGAAACGTGTTATCCAGCAGGGCCTTCATTACATGATATTGGTGTCGTCCGGCTCTCTAAGATATATCGTGTTATTACTCCTTTTTTAATACTACTCAGTAAGTGATATTTCTTTTCTCCCTGTCTGAGTCTGTATCAAATAGGGCTAGGCACTAACTAAGCAATCCTAAAAAAGGGATGAACAAAAGAACATATCCTTCTTATGCTAAGTTCCGCAACTAGAGTTTTGGCGGTCAGTGATGCGGCTTCCCCTACTATGAGCAATATCATCAGACTTTTATAGAAAGTTTCCGAAAATTCTCTTCTTTTTTTTTTTTACATAAAACATTATTGGTGGCTAAGCCGGTCCCCGGCTAGATGGAACTAAACGCGTAGACTGACAATTAGACCTGTAGAGATGTGGATAAGGTAACAGTTCTCGATGCGAAAAGTAAGATCGTCATACCGAGTTCAAATTCTGTCAGAGTTCGTTGCATTCACTTTCGCACCGAAGCCATTTCTTCCCGTCACGCCTTTATTGGTAGCCACTCTCAGAGAAGAATTCAAAACCAGTTCGGCATTAGGCTGACACCGTAAGAACATACTTTCGACAGAAACCACAACAGCAATGCTTAATATGATGCTGTTGTTGTGCAACTTTCCACAGGGGTGTCTAACGGCACCGTGGAGGATTAGGAGGGGGATATAGAGACGACGTTTTTTCGTTTGTTTTTTTTAGTTTCATATAAGTCTACCATTCGTTCTTGCATCGAATATTCCTGTCACAACAGGCCTGGTACTTCTTTTATATATCAAGAGAGTCTTAATAAATTCCAAAGAAGTATCTGCAATGTTATCAGTCCTAGCGTGGCATTTTTTTCCACAACCATAATGTAGATGTTTTTATAGATATTTTCATGGTAATCGTTCTTGTGAGCTTTCCTCTTTTGGCCTTCGCATGCAGAAATTTTAAGGCAGTACTAAACTGGTGGCTAGATCTCATATTGTTGTTGAAATTGATATATGAAACCCTAAATTCTATTCTAGTATTTTCTTCCTTCGGAATTCTAACCTATGGAACTTTAATCCAATTTCTTCAGAAATTTAAAGCAATGTCAATCGCCATCTTCGGCCTATTTGAATCTTGTTGTTTTTATTGTCCTCTCTTCAGTAACACTTTCGCAGATTCGTTCACACTCAGTAACCCCTTGAGTATTAATGGCTTTATCGCTTTACTTGAGAGTGAACTTATTATATAAGATGAACTTATATCCTAGTCTAAGATATTTAGGTTGTTTAATCTTTTTTATATTAAAAAAAATGTGTGCAATTGGCTTTTCAAAAATTAGTTGAAATCAGATTGTAAAATATGAATTCACTGAACAACTGTGAAATAGGATAGGAAAATTGAATACTGACCACTTCTTGAATCTGGCGCAAGGCCATGTCGATGTAAACAACAACAGGCTTTCCACAATCTGGACGTATATCCTTTGTATAATTCTTTAAAAGATCTGTCACCAGTTCGGAATATCTGCCTAGAATGAGATGAGAAAGAAAAGTTAAAAATGACAGTCATAAACATTAAAGCAGATGTTTTTTAACTATTTCTTTTCTAGCGCCTCTTGTTAGATATTCGAGAAGGGCGGGCACTATTCTATATTAACATAGCATTAGATGCGACAAAGTTAATGTCACATGTTTTCGCTTTGTTGCCTTATAGTCACCAGAAAAAAAAACATAGCGACAGTCTCCAGAATAGACTATAAAATTTGTTTGAATTTAGCTTCCAGGTTTTGCCAACCTTTTACACAAGTTCGTTAGGTAGGTTATGCAATGATTTCAGTCCTGCTTTTATTCAATATATCCTGTGATTTTTAAATTTTCCACGCCCTCTTTTCTCATTATGTGGCCTAGAAATTTAACCTCTCGCTTTTTGATGCTATGTATATGTGTCCTATTTTTTTCTCTAAAACTTCGTCGTTGATCACATGTTTATTCCATGGTACTTAATCCATGGTATTCTGATAGCATACCGTAAGAAAAATGTCGACACGTCTGCCGATGAAATGCTCAGAGACCTCCACCGGACGAGAATCATTTCGAATTCATTAAAACTATTGTTACATTCACTATCCTTCACACCTGTGAAAATTCTTATGTACACAATGGTATTAAACAAAGGACACAAATTAATTCTTAATAAATTTGCACTGAGTATATTATAAATATCTTTTATTCTTGCTTTTGATGAAAACGCATATATTATTACGTTATTTTCATTTTATAAATAATATATTAATATCTGACCTTTTTTTACTAATTGTTTACTCAATACAATGCTCAAAAACCAATCAATATAGAATGTTAGTGGCCGAGATTATCGAATGAGTGTAAGAGAAGAGCGTAAGCAGTTTTTTGCGTATATGAAGCAAAGATATCGTTTAAACATAGACTTGAAGAAGTTAAGATTATAGTGATTTCAAGAAGCGTCTTCAAATTAGAGGTACTTGGGAAGAAGTTGTCTAAATGGAACTTTCCTCCTATTAATAAAATGCAACGAGAATAGAAATTATTTACCTCCGTGCACGTGGCATGGTGTATCTTTTGATTGATTCGTTTATTTTTCACGACATATTAAAGCCAGAAAATACCTCTAACTTTCAAGAACTCTTGTTTTTGGAGAAAACAGTGGCTCAGTGACAGAAGTCACACCAACCAACCCATATCCCTGATGGTGGGGAGAAGAGGCGGATTCATACTTTTCCCCGGGGACCCACAACACACCCGACCGGAACTGGAATTCAGCTCTCCAATCAACAACTCAAACCACCATCAATTACACATACAAATCTACAGCACCTGGAATTCTCAAGCCGTTACTTATGGTGAGTCTTAGCTGTGAAGGTCAGAACACAACTGCCTGTGGGAGAAATCGAGATATAAATTTCGGAAAATTTCGTCCTTTGTGCATTCGCTCACCGCCATCACTGCAATTACCCCCCGACTTCTCAGCAATATTTTGAAAATAATTTTCTGGCGTTCTTCGCTATTATATTATTCTTGTTTAAGACTTATAAGCAATACATTCATAAAGTTTTAACCTATTTTTTCATATTGTCACCTGTTTAATTACGTAATCTCTTTTACTTCTAGTCACTTGATTCAGAAAATAATGAAGAAGGCAGAATTATACAGAAGCTGAATATAGCGATAAAGACGAGGAAAGAGTCCGAACGATGTAAATAGTGTAAATACTATTTGTGGTCTAAATTTTCTAGGTTAACGAGGAATTCCGATAACGTAATTTCTCTAAGACGAAATTACATCTTTATACTTAATCGCTTTACTCTATATACTTCTTCGTCAGAACGTGGGCGATAATGGCTCTCTACAACTTTCTATACTTTGTAGCTCTTAGTAATGTTTGTCTTTTTTAGTATTCCTTTCAACTACCGAGTCTGCTATCCATTTAAACAAGCTTTTTAGGTAGATCACTCGATGTACCTACTGTCATTGTTGACTTCACTATATCCTGTAAATGGCAAATGTAGCAGCATTGATTTATATAGATGTTCAGCAAGCTCATCTTTGTTTGTCACATTTTCCAGTTTCTTAGTTTAAGATTTTTTTGGTATCCTTCAATATTTCGATTCACCTTCGGATTTCGTTTTGGTTTATTTTGTTTTACGGCCTATCAACCTCAATAGGTAATTTAATGCCGAGAAGATTTTTAGGATAGGTTCATATGAATAGAATATGTATTCTTTTGTTTAGTTTTGTTTGGTTTGTTTTGTTTTACGACCTATCAACCTCAATAGGTAATTTAATGCCAACAAGATTTTTAGGATAGGTTCGTATGAATAGAATATGTATTCTTTTGTTTAGTTTTGCTTGGTTTGTTTTGTTTTACGGCCTATCAACATCAATGGGTTATTTAATGCCGACAAGATTTTTATTGCTGGTAATATTTTTTTTGCTGGTATTAAAACCCATTTTTACACATTCATAGTGTTTTTACCTCAGTTTAGGTTAACATTTTGACTATAGTTGGAAACCTAAAAGGGTCGAAGTGCGAACAGCAGCAATTAAGAGTTGGTTCCACGCTCCTCAAAGCCTCCTGATCAGAGGCCTTGCTGTTGGATGTAGTTTATCGTCTTACCCAGGACGGTCGGACTTCGGTGTTACATTTTCCGTTATCTTTTATAATAATTCGCAGATATTTAAATTTATGTATTTATTCTTTTTCCGCGCCATGTTTGCAATTTTTGACATTTGGCCGGAAGCGGCTGAAACATGTTCGTGGCTATTTAAGTCGGTAATTATTGCAGTAATGTTATTCTGCTACTAATAGTCATTTGAACAAAACATCACCTTTAATAAACAGTGTACAGGTAGTGTAACGGATATCGGCACGGGCAGTGGAATTGAGGAGCCGATTTCAAATTCCGTGTTTGTCTGTTGTATTCACTTTCGCACTGATTCCCCTTGAAAAGCATAAATCTGTCTATCCCCTCTAGGCTATGGACAAGATGATAGGTTAGAACAGACTCGCTAGCCTAGGGTAATAGTCGTTCTAAGAGAAGAAAAATTCCAAACAGCAAAGAAGGCAACTATCTTTCCTAAAACGGCGTGGCAGTTCAAAGATAATAAAGAAAAGGAATCTGTGAGGAGTCATGTTCGCATAGGTTTGGAAGGGACATGGCTTTAAAAAATATTACAAGTTCATTTTCTTAATACTCTTTAATAAATAAACCGCTATTTAAACATAAACATCTAATTAAATGTGATTATCCTATAATATAAGTATCGAGATCAAATCAAAAAATTGAGTATTGCTGCCATATTGGGGCTGGTGTTAAAAGTTAAAAAGCGCCTGTACAGCCTTGTAGGCGATGAATTATTTTCCACTCGGCAATCCTTTTTCCAAACATCACTAGTTCAGATCTTCACAGTTAAGCCCCCCACACCAACTACATTGGGAGGAATCATCCTTACTCCCCTTGTATCTCATTAATATGAATGTAGTTCCGTTAGGACAGCTTCTTTTCGAGAGCGACTAGTTTTTGGAACATATTCCCGCGGGGATGTTCCCCCATTAATATTTTAAACACTAGGATCAGCCGTTATCTTTCCTACATGTCCTCCTGCTCTGCTCTTCTTGTCTCCTCCTATTTCGTTCACGAAACTTCATTCAATAATCCTTCACCTTGGTAAAGGTCGACTCAACACCGCCGACACAACAAATGCAAATTATGAAATTTTTCGTTTAGTTTTTAAAAACTAATAAAATTAATTCATTAAGGATCAATTTTAAAACATAGTTTGTTAAGGATCATTTTTAATGCATGATTTTATTGTTAATTTTATCTTTTACAAAACTTATCAAATGAAAATAAATGCCCTTTATTTGCAAATTTTTCTTTTCTTCTTTGACTAAGAATTTCCATTTTCAGTGTCATGAATAGTTTGAAAATTAAACACCAGTCAGTAAATAGGCTGATGAAACTAATTAATCACTCAGGCAAACAGGGAAATTCTCTACGACTCAAAGCCGATCTTGGGTTTTGTATTGAATTAATTAATAAGTTCTTTTTGGCTATAGTAAATAATCATGATTGAATAAATTTAAGTACTATTAAAATGTGATATGTCCCAGAAAGGGATATATTTGTTCGAAGTGGCAAAGTGTTTTTGTGCTACCGTAACCGGGTAGGACAATCTAGCAGGTAACCGATCCTCGTTGTAGTGGTAGACAATAGGCGTAGGCAATAGACGAAGACAATAGGCGTCGTCCATGTACCTCCACATCAGTCTGTATTTATGGCTGACACCAGCCAATCATATTACTGTGAGGGGGAACCGAGGTGTATGCTTATTCATTACATCAAAATGGGTCATTACTCTACGAACACATTAATAGTTTTTATTTTAGAAGTGTCGAAATAATCAGAAGAGTTGAATTTTCTTTACAGCACCTCAGAATTAATATCCTTAAATTTTTTATCTAAGTTCAGATATTTTAAAATAAAGGAATACATCAATATATTCACAACAGATATTACGGAGCCGTTTATATGTGTGAAAATTCTAAAAGCAATATACTTACTTACTGTCTATATTTCTGAGATGAGGTATTATATACACTATTTACATTATTAATTTATTTCCATTTCTTTTTCTTTTATTTGTTTAAACGTTTCGGCTGTTCTACGTTGGGCCTTGAGTTTGGAAGTTGGAATGTCGAACTGAACCTTTATTTCGCTCACTGGAGTAGACTGTTCTAGTTCCACGTGCCATGTTAAGGCAGTGGAGAACTTTCAGAGGGGAATTAACAGGAGATAACTGATAACTGACATCCATTAAAACATGGCACGTGAAACTAGAACAGTCTACCTAAGTGAGCGAAATAAAAGGTTCAGTTCGGCATTCCAACCACCTGAACAAGGCCGGAGCGTACAACGGCCGAAACGTTGTAATAAATATGGCGACAAAGATGAGGATAATAGTCCGAATAATGTAAATAGTGTACAGTATACTTACTTGCTACAACTGTAAGAGGTAACATCAAATATAATATTATCCCGTACATTTTCTTGTCAGGCAGGAATCTGAAACAGAAATTTCGATATCAAGATTATTTAATTTAAAAAGGAATACATTCTCCCTGCACTGGGGAAAAATATTAGGTTGACTAATTTTCTTTTTTTTTTTTTTTTTTGTCAAATTTCATCTTCAAAGCATAAAGGGCAATTATATTTTATTCGGTTATATTCTTACTATTATTTCCAATGACATGTTGTCATTGATCAGGCACCTCTTCTATACATTTTGAGTAAAATTCCGCTGGTTTTGGTGTGGAAAATATTTCGACGAACATCTAAATCTGGTTTTCGCCATGAAAACGTTTTACACTGATCGAAAATGATAGTAATTGTTTGGTAAAGTTTTATGAATTAGGAGAGTAGAATAGAACAAACCAACCGAATTCCACAATGTTATTTTGTGATATTCTTCCTGTATGCGGCTTTGCATCGCCATGGAAGAGAACAACATTTCTCTTATTTACAAGCGCATTTCGATTAAACATTCATGGATACGTTGCAGCTGATGGGCGTATACATGTGCATTTATTGCTTAACTGCGTTTCAAGAAATCTAAATGAATAACACCATATTTCTATCTGTTGCCTAACATTTACTTTCTTCCACAGAGGTGGGGACAGATGGTTTTGTCGGATTTAGCAATTGAGGCTTGTCAATTTATTGGTCAATGTTGTTCATTGTCAAATATTAGGGTACTCTGAACTTATTCTTAGCTACCACACATAATTAGTAGTTAATATATTGAAACATATATATATATATATATATATATATATATATAGATATAGATATGAAGAAATATAGTTTTAATGTGTGCTATATTTATGTGATAAAGTGCTCAATATCAGAGATAGACCGTATGTAAATATAAATAAAATTGCGACAGGCTGTTTCATGCTGAACGCAATCGTCAGGCCGCCAATATATATATATATATATATATATATATATATATATATATTATATATATATATATACAGGGTAAACAAATTCTCATTCGTACAGAATACAAATTTTTATTTTATTGTATTTACAACTAATGAATAAAAATACAATGATGTTTGTTGGAGCGCTTGATTAGTTTTGATTTTTCAAATACCACAATAGAGTTTAAATCTGGGGACTGATTTGGCCATTTCAGGAAATTACATTATTTTTAGCAAGCTATTCCTTGATTTTGCTGTGTGCTTAGAATCTTTCTCCTGTTGGAAGATCCCGTCAGGAGGAAATTCCAGATTTTCAACCGGAATCATTAAATTTGCTTCCAAATTGTGATATACTGTGACATTCATTCTACCAATTATTGCTGATATGTTACCAGTACCTTTCGCAGAACAACATCCGCAAACCATGATGCTGCCACCACCAAATTTCACTGTTGGAACTCTGTTCGTTGTCTGAAGGCATCGCCATCTTTCCCCCATAGATATTTCTAGAATTACATCCAAGCAACTCAATTTTGGTTTCGACTGTCCATAAGATTCTTTGCCAATACGATTTTACTGTTACCCTTACATTGACGAACTAATTTCAACCTGGAATCTTCCTGTCTTTTCAATAGCAGTGGAGTTTTCCGAGGGGAGTGTGACTCTTGATTGTTCCAATAAATTTCATTGCTTATTGTCAGTTTAGTGACACAGATTCCTGGTGAAAGCAAATCGTCCTACAACTCTTGACGAGTAACCATTGGATTTTGTTTAATTTGATGAATTAACTTCCTCGAAGATCTTCCAGAAATGGAGTGCCTGTTCTTCTTTGGTTTTCACAGTTTTTGTGTTTTTATACATTGCAATGAATGAACTAATGATAGTAAAAAGAATATTCAAGCAGACAGATTTTTCTGTAACTTAATTTCTTTCCCGAGTTTAATAATCAGTTCTTTTTGCGAATTTGTCAATTCTTTAGCTCTTGCCATGATGAAAACCTCTTCCACGACTAACAATTACAGAATGTTCTGTTTGTATTTTTAGGCTAAAAATGACTACTGATAACATTACTGGAATATTCTAGAATATTCCACTTGAATAATCTAAAGTCGTAAAGCAATTTAAAAGTTTAAAATCTGAAATTTGCTTCGTACGAATACTTTTTTCCCACTATAAAATGGATAAATGGGATTTATTTCTATTAAATCAATCTTTTCTGTTTTCTATGCATAATTAGTTATTATATGAAAATTATGTTTATTCATTAGTTGGAAATACAATAAATTAAAAATTTGTATGTCCGAATATTTGTTTCCCCCCGACTGTGTGTGTGTGTCTCTCTCTCTCTCTCTCTATATATATATATATATATATATATATATATATATATATATATATATATATATATATATATATATTTAGTTAAATTCAACAGACAAGTTATGTATGCTCCATTTTCCAATTTTTGAATGTCAACTTAATAAAAAATCATTACTGTTATCATATATCTACCGATTTCCAAGAAATTTTATTCACAAAAGTAGTATCCTGAACGTAAACAATACAGTTGTAAAATGTTGATTGCATAACAAAATCTAATCAAACAATAGATCCAAAATCAAACTCCAATTCACATACACACAAATTAACAAAGCATATCAAATTGAGCAGAATTTCAAGTTACTGAAAATAAAGGATTTTTGTTTTTATTTCAAAGCAATTTTCACAGTGGTTACAATTATAATCCAGTTTGTTATATATCGATATATAAAATAATTATTTACTTTAATATAAATGTTTATTTACTTAATTACGTCATGGTCAAATTGGACAATTAGTATGAAAAACGATTCGTTTTCTGCATTGGAATTTAAATTATGGACAAAGTGTCTAAAGTTGTTTTTTTTTTTTTTTTTTTTTTTTTTTTCAGCGCTGGGATTCAAATTAGTCTAATGTGAGACCGTGTGCATAATGATTAATAAAAACTACCAGGATGTAGGCAACAATATATTTGGCACTACCAACCACACACACACACACATACATACATATATATATATATATATATATGTATGTATATATATATATTCTAAATCGACTCAATTTTTTCGATATTCGATTTATAAAATCGGTCTTTTTCTTTAGCTAATTAACTTTACATAATCTTAAATATTTATTTATTTATATTTTGATAGAGCAAATCGGGAGATGTCTGTAGAAAACTTGAGAAATGAATCTAAAATGAATGTTTCTCGATCATCGCTTGCATATTAATGAATATTTTCCTTTTTTATGTATTTCAGAGTAATGTTGCAATCTTTGGGCAGAGGCTGCCCAGGCCTCACTTTCCAGTTTTGATAGAGTTCCAAAAGCGTCTCCGAGCCCTTGTTGGAGAAGAATTATTTTTCACACTCCAACCTCTCTCTCTCTCTCTCCCACAAGCTGGATGTGGAGAGTCTCTCACTCCTCTATCACTACTATCATGGAAAGTGCTTCCAACAGGTCTAACTTTCACGGCTTGGACCCGCCATGTCATTTACATAGTAGTAAACCACACGCAATCCCTTCATATTCAATCGGCAAGAACTAAGTTCCACTCAAAGTGCTTCTTCCCGAGAACAATTGCCTGTGGAACGGACTGCCAAGAGAAAGTTTTCCCGATTACTACAATCTTAACCTGTTCAAGTTTAGAGTCAACAGTTATCTTACCCTCCTATCTATATAAACTACCGCTTATCATAATCCTCTACCTCGTGTGGCCCGCGATCTTTGTACATCTTGAAATTCTTTGAAAAGAAAATCAATCATCTGAGTGATACTGAAATATAGTGGCCCAGTGCACGGATTATAATGCGATACCTCCTGTTTGCCCCCTCCAATCCGCTCTTCAACAGCTGTTGCCATTTGCTTGTACCTATAATTTAAAACTCAATCTTTTCGTCCCTAAAAAGTCACGTTAGTCGATAAATATTTATAAAGATGGGGCGTGACGGAAACGCGAAATAATATAAAACACATTGAAATTAAAATTGAGAATGTTGCTTCTGTTACGCACTTTTAATTGGTATCAGCGATTGTACACACCTCGTATTTTTATGTCAATGTTTTAATCAATAAGCATCATTGTTATCATATATCTATAGATTTCCAGGAAGTTTTATTTGTACAAATAGTATCTTAAAATTGAGGAACACTGTCGTGACAATTTGATTATATAGCAAACATGAACTCAGATAATACGCACGAAATAAATTACAATATAGAGCCAAAATAACAAAGCATATAATATTATGTATGATTTCTAGTTACTGAAAATAGAATGATTTTTTTTATCATTTTACACCATTAATATTTTCACATTGACTCCCATTTTCACACTGACTCCATTTTTCACACTGACTCCCATTTTCACATTGACAACCATTTTAATTCATTTCATTATATATTGATATATAGAATAAATACTTACTGATCTAAATGTTTATTTACTCACTGTGGCAACATCAATCTGAACAGTTAATATGAAACAAATTCTTTTTCATCAGATGTAAGCAAGCGGCGGGCATCTGTGTGAAAACATGTTTTAAAAATTGAAGTTTTAAAATTGGTTCTAAGACGAATGAAGAAGAATGAGAAATTCTGACATCGGAGATTTCAAAAAGCAAAAAACAAAAAAAAAACGCTAGAAATTGCTAAACTTCTCGGTAGGCAGCATCGGTCTATGACGAAGATCTGGCAACTTCGATTCAAATTTGGTAAGAAAAATTTACCAAGTATTTTTAACCCATATGTCTCCAGAGTTAAGACGGATGGTATAAAAGATCTTTGTCAAACTATGACATGTATTGTCGCGGTGAATGAATTTCAAAAAGCGAAAGTTACAGCGTCCTAAAACAAATGCCAAAACATGTGATATCCATCATTAAGCTTTGATTAAATGACATCCATAAAGACAATTCAATGAAATGCGAAACGTAATATATGAAGACCGATTTCTATTCGTTCTTTTCACCGACAGACGGCGTACTACTCCCGATGGGTCAGGCGAATGCAGCAAAGATTTGGTGGCTACTAGCGGTAATTGTCCTCTCAGGATGGGGCCTCAACAATTTGAGTGTGGAGTGATTTTATAAGGTGGGATAAGTGATAAGTGTGGGCGCGTGACAAGTTCCAGATGGTCTAACGGTGACAGCGCATACATATATTGATTTTTGAAGACGCATGTCGAACAATTGTGCAACAAGAAGCCAAACACTTTCA